>VXBB01002395.1:27987-46773 GCA_013399915.1 Illadopsis cleaveri
GGCTGCTCGGGCCGGGCTGCCTGGGCTCGGGAGCGGAGGCGCTGGGGAGCCGGGGGCTCTCTCCGGCGGAGTGTGTGGCCTTATATAACGCTGTGCAGTGTCGCTCGCCCGGGCCCGGTGCAGCCACACCGACTGTTTACTCTGTCATCCTGCTTAAAACACAGCCGAGGGCTCGGATGGCCCCGACACGCTGCGTAACTGGGGCTTTGGCTCCTCGGGTTTACCCCAAATAGCTGCTCACAGACTTGTAGTGTGATGTTTTCCTTGCTCGCTATTGGAGCTGTTCTCCCTACCCACCCAGCGGAGAACTGATTATTCCTTTTCCTGCCTGGCTAGTAAACACTGATGTCATTCCCCTCTTGTGTAATCATTTTTGTCTTCTGTCTGTGTACATTGGTCTTCAAATTATGTCCGTGGGGAAGGGGAGAGGTGGTACTGAGAGTCTTTCTCAAAAACTTCATAGTGAAAACAAAGGGAGAACTGAAATGCTTGTGCTGTAGGAATTGTTCTTGGTGGCCGTGCAGGGTTGTATATGCTGGTTCTCTGAAAGTGTGCTTTAAATGGCTGGCTCCGTGTAGAAACAGATCCCTGCTGGCTTCAGATAGTGATGTTTTAGATCAGGATGTATGAGAGGCCAGATCCCCTCAGTACTTACACTTCTGTTCTTTCTTAGGTCACGGTAAAAATCACAAAGATGCTGCCTCGGTCAGGGCCACTCACCCCATCCCTGCAGCCTGTGGCATTTATTACTTTGAAGTGAAGATCGTCAGTAAAGGTAGAGATGGGTAAGTGCCTCATTGCAGCTCAGTGGCTGGGGATGTGTGTCTGGCAGCTCTGCTGGACTCTGGCCTCCTTTCCGGAAGGGTTCGAGGTCCCGTGGCTGCCGGGTGCAGCAGGCAGGTACAGCATGGGCAGGTTTTGTGCTCCTGTGAATGGATGTAAATGAGGTGGAATGCCCTGGAAGCAGAGGCACTGGCACAGCTGTGTCCTGAGCTCTTGGAAATGGGCATTTCTAAAAAATTCAGTAAACAGGGGGTCTTGGGTGCAATATGAATTAAAATAGGTTTTCTTCTTGCTGGCAAGGTCTGATGACTCTGATTTCTGGAATTATGATGCCTCAGAAATGAAGTGAAGCAGAAGGGAGGAACCTTGAGCTTAATTTTGGACTGCTGCAGTGGTGTTGATGTGGTGAAGAGTACTGGAGCACTGGGGAAGGCAATAAAGGGGCATTTCTAACAAGGTCTGGAGTTCTCTTGTTAACGTGGATTTAATTTTTACTCATTATGGAGGTGTCAGTCTGCTCTGTGTGGGTGGCCCTGGCATTGTTCATTGTTAAAGGATGAATATGGCAAGAATATGATCTGGAAGGGAAAGCCACAAAGGTGGAGGGGTTGGATGTGATTAATTAATCCAGTCCTTCAAGTGGGACATTTGAACTCTGACCAGTTTAAGGGTGGGGAAGGGCAGCAGATGTTCCTACTAAAAACAAAATGAAAGTCACAACTTGTTACAATTGAATTTTTTTGCTGTCATTGTTGAACTGAGAATTGGCCTACTTGTAAAGGGACTTGTGAAGGATTTCAGGTTGTGCTGCATTTAGGCCCTTGATAATTACTAGGTTATCTGCAAAGGTGGATGCTGGGCTGAATTCCTTATAAATGTAGGGAAAAGACCATCCTTATTCCTTCATTTCACTGACCTGGCTATTAACTGCTTGGCTGTTTTGAGACACTTCCCTTGATTAGTTTATGTAACTGCTAAAACTGAAATAATTTGCAGTGAACTTCAAGACAATTTTCCAAAGAAATCACATTACAAAAGGTCACTGAACAGCACTTAATCCTTACTGCAGTCTAGATCAGTCTTAAAGGGAGATAATGGAATTTTCTGCTTGTTTCCCAAGATCAGAGCTTTCTGTATTAATGATCTGTTGTTTTTATTGTATTCTGTAACTCCAGTGACTTTCCAGGAATAATACCAAAGAGACAGAACCATGTGTGTTAACACAGCAACCTGAACAGGAGCTGCTGATAGCTCTGATCTGAGGTCAGGGCAGTGGCCAGGCTTTGAGGGCCTCTCTGATGTCTCAGCCATTCCTGTGCCTTGTTTTTCTTTTGCTAGTAGAGACAGATCCAACTTTTACCTCGCACAGGGTGGTGCTGGGGGTTTGTGGTTGTGAATTTCCACTGTAGCTGCTGCCTGGCTGTCACTTGAGAAGGTGCTTTTGTGTATCTCACCTTTGATAGTTTGAATTGTTCCTGCTGGAGGCTCAGTGCGTTGTACTAGTGAACTGTGGCAGAGATCTCTTCTGAGGAGGCTCCCCAGTGTTTATTCCATCATGGTGACTTCAGTTGAAAGGATTGAAGGTCCAGACATCTAAAGAAAGGATTTGAGGGAATGAAGTTTTCAAGCAGGCAAAGCCTGTCCCTAAGAACAACACTTTAGTAAGGGGAGAGGAAGAGGAATCCTTCTGAGCTCATTTTCAGAATGGGTATTTCAGCCTCTGCCCTAGAGCTGGTTATTTATTCTGTATGAGGTAGTGAGGTAAGGATGGGAAGTTACTTCCTGTGTATCTCCTTCTGGAGTTTGTGATGGCATTTCACATTTAGGTTCAAAATGTGAATGATTTGGTTTCGAAGACTTACTCAAGAAAGGCTCTGGTGAAGTGAATTTCAGGAAGTGTTGAGGAGTCTGATTTTGCTCAAAGCTCTTGTCTTTCTGTGCTCAGCATTGTTAATTTAGGGCTCTGCACTCTGGTTAGATACTAACACTTGCTAATAAACAACAGAATCTGAGGTTTCAGATAAGAAATGGGATAGAAGCTCCCAGTGTCTCATAATGGAGAAGTAGTAAGAATCCCAAAGCTCACAGGATGCCTTTTTGCACCCTGCCAAGGGATTTTGCCTATGTGTGACATGCGCTGATAAGAGGCTTCTTGAATTGGCATCAGGCAGTGCCATTTTGGATTGGTGATGTCACTGTGGGAGAGAAACCTGAGCTATGGCGATGACTCAGGTGTCAGGACCACCTTTTTAACTTCTTCCCTGTTTTTCATTGGACTAAGGGGATTTAAAACCAGTGTGTTCTGGTTCTCTCCTGTTTTTTCCCACCACATCATATCCTAGCAGTTAAGACACACATCCTTGATTCCCCCTGTTTTCCAGGCTGGGAATTCCTGTGCTCACCCCAAAGCCAGCACAGGGGAAGAGGGAGGGAGGGCCTGCAGCAGCACAAGACACAAGTTGCTTTGCCCTGCCACAGCTTGTAGAAAAACTTTGTCTTTTGCACTGCCTCGTCTCCCCTGTGCCTTAATGCACCTGCCCCAGAAAGGTGTTTTTGTTAAAGATGCAAACACAATGATTTATGAAAACTCTGCCTTTGCCATCACTGGACTTTTCTGCCTCAGCATTGGTAAAATCATTTACTGGTGGATATTTCAAAGCAAGTACAGCATCCAAAAAGTCCATTTGGTGTATGTAAGAGACTTTTAAGATTGATCAGCTTTTCTTAGCTTTGGATCTTCCACTGCTCATGAGATAAAACCACAGTCCTTTTAGAGAGACAAGCATGATTCAGACTTACTTTTCGTCGTATGGTGGCTATTTTTTATCACGGTGCATTTAGTCTTAATTGATAAGAGGTCATGTTTATTTACCGCGTTTGTTTTTTGTGCAGGTTTGGGTTTTTTCTGGGAGAAGGAGGGCTGCCAGGATATCACTGAAAAATTGCCTTTACAAGGTTTCTAGGTAGCATGGAACAAATCAGATCTCTCAGTAGGTTGATCTGTTGCTACTTTTTGTGGGGGGAGATCGTTCTTATCCTGGGAGAGCAGAGGAGAACTTAGTTTGCAGTTTCTAGTCACAGCCCTCTTGTCACCTCCTTGTCTGTGCTGAGCACACAGGGAGTGGTTCCACAGCACTTTAGGATGATACATGTCAGGGCTGTGGGATGCTGCCCTTGCCTGTGCTGTATGTTTCTACTCCTTCCCTCTTGCAGACAAACTGCTACCCTGTGCTATGGTGAGCTGGTTCAGTGGAAAGCTGGCCAGAAAATAGTGGATGATGATTTCATCTATTGACATCATTGTCAGAAATTGCTCCTTTTTTTTATTTTCTCTTTAAATTGAGGACTGCTTTTCAGGGCTCCCTTTATTAATTGAAGGCCAGTCAATAAAGGGATGGCCTGAGCTGGGAGACGAAAGGGTAGGATTGCAGCAACCCTCAGTTCCATTCAAAGAGTTGTTGAACAGCTTTGTTTTAAGACTTGCTGGTAGTTAATTCCTGAGCCATTGTGTGCTTGTCTCCTGAGTGTTGTCAACTGGAACAAAAGGACAAGAGGCAATGGGTCACAAGTTGTGGCAAGGGAAATGCCAGCTGGACATAAGAAAGAATTTTCCTTTGTGAAAATGCTTGTGCACCCGAACAGGATGCCTGGAGAGGCGCTGGCATCTCCCTCATCAATTTGCCTGGGGGAGCCCTCAGTCTGCTGACTGATAGAAGTTTCAGAGTTACTTATGCTTTGGGCAGAAAGATGAAGAAAAAATGTCCCAAGGTCCCTTCCTGTCCAAACCTCTCCATGAATCCGTGGATGGCTTGCTTCCAGCATGCCTCAGATGAGCAGATTGGCAGAAATGCCTGTGACTCCTCTGTTCCTGAGCTGCCACAAATAACTCAGGCTTTTATCCCGGTGCTGTTCGTAACAGTTCAACCTTAGCTGTGTTTGAAGCACTGAACTCTTGTCCTCTCTCCCTCCAGTATGTGGTTCTGTTTGGTGGTGATTTGTCAGCACATCTCACAGCCTCTGTTTCCCCTCTACATGATCTCTGCTTGGTAAACAGGAACAGGGAGAGACTCATTAGGGTAGGGCAGCCAACCCACGACTTAGAGGCTGTTGTGACTCAGAAGGACAAGTCATCCTTGTTGTCCTCTTTATGCTGGGGCAAGGTGAGCTGTCTGTAGGTGACAATGCATGTTCCTGACCACCAGTTTGGTTTCTTGACTGGTTTTACCTCCCCTAGCCACGTGCTGGGTTGTGATGGAGTGTGACTGGGGAGGACATTCCAGAGGCCAACCCTGATGATGCATGGGATTTGCATTCTGGCAAAAGTCACCTGTCCTGCTGCTTCCTCTCCATTGCTGATCTGCTCCTGGAACAGACAGCCCAGCAGCCTGTGGATTGCCTTTGCTGTCTTTTCTAAGCATGCTTGGGTCTTGGACTGCTGCCTACTCACGGATACTTTGGTGTGCTGGCATCCTGACCTCTTTGGTGGGGACAGAGCCACTGCATGCCCATAGTGACTCTGTGCAAACACAGCAGGTGTGCTCTGTGGGCAGAGGAGGTCCCAGGGGGCCAAGCCCTCTATACCAGGGCAGCCCAATGGTTTCATGAGGAGTTTGAGCCATCCCAGGAAGCATGTCAGTATGGCTTTTCTCTTTGCCATGGTGTGTTTTTGTGTGCCTGCAGTAGTGACTGTGTTGTGAGCTCGATTGTGCTCACAGTCTTTTTGCTGGGTCAGTTCTTGAAACAGTGACTTCTGTGTTAGGTGGAGACCCAGAAAGACAGGAGAGGAAAGCTGGAAAGACATGAGCCACACAGAATGGTGGTATCTTTTTTCCAGCGCCATTCCACAGTTGCTTTGAGTTGTGCAGCCTGTTGTCCAGAGGTGTTGGTCAGCACTAGCTTATGTTGAGAACAATTTTCTGGGAGAGGGAGAAAAGAGTTCTTTGAGGAGAGTGGCTGAAGAGCTAATTGAGCTTAGTCCATACCATAGCTTATTTAAAATCCTCCTTTAGCTTTCATACACAAGTGTACCATAAGCCAGACTTAAAAATAGCTTAATTTCTCTCTGACTGAAAAAGAAAAATAAAGGTCAGATGTGTTGGTTGGTTGCAGTCTGTACATTAGTAACAAATCATCTGCCCCTTTTCCTTGCTTATGTTTCTCCTTGCCAACTTTCCATTCCTCTTCAGCATATGGTGAGTGTGATGACTCTGTGAAAAGCCTTTTGCTCGTGTTCTCTAATGGGTTCCAGATGCTGACAGAGGCCTGTCCATGGAGAGCTCTGACAGCATTGGCTGCTTATGCTCAGACACCTTGGAGTGCCCTGCCTGTCTGGATGTGGCTGTAGGGAATGGTAAGGGTAATCTATAGGAATTGAGGATTTCTTGTGTGATCCCTGATTTGTCGCTGGTAAGCCTGTAAATAATTGATTTCCTCCCCCCTTTTTTATTTTTTTCCATCCTGGTTTCCAAGAATCCAAAACCAGCACAGATCCACTGTGGTTCTGATTGCAGGTATGTCTGCTTGTTTGAATTTATGCTGTTCTGCAGACACTCACTTAAATGACCCAACACATAAATAAAGCCCCCAAGTAGATTCCATAAACATTTCCTGCCTTGTTCCCCTTTACAGATTGCCCAAGCAAGTCCTTCTTGCTCAGCTACCAACTGTGCCTTGGTGCTGTCAGGTGCAGAGACTCATTTTCTGCAGAGGTTTCATGTCAATTGATGACACCTCATACAAGCTGTTATTTCTTTGTCATTGTACTGCTACACTCTTCTAAAAGGGAGTAATATTGAGAGCAGTGTAATTTTCAGTGTAAAGGAGTTATGAGGTTGGAATATCTGATTTGCAGTTGATAGCTTTTTTAATTCCTTTCTTTTTTATCAGTGAAGTGGAAATTTAAACTGTTTTATAGCAGTATCATGGGCCATCCATTGTAATAGTCGTGTCAATTTATCATTAAAATAATTTGTGAAATAAGGCAATGAAATGGAAGCAGTGACGGTGATACGTGACTTTTCCACTTGTTATGTGTGGATTTAGGTATGTCTGAGGTCTGAGATTTCCTAGATTTCAGACTGTGATAATAATTATTTTTGTTGTTGGGGTTTTTTGTTCAGCTTCTTTTGAAATTCTTATGAAATGAAGAAAAATTTCAGGAAGGGGTTATTTTTGTTTGGTTATTTTTTCCCCTCCCTCTGCTATTTCTGAGAATCTGTTATAGAAGAGGTAAGAATGACAAAAGCAAACTATATCAAAATCAACATCTTTAGAATGTATGTAAAACATTACTACGCTCAGTTCTTCGGAATATGTTTGCAGTTAAATCACAGAATAATGAGAACTAATTATTCTAAGCTAATAGAACTATTGAGAACTATGAGAACTAATTATTCTAAATGAGAACATATTCTAAGCTTGCAGATCTAAGGAATTCTGTTTAATAATTAAATTTTGTAAGCTGGATAACTTTTACATAGGGAAAACCTTTTTCTTTCACTCGAGAAGTCTTGAAATGATGAACTGCTGAAGAATTTATCATGCAGTGTGAAGCTTTGACTCCTTTCCTTCAGCTCTCCACTGAAGCTGAGTTGTGTTAATTGTGTTATATCGACTCTGTGGCCAATTCATTTTTTAAACTGCTTTTCTAGCAATGGGATTTACATTGTACCTGTGATATAAGACTGGATCTCTGTTTCCACACTACAATCTGCCTGCTTGTTTACAAGTTCTTTGTACTGATGCTCTGGTCCACATGAAGCCTTTGTCCCTTGTTGTGGAGATGTCAGTGTGTAAAGATCTGTGAGTTCAGTGTGTGGTGCTTTCCCAGCGCTCGCCCCAGCTCTGACTGGGCTGCTGGTTAAAGAGAAAGTGTTCTTATTTCACCAGGACATCTCTCAAAACTTCAGGTGTCACTTTTTCTCTGAGATATTTTTCCACATAATGAATCCCCCCTCCAGATCTTAAGTAAATTTTACAGCTACTTCTTTCTGTAATTTCATTAATTATTAGCAGGTAAATCCTCCTTTCATAAGAGTTGTTACCATCCAAGCCTAAACCAGAGGAAATTAGCCTATGAGGATGTGAGAATACCCCTTAAGAGACAGCTAGCTGGTGGTGGAGTGTTTTCCTCTGATTTGGGTATTGCATTTGGTATTTATGTTGTTCCCCCTATTTTTCAGAGGGAAAAACAGGGGCTCAAGGTGCATTTTGAATCTGACTGTCTGTTATGATGGACTGAAATGCAAGATTAGAATGAAATAGTCTTTCAATGACTTGCCCTCTTTTGGATGCCTTTCTGTTAGACATTTGTGGTAACTCTTTGCATCTTTTTTTACAGTTTTCTAGGCATTGTTCATGGCAGAAAAAATGTTTTGTTACTTAGACTGGTAATCAAACAATCTTAAGTCCATTCAGTCGTGGAGACCTGTTTAACTTCCCTAATATATTTTCAGTGACTATGAGCAGTGCATTTGGAAGTGAGGTTTGTTAATCAGCAGGACAACCTGAACAAAAATCCTAGTTATTCAGCTGGGTGTAACCAGAATAAATAATCAGAGAATGAGTATCAGTAATGCTTTGTGCTGTTCCCAGACTTTAGGCACCATTTGCTACTGAGATAGTTTGCATGTGAACTTTGTTGGATATCAGCTGACTTGGAGAATGAGTCAGCTGCCAAGAGTAAAAAAAATAATAAATTGGTGGTACAGCTTTGCTTCAGCTGCATTTGCATTTGACCACAGGGTTTGGGGTTCTGTTGGATGTGGTGATGCTTGGGGTAGCAGATGGAGAAACTGGTTATTCTTGACAGATTTTAGTGGTGCTTTTACCCTGGTGGTGCTTGTATTATGCCTTTTCTTTCTTAAATGGTACTCAGGTCAAGTCTTCGTCTCTGTATTTTCTGTCTTTCAGTCTTCCTACAAACATTGTTAATCTACATCATCAGTCTTCCTTTCCTGAAGGTAGCACACACAAGGGATGGGTTTGGCCCTTCTTACAACTGGCAGATACCAGTTGAACGTGATCCTAAAATTGGAAGGGAGCTGGAAATATGATACCTTGGTCTGTCAAAAATAGCTTTTCATTCTTCCTCTGTCATTTTGTCACTAATTACTCATAACCACCCTGAGAGGATGTGTTATGTTACCAGATTGCTGCCTCTCAGCTTTGTCCTGGTCACTCACCTTCTCTTCCACTGTCTTCAGCTTTTAAGGATTCTCTGCCTTTCTAAGGGCTGATGTACAATGGACTCCTGCTTGCCTCAGGATACTTGTAGTTGTTTTTAATGAGCTATTAAAAATTTTATTTTCTTGCCTTTATCCCCTTCTTTTCAGCCTTGCATTATTTGTCTTTACTGACCTCTTCCTGGGGAATTGGGATTCTTCCTGGAGCCCATCAGTGCTATGTCTGAAGCACCATCACAGAACAGCACAATATGCACAAATAAAACCAGAACCACTTCCACTCCAGAGATTATATTGCATTATGAAGTAGTTCCAAAATATTTGTTGTTAGACTGAGGAATTGGAGACCATTGGAATCCAGTGTTTTACATGCCTTAGGTAATTTTTTTAAATAGATGTAACTTGTTTTTTCACTGCCTTAAAACAATGTTCCCCTTCCCCCACCACAACTGCGACAGTGTGGTTTCAAGTGGTGAGTTGATAAGGGTTATCATTTCTAGCCACTCTTTAAACCTGGCATGAAGTCAGGACCCACCTCAGACAAGAATGATAGTTCAGAGCTTTGCACAGGAGACTGTGAAAGTCTCTGAAATGCCACCAGTGTGATGTATTATTCACCTCTAACTTGATTATTTAGTTTGTTTATTTTAGTTTTAACTGTGCATACTGAAAGAGTGGGGTGTACGATGGCTGGGAGGACAGGATTCCCACCACATAAGTGTGGTTATTAGAAGAAACTGCAGGATACAGGAAGTCTTTGAATCACAAACCTCTGGAAGAGTGGAACATCCTTGTGTAACTCATGGCTCAGTGGGATTGCTTGGCTTTGGCTGAGCCACGTAATAAAATGCCAATCCCAGGAATTTCTACCGCGTGTCATGTTAATGTTGGTTCACAACTGAGCAGGGAACGACTGCTTCACTGGAAGTCATGGCCTTCAAAACAAATTAAGACCTCTCTGGTCTTAACTCTTTCATGTTTGGACCTTGGTGTCTGTTGGCATCCCTGGCAGTCTCATTCCAGCCTCCTGTATTTTGCCAGGGTGGGACTGGCTCAGGAAAGAAGAGTTCTGGGCTCGTGGCCATCACCCAGCCAATGCTAAACCAATATATTTTTCCCCCTTTGTTTCCCCAGCTTTCAGATGGGTTGAATTTTGTCTGCTATCTGGGTGAACCTCACAGTGACTTGAAAGAGGAGTGGCAGGGATTGTTTCACCATCCTGACTTGGTACCTTTCAACAGGTTAAACAATAAATACAAGGGAAACCTCTATTTATTATTTGTTATGTATACTGTCTTTCTTCTCCTGACAGAACGTTAATAAATCTGCCTTGCTAATTGTCAGCTAGTGTTAGAGATGAGTACTTAGTCCAAGTTTATTGAAGAAAGTCTTGCAGCTTTTTAGGTAAAAAAATACCTCCTTTTGTTTAAAGTATACTGCATGTCCCAGTGAGGACCGTGGGCTAATTGCTTTTTCCCTCTTTCTGCCCTGCCTTTATTTTGCACATAGCAGTCCTTCCCAAGTGCTGGGTGCTTTCCATGGAGATGTTCTTTGCTCCTGGGATTCTTGAAATTGAAGAATGTAGTGCAGGTCTACATGAGTTCTGTTGCTGTGTTTTCCTCTGTTCTTCTCAATGGGTTCTTCAGTCCTGCACTGGAAAAGCCAAATAGATGCAAATCCTGGAATTTCAGCATTAGCCACTTGCTGTCAAAGGGCAGGTCTGTTCTGCAGTTTTTCTGCTGGCTTCACAAAGGTTTTTGTGGATTTGCTCATACAAAGTAGCTTTAGACTACACAAAAAACTTTTCTTACGTTGACTTTTTGGCAGGTTCTCTGGGTATCGTGTTTGTTCTGGAGAAATATCTTTTGACTCAATTGCTTCTCATATGGGTGGATTCCTCTTCTGGGACAAACTAAACACAGCCATCAGTGTCTCCTCTACTTCTGTGACACTGTAATGCTTAGAACAGCCTCATTAAGAGATCTCCTTATGTCAGTTTAGGTCAGTGGAATGTTGTCACTCCTGTGAAATAACTTTTCTCATTGTTTTTCAGATAATTTCTGCCCAGTGACAATATATAATTCTTCCTGACTGAGTCAGTGCATTTGAGATCTTTTATATCTTTTAAGAGTTAAATTTTAATTCAGAAGTGCAGTCAGGATTTTGGTTTTCCATCTCTTTTCCAAGGGAAAGTCTTTTATTGATAGAAACAAAAAAATACATACTTTTAAAAAACAGACAGATTTAAAATGCAGCTTTGAAAACATCTGCACTGCAGTGTCCACCTCCCAAGTTGTCTTAGAGCCAGAAGTGAATGCTGTCTTGTTTAGATGTCACTTTGCTGGAGCAGCTACACGTTGGTGTTCACTGCTGAAGTACTTGGGAACTGGGAAGGGACCCAAAAAGCTTTGTGTCTTTGAGCTTAATCTTAGCACAGTCATAGTTCTGTAAAAGCTAGAGGGAAGAATCCTGGGAATACTGCTGGTTGTGTGTGGAGCCAGCATCTTTTGACATGAGAGCTTTTTACCAAGGTCCTTCATTCTTCTGCTGTGGCCAAGGAGAGCCAAGGTGTGGATAAAACAGGCAGAGCTGATGTGGCTGATGGTAAGTGTGGCTGATTCAGTCACATTTTCTGAAGCAACCAGTACTGGGCAGGGCTGAGGTGAAGTAGGAGTCTGGAAAAATTTGGTGCTATGGTAACTGCCGAGGCTGCTGGTGAGTAGAAACAAGACTGTTCTGACTGAATCACCAGCATGTGTCTGTGTTTATTTTTGTCAGTCTGCTCTATTTGGAATTGGTCTACTGATGCAGCATTTTTGAAGCTTCAGATTAGGTGTGTGGGGCAGTTCCAAGTATTCAGTGTTCACTGCTGAGAAGATGGTTTTAGGAACTCACTTCTGCTTAGCTTTGCATCTTACCTATGATGGATAATGGATATCAATGAGTTACTACCCCCAAAATTATGTTTTTCTCAGTTTGAGACTGTCTGGTGACATTCCTGTGCATCCTTTTTTTTTTTTTTTTCCTCAAAAAGGAACTCCAGTTAAAGGATACCCCACAGAGAGTCTGTCCACACCATTATGGTCCAAAACCAGGGGTGATACAGGCAGGCAGGCCATAGAGATTTATGTTGAATGAGATTAAATATCATAATTGATTCATTATTAAAAAAAAAAAAAAAGCAGTAGTTTGCTTTTGATGATGCCCACAAATACTGTTTAACTAGTATTGCATTTGTTGAATACACAAAACTGATTTGGAACATCTGGAATCGAGGAAGTGAGAAGCTGTTCTGCACCAAGAAGTTCAGAAAGCATCTGGTGCTTTTGGGGGTGTTGGAGTTGAAGATTATTTTTTTTTCCCCCTCCTCATTTTCAAGAGAATAGAGTGATTTTTTTCTCTGGGACTTTATTGATCTTAAAGTTTGTTTCATCCATTACTTCTGGATATAATTACATAAATTGATTGTAGATGGGAAAAGCAAAGTAGCACTTTCTAAAACAAAACCCAGCAGTCAAGTCTGTGGCAATTTGAAGTTCTGGATATAAGCTGTGGGCTGTGGAGTTGAAACTCAGCATGATGAGGGAGTCTGTTTTTATTTTAGGTTGTCTGCAAATTCTGTCTACAGTTCTACAGCCGTTATGGTCTTATTTTTAAAGTTTGTCTTGAGCTTTAAATGGGAGCAGAAGTTGAAGAGCAAAAAACTGTGAACCAGGAAGGTTTGTGGTCATGTTCCTTTTTTTTTTTAGCAACATATTTCCATGGTGTTGTGTATCTACATTAAAGTGTAATCTTAAATTTAGAATTTGTGGAGTTGTAGTCCTTGCTTTTTATAAAAATACCAGCTTCCAGTCTCAATTTCAAGCTATGGTGTCTGAAAATGGAAAGATACTATTGTATAATTTTGGTTTTGGTTATGTGTATCAGATTTGCTGCTGTACACAAAAGAGGCAGGATGAATCTGCATAAAAAATAATGAAGTTAAGCAGGATAAGCCAAAGTGGGTGACGACCTATTTTATCTGAGTTTGACAATTGGGTTATTTCCTCTGATTTCCAATGTTTTCCTTGGTGTTGCCACCCTTATGGCGCAATACAGTGCAGAGACCCAGCAAGGGATGGGGACAAAGGGCACCCATGGAAGTGCTGCAGCTGGGATTGCAGAGAAGCTGTGCCAAGGCTGTGTGCAGAGGTGTCCTCTCTGTTCAGTTCTGGGTCTGTTCATGTCAACAGCAGCAGATGTCGAGGCAGAGGAGCAGACAAGCACCCTCAGGCAATAAGGAGGGATGGAGTTGGCCCATGGCCCTGTGTGATATTGAAAGGAGGGAATCTGACACCACAACATGACAAAGTGGCCACAGTTCTACAGTGTTTTACCTTCAGCTGAGCCAAATAGATCAGGACATAAGCAACATTCCCTATGCCAAGAGGCACATCCTGCTCTTTGAACAAAATTTCTCACAGCCAACAAATTCGGAGGTCTGGAGCTTGGTGATATGACCTGGTGAAGTTGGTTCTGGCAGAGAAGCAGAATGGTCTGCTCCTGGACAGGTCTTTGCTAAGTGTTTCAGACCTGCCAGTGTCAGGATGAGCTCTCTGGTGTTACTGCTTCAGGCTTAGATGGTGCTTTTACATTGAGTTGAAGCAATTGGGAATTTTGAATCACAGCCCCCCTCAGGCCTGAACAGTTGGCAGAGGTGACACTTGTCCCTGCTCTCATAGAGCTGGGTGCAGTTGTAGCTGTGGACTGGGATCCTGGCTGCTTGCATATGTAGTTGGAAAAAAACACATGGCAAAACCCACCTTGTAGTAAGGAGATCTCTGTGCACAGAAGACTCCAGACTCAGTAGAAATACAGAATTGAACAAGAACTCTCTTATCTGCCAGTGCACTTAGATTAGGTGGTAGGGAAGAGCTGGAGTAGTCCCTGCAGATATAGGGGAATGTCTTCCATATTGTGCCTGGAAGGCTGTAAAAATATCCCCAAATTCAGTTTATCATGGATGCACATATGTCAGATGACACTGTGAGGCTGAATTTTTAGATGCCATAAATGCCTGCTTTGGAGAGGCTCTCATGAGTCAGGGAGCTCATGAGGATGTAACTTCTGACTCGTGCTCTGAGCAGTGCAGAAAATGTTTACAGCAAAGGTGTGTTTAGAAATTGCTCTGCATCACTGACCCTAATTACTCATGTTTGGTATCCTTTGGGAAGTGCTATAAAAGGCCCCCAGACTCTGCCACTTCAGTATTCATCCAAAAACTCCATAACCCGACAACAAAAAAGCCAGAAAACAGCCCTTATAAATTGAAGAAGTTTGTTTAAGAATAGCTAATAAAATCAGAAGGGTAAATATTTTGAGATGGTACAGAGACTGTTTAAGAAGACATTTTATTGGAGGATCGGACAGTTGACAAAATTAGACACAGGGATGAGAGGCAATAGGGATAACACACCCCAAAAGTTTAAATTTTATTCAATGAGAAAAATTGAAAGAACAAACTTTTAAGCTTAAAAAACCCAATAAGGTTGACCAAAATGAGTTGAGGGACATCTGGCTAAAGGTCTGAAATTTTAAATGAATATTTTGCCTTCGCAACACATCAGGAATGGGAAGCAAGCTGGAGTGTCTAAAACCAAGAGATAATGCAGCAGAACTTTTTATGAAGAACTCTGAAAACATAGGAATGTTTAGAGGCTCACAAATGCCAGTATTTTGCTGTTAAAGGATTATCATTCTGAAGTAAAAGAGTTAATACAGCAACAGTGACATTTGTCAACAAAACACATGCCAGTCTTTGTTTTTAAATGATAATCTGGTTCCTGTTGAAGGATTAATACAACAACCCATAAAACACAGGAACAGATCATTGGGGTTATGTATTCAAGAGTTCTAAAGAAAGAAATAGTTGAGCCGGGGACTGTGGAGTGTGACATTTAAAAAGTCTTGATTACAGAGAAGAGATGTGTTTTTATGGGTTTTTTCCCCCCCAAGGAATCCAGAGGAATGAGATCACATAGTGCTTCCCCTAAAGTCTCTCCCATCTTTGAGATCTCTACATCAGAGCAGAACCTTCCTTGTTGCTTTTCTTGGCGTGAACACGAAGGGCTCAGGGCGGATGTGCCGGGCTGTCACCACAGCATGTGCAGTGTCTGAGTTGGGCTGTGCTGCACATCAGCAACCAGTCTTTCCTGGATGATCTCATCTCCTTGACCACTAGGAAGAGAGCTGGGTTTAGCTGGTATGATCACATCAGGACTTGTGTGTGTGTGTGTGGCTCAGGGAGTTCTCTTTTCTCAGCATGGTCAATATCCTGCTCTATGCTCTGCAAGCCGAGGGTTTGCTGCCTCTTTGCTCTCTCTCAACAAAGGAAGGGTCTGGATCCTCTGGGAGCTGGTGCACTTCAGAAACAGAGGCTGTTTTTAAAAGAAGAGATTGACTTATTTTAAAACACTGTAAAACTGGGCTTCGAGAATTTGAAATCCAGAAGGTCATGCTACCAAAACGTGGAGTGTACAGGAGAGTTGGCCATGTTTGCAAAGATGGTCACTTCTCCCAGGTGACAAGTGATGGGACAAGAGGACATGGCCAGAGGTTGCACCAGGGAGGTTTAGGTTGGATATCAGGAAAAATTTCTTCTTGGGGAGGTTTGTCAAGCACTGGAATAGGCTGCCCAGAGAAGCAGTGGAGTCACTACCCCTGGAGGGATTTCAAACGTGTAGCTGTGGCACTTTGGGACGTGGTTTAGTGGTGGGCTTGGCAGTTTTGGTCAATAGTTAGACTCAACAATCTTAAAGGTCTTTTTCCACCTAAACAATTCTATTTCATGCTGTTAAAGAAATTATAGGCTAAGATTTGATAAACTTGTAGATCTCTAAGGATTAAAATTTCAGTGTAAACAAAAAAAAATCAGTTACTTCCATTTTCATGTGACAGTGACTGAGATGGGGAAGTCAAGGACAGGGAACAGTTTCTCCAGGGGACTTAATGCACGTAACTTAAAGAAATGTAACTTTGAGGTGAAATTCTGAAATTATATTTTCATACCTGGTTAATGTTTTATGGAGCAAGTGGCCAAGGAAGCCACAGGAAGAAAACTGATGGAGTGGAAGAAGAGCAGGACACTGCCTGTAACCTGCCTGGATTCTTACTTTACAAGAACAAGAGCCCAACAGTTAATTTCAAAGCTCAGTAACCTAAAAATATGGGAGTGTGTTGAAAAAAAACCTGAGCTGCACTACCAGAGGATATTAAGAAAACTACAGACCATGCAAATTAACAGAAGCAGAAGACACAAAATAGGCATGTGCATAAGTATTGCAGTAAGGAAGAGGAGACTTTGTGGAGGCTGGCTTTGCCTTACTGTCCCTGCTAGATAGGTGCAAAATGATTCTTATGAGAGCAGAATAAACAATCCAAACTTGATACAAAAAATGGTCTCTGAGCTGCCACTTAGAGTGCAGGGTCAAACTGTGTCCCACTTCCATGGAAAAGTGAGTTCGGTTCTCATTTGCAGTCAAAACATAAATGGAATAATAGAGATCAGGAGGGGGAGGAATAGAAACCAAAACAGAGAACATTGTTATGCTGTTATCTGTAATAATCATCTTGTGTTGTGTGATGCTGGTGACCCTGCTTCTCAAAGAAATTACAGAATTGGAAATGTAGCAGGAGCACTAAGGGAGAGATGAGCTTCCATAAGAACAGCTGAGTAGACTGTGATTAACCAGTCTTGAGAAGAGACCTTTGGGGGTAGGGTGTGAATCAGGACTTCAGAATCCTTAAGAAGTTTGTCAGGGAAATGCTTTTCCTCTCTCTTCCAATTTTAAAAATGCAAGTACAAAGAAAAAGTAGTTTGGGCAGGAATTGAATGGGAAGCTGTAGGATGTTGCCTTTTCGAAGAGCTTACAAAGGTTCAAAAAGTGAGATTGAGTAAAATATATGCTGAACAATGAAAGAGTGTTCTTGGAAAGTACAACTGTGTGTTCTGTCCTCTGCATCCACTATCAGCTATTTTTGGAGACAGTACATCAGGCTAGACAGACATCTGTCCTCATGTACTATATCTGCACTTAGGTGTATTTTTACTGTCTTGTTAATCACCTATATTAATAGGTTTTTTTCTGATATATGAGTAAAAATACCTCACAAATACCAAATTGGAAGTTAAATTGCTGATTGTTGTCCAGTCCTTTTCCTATCAATTAAGAGCTAAAGAGTAGCTGTAGTTGAACATTGGAAAGCTGTCAGTTACTAAAGAAGACTGATATTTTATCTTGGATTCAATAAAAGACATGAGTAATGGAAAATCTTTAATAATGTTGTCATTCTTAAATAATTTGTGTGTGGGTTGGGTTTATTTTAGTGCTATATTTCTATTGCAGGAGATCTTGTGCTGTGACCATTCTTTTGCTTGACTGATATTTTGTTTGGTTTTTTTTGAAGGTACATGGGAATAGGACTTTCTGCTCAAGGAGTCAACATGAACAGGCTTCCTGGTAAGTCACTGTTAAGGTTTGTTTTGATTTACTATCTGTGTTAAATGTTCATTTGAAATAAAGATTTTTTTCTTTATATATATGAGTTAGTGAATGTGTGTTTCTATTAATAAAATTGCATTACTATAATTGTCTTATATCTGGAAGCTTCAACCTATTGAGTATTATCTTGAATTGAGTTACTGGTGTTGTCAATGCAGCCATGATGATTTTAGCAGATAATAGAAATTAAAACTAAACTAATGAGTAATGGGCAAGATGATGAACTTTCAGACATGCAAACTCTTCTTTGTGTCTGAAAAGTAAGTAGGAAAATCATTTTGCATTTAATCTGTATACTCCACTTGACAAATTTACATGAAAGAATCTGAAAATGACAGGATAATTGGCCTGTTGTATTGTCTCTCTTCTTTTCTTCTTCCCACTAAAAGACTACAAAAATGTGATAGAGTGGTATTTCCAGTTAGTATTGTTGCTTCTTTTGTTTGAAAAATGTGGTTTTGGGTTTGTCTCTAAGTTAATTAAGTGGCTTCTTTTTAGAAATAAATAATTGGTAATCCTTCTTTGACGATATCCTATCTATTGAGTAAAATAACAATTTTGAGATATGTATCGATGCAGTGACTTCTATGCCAGAAATTCTTTCAACTGGGGTTTATATTTGGTAGAAAGTAAATGTTCTTCAGATGCCAGAATGAATGACAGCTGGTCAGTGGTGAGGGCTTCCTTGGCCTTGGGTCTTACTTCTGGTGAAGTTTTTTTAAAGATGAAGTGTTCAGCCCTTGTTATGCATCTTGGTATCTCCAGAAAGGAGAATGTTTTGTGAATGTCTTAACAAAAGAAAGATCCTGTAACTGTCTTGGGGAGAATGGTTTCAGTGACACCTGTGCTTACAAACTATACTTGTTAGTAATTGTCATGACAACTGCACCAGTCAGTCCTGCTCGCTCTGCACTTTCTCTCCCCCCAGTCCTCCTGATCCAAGTGGTTGTGTGCCATGTACAAGGCACAGCATGAATCTAGTCCCATCATCTCTTCCCAGGGTTGAAGTGCTTGGAAAAGGGGTTGTTTGGCTATTAATGGAGCCTGGTTTGTTCAAGAAATGGCTCTGTGGCATGTGTGACGGAAAGATGGGGGGAATGTCCTGTAGACTTGTCCTTGCAGATGGTTGATTGGATCATGCTTAATTTAGGATTCTCCTGGGGTTATAACACAGGTACCTACACGGTTCAATATTAACCTGAGATGGTGTGTGCTGAATGTCTCAGGTGTGCTGTCCTGAAACTGAACAGCCTGTGTAATTTCTTCTTTTTTTTTTTTTT
>VXBB01002395.1:46785-78862 GCA_013399915.1 Illadopsis cleaveri
TTTTTTTTTTTTTTTTTTTTTTTTTTTTTCTTCCCCCTTTAGTGACTAAAAATTACCCAAACCACTTCTGATAAATGGCTTTAAAGGAGAAGAGTTCCACGGGCACCATCTGTGGCCACTTTGAGTCAAAGTGCCTGTATACCATTGTCATTTCCAGAGCACATGTGATGAACATGGAATTCTTTCTCTCAGTGAAATAAAGCATAAAGTGAACTTGAGACCTGAGATGGTGTTTATGTAGCAATGAATTGTACAAATTTGATCCTATGAACCTGTTGTTTGTTTGATCACATGCAGATTATGCTGCCAAGAATCATTCTGTGGTCATAGTTAGGTCACTCTGTCATCATCTGTGTTAGATTAACTGCGTGGCTCTGTATTACGGCTCAATAATTATCTTCCTGGCTTTTAGAGAATGAGTCTGATTTTTAATTTTTTTTTTTAGTATATTGTTCAAGTAACTGAAGTGAGAAACATATTTCCATCTTAACTGTTATCAGGTCCTTCACAGCGCAGAGTGAGTGAGAGCTCACAAAGAAGTGACAGACTTTGGAGTCTTGACTTGGCTTCATGTCAGAGTGTAATTTTAACTTTTTGTGACCTGAAACCCTGCCAAGTTTGTCTCCTTAGACCCTTTCTAAGTCACTTCTGCTTTAACAGATCAATTTTCACTCAGTGTGCTGCCAGGGAAGTGTGTAACCACTAGAAGTGGTGGTTGGGAGCCCAGAGCCTCGTACAGGAGCCAAAGTTGGTCCCTTTCTTGTTCCCATTTTCACTGGAGATCCTTGGTGGCACCCTGGGAGTCCTGATTCACAGAACAATCTTGCTGCTGGGTTCTGTCTCAAACTCCTCTTCCCTCCAAGGACAGACACTTTGGCCATATCCGGTTCCAAGTCAGGGCATTTGTGCTTTATTGCCAAATTTATTTTGGCTTCAGCCCAGCCCAGTGCTGGTGGGGGTAGTGCTGAGCTTTCTCTGAAGGTTACAAGTGTGATTGGAGCCACATGAGCTGAGTTCCCTGAAGTATCCCTGTCTGCATTGGGAATAGAGACTGCTTTTAATTGGAGAGTTCCCTGTCCGTGTTCGACTCAGTGTGTCTTTGTGCTGTGCTTTGAAATTCAGTCAGCAGGTCGGAAATAATTGTGGGGTTATTATTAACTATCAACTTTTATGACCCTGATATATCTTGATTTTGTAAAAATTTTTTAAAGACATTTAGAACATCTACTAATAAGCATTCTGCTTTAAACCAGTGGCTTTTAGTGAAATGTCTGGTCACTTCTTTCCCCACATTCAATTTTTTTTTTTTCACTTGTGCTCAGCATTTTGGTATTTGAGGATGAAATTACATGTTGCAGCTGAACTGATCTAACTCCTTGTCATCAAAGGAGAGAAACCTGACCCTTCCCTCCTCCCCACCCCATCTGCACAGTCACTCTTCTACCCTGGTGCAAGGCTTTGGCTCTGGCAGTTGTCACCTTGGCCAGGCCAGCTTTCAGGCCAGGCAGGAACCTGCTTGCCTCTGCAGTGTTGGGGTTGTGGTGAGCTGGTTCCTTCAGGACTCATGGAGCAGTTGCTCTTACTTGTGCATCCTGCATGTAACATATCTGCATCCTTTTTTAATTTTATTTTTATTATTATTGTTATTTAGCCCTCAGTCCAGTAAGTTTTTCTGAGCCCTGCTGAAAATGCATTGGTGGTTTGCTACAGGTTTCACCAAACCTTCATAAAACAGGAAGATGGTAATTGTCCTGTCCTTAACATGGATGAGATTGCACACTGGAAATCAGTCTCCCCTGCCCGTGATGTTCTGCGTTAGTTCAAGTCTTTATGCTGTTGAGAAATAACATTTCGTTTGTTTGAGCTCTTTGACAGTAACCCAGCAGGAATATAGAGCCAGGCAGAGGGGGAAGGACGGATGAATCTCAAAGGCAGCAGCAAGTTCTTAATTGAGCCTAAAATGCTGTGAAACCACACCCTTAGGGATACCTTGGTTCAGTTTCTTAAACAGCATAGATAGGAGCTGACCAATCACTTTTAGAGACTTTAAACACCCTCTGGTTAATAAATGACTTGCCCTGCTATGCATCATTGTACATGCTGAAGGGAGTGCCAGCTTTCACTCACCGTTCTTTGGTTTTCAGAAACGTTGGTAATTTTTTCAGCTTGCTTTTCAAACAAGAAGATACTGCTTGGCTTATTCACTATCTACCTGCTCCAAACTCGCTGTTAAAAGAATGAGCTTTCAAACTCAAGAATGTTTTATAGACTTGCATTAGTGTGCAACTAGATAAATCAGGAGAATTTGGTGTACAGAGACCTGCTCCCTATTGGGATTTGGCTTCTGGGTTTGTAGTGCTGTGAGCCAGGTCAGCAAAACCAGAAACATTTTGTCCAGGTGTCCTGAGTCTTTTGTCCAGCAAAAGGTCCTTGTGAGCAACCCATTTATCTAGACATAAAGAGAAAATAGAAATGAGCCCTGGGAATTAAGAGTTTCCTATGCTCTCCTCCTCTGTGAAAGCCATCCTTCATCCTCCATAAATGAACACCTGGACTGGGCTTTCCATTTTAGCTTTGTTTGGAGATCCTTTCCTTTGAATTTTCTTGCTGATACGTTTCTGTTGACATCTGCATTGAGGACTTTATTTTTTCTCAGCTTTTCTTACATGCTGTCAGAGGAGATGCAAGCAGAGGGAGTGAGACTGTTGAGGACTCTGTCCTGTTCCATTCTTTGAGAGGAAAAAGTTACTTGTTTCTTCCTTAGGGATGTTCCCAAGGGTTTTTCATGCTGGTGTGCTCCCCTCTGGGGGCAACCAGAATAGGGAGGCTGGGTAGGTGTTGTATCATAAAATCATAGTATGTCCCAAGTTGGAAGGGATTCACAGGGATCATTGAATCCAACTCCTGATCCTGCACAAGTAAAATTCTCATGGGAAGGTATTATTCCTCATCAGAGTTGGGGATGGGTTTCTGCAGAGGCTCTATATGTAGGTTTTCAAACCTCAATTCTACAAGGCTCTGCCAGCCTTATGTAACTCTTAAGTTAATCCTGTTACAAGTGGGGAGTTCTGCTAAAGTCTTTCAGATTTTCCTTCTAGCCAGTTTTGGCTTGGTTTTCGTATGGTGAGGGGTTTTGTGTTTGTTTTGGGGTTTTTGGTTGATTTTTTTTTTCCTTTTTTCTTCCTTTTTTTTCTTTCCTTTTTCCTTTTTTTTTTTCCTTTTGTTTTCTGTGATTCCCATGGAATCTTTCTACTTCAAATGTGTTTAAGCAAGTTTTCAGTTTATGGTTTGGTTTGTCACTTTCTGTAACTCCACTGACAAACAATGGACCTGTGCTAAAGGACTCAGTCAGTTCCAGTGCTAAATGTAGTAATTATAGAAGCTGAGACTTCACCAAATCATCTGATTTGAAGCTAATTCAATTATGCATTTGTCCTGCCTGACAGGTGTGTGTGTAAACCAGTCTTTCATTATTTTTCTGGCAACTTCTTCCAACACTGTCCTTGTGTTGGAAACTTTTCCTGATGACAAAGCTGAATATCCCATGTAGTCTGAGTCTATTCTTGGATCACGTGGAGGTGGAAAAATTACTTTCTTTCCTCTTTGTACCTCCATACATGAAAACCTCTGTCACTGCTTTGTGGTGTTGTCTTCTGGTTCTTCACCCTTCCCTGTTTGTCAGGTTTTCTTGATTTATTAGAACTCTTGTAGATGTTTTCTGAATGTTTAATCACTGGATGTATCACAAGCACTAGTATCTTACTTTTTGTAGTAAAAGAAAACATTAAAATTCAGAGCAAGTCCAGGAAGTGGCTCTTATCCCATCTTGCAAACAAGGGCAAAGGAGAATCCTTGCCAAGCTTTCACAATTCTTAAGACTTCAGCAGAAACAGGAGGGGAAGAAGCTACATGGTTACCTGGGAAAAGAAGGCCTTTGGCTTCTAAAGCAATCAGCAAAAGCCCTGAAGTATGGGATTAAATACATGAACAGTATGTGGCAAACAAACAGTGAATCAGTCTGCTTTCAGATCCTCTTGGCTACATCAGCAACTTGGACACACTGCTTGATTTTCTGTCTTTAGAAGTAATTTCTATTAAGTTTATTTATTTATGCAGCTGATGAAGCTCTGGCTTATAGTACCTTATGGTGTTTGTCCTGCTGCAGAGCTCTTTCAGAGCTAGCCTTAAAAGCAGTTGTCCAAAAAGGCATGTGGGATTTCCACATGGTGTCATAGCAAAGCCTTAGACAGGTGTTAGTTACATATGCAGTGAGTCCTTCAGCTGGCTGTGCCAGTTCCTGTCCACAAAATTGCTTATGCCTCTGGTACCCTCTAATTTATCCTATCAAACCAGTTTGTGGGGCTGAATGTGCAATGGGTCACGTAGTTGGGTTAATAATAATGGGTGGGGGGCAATGCTTGATTCTGGGGTTGTTATTAACTTGGATCTATCCACTTGCCTGGTTCATCCCACAGGTAATGCAGGTTGAAACAACTCCTTTGGGAAACTTTATTCTCCTGAATCACATGGTTAACAGTGGTCAGAAGTTATTTTTGATAGAAAGAGATATGTGTTGAAAACCTTAATTAGTTTTCCCCCCAGTTAACAGTTACCCTGATCATGGAGATTTTATTACAAAGGGGCATCTTTACAGGCATACTGGGCTGAAGCTAACTTAACTGGCTGTGTTTCCCTGAATTATTATTTAGACTGAGAACTTCTCCTGAAACTTGACTTGGGTAGCCTTTTTGCTGACTTAAATGTGGTTTTACCTGAAAGCACAATTTATACCTCCTAAGAGGTCATCAGTAAGTTTAGAAATGGCAGGTTTTAGCACTGCACCGTGGAAGAAAAGAGATCAGAGTGGGTTAGTGTGATGGGTCAGCTCTGGAATTATTGAATCCATTTGTGCAGAATGGATTTTTAGAAAAATTCTTAACCATGTGAGAGCTTGCATGGGTGGGTGAAGATTATTGTGGTGCATAAAACAGTGGTGGAAAAAAAACATACCCAGCTAGAAAAAGGTACATATTACAGCAGGTTTGAGATTTCTGGCCTTTGTAAGTCAGAACCCTTTGGATTTATCTACATGAGTCTCTTATTTTTGGAAATGGGGTTTATTTATGTAAGTGAATCTCCTGGTTGTCACCACTGCCTGTACTTTTATTTACTTCTTTGGTTGTGCTACCCGTTTCTTCTAAACTAAACTGCAAGATGCACTCCAGAATCACAGATAGTGCACTCCAGCCACTAATATGTGTTCAGTCCACAATACAAGGCTAAGCAATACAGGCTACCAGCCCCATCTGAAAAAAAAAAAACCAAATAAAAAATCTCATGTTGGAGGAAGTGTCCTGAGACTGGTTGAAACTGGTTGTTTCTTTCTTGAATCTGCTCTCACTGTACTGCACCATCTGCTATTTTCAAAAAAGCTTTTTTTTTTAAGTTTAAATCAAAATTAAGGTCATACTAAAGAAATTAATAAGAAATTTGGGCTTCTTGTAATAAAACAAAAGGACTTCCTTTGAACTTAAGCTTTCACATATTTTTAGTGTAAAGATTTCTTTTTCTCATATGGAACCTATCTTGTGTTCAGTGTATGCAAAATGCCATCATAGGAAAGTAATCTGAGGAGCACTTAATTTTTGTTTATCCTGGGCATACACAACTCATTATATTGTTTCTTTTTTCATCTTCACTCTAAATCTATGTGTACATGTATTCTGTGTATATTTTAATGATTGCCCTGCTGCATCATTTGTTGGAGAATCTAAGTTCCTCTGGCATTACTTAACTCACTCTCATCTTTTCTCTTCCTGCTTCTACTCTCTGCAGATCAACTGAACACCTTTTAAAATTAAAATTTAAAACCACAAGATTTTTAAAATTTGAAATTTTAGCATTCTCAAAATCATATTATATTTATTTAAAAAAAAAATAATTTTTTGTGTCTTTGGGAATCTTTGTCATCTGTGGTTGACTTGTCCACTGCCTGTCAACTTCAGTTGAGCTCCACTGAACTGCTCAGTTGTCTTCTCATCCCATGTCAGCTTCCTATTTTTTAATCAGTTTTTCAGTTTATGTGCTGATGCACCTGAACTTGTGTGAAAATTCCAGTTTGAATATTGAAACAGATTTGTTGCACGTGCTGTGCATTCATTCACATCCCATCTTTGTCCCTTAGAAGAGCTGGAAGTTCTTTCTTCCCCATTCTTCAGTTTTTCAGAAATCCTGAATGGGCTTTCTGCCAAAAGCTCTGTCCTCACACGCTGCCATGTTCTGCACATTTGGGGTGTTGCCCCTACAGAGCTTATCATGCACAGAGCTGATCACAGCTTGGTTGGGTGGATGAGTTCTGGAAAATGAGCTGTGTGCTGGGGGCTGATACTGGCTGAGCTGGTGGGGCACGGGGGGATTGGACAGATGTGTTATTTCCGTCGTGATACGTGCTGAGGGGTGACACCAGAGTGATCAGGTCCCCAAATGAGGTCAGACCTGATGCTATCAGGTGTGTTCAGAGCTGGAGAGTAACAAAACCAGCTCCTAAACCACAGGATTGGGATGAATTACCTTCTGAATTAAGGTTAAATTTAATATCGTGTTTTATTGATGGCTATGTATATGAAAACTAGGATTGTATAAAGTAAAAGTTCCTGCCTTTTTCCCTTTCTAACTGACTTTAGGTCACGTGTTTGCTCATATTGATTGTGATGATTGTCCTGCCTGCAGCCAGAAAAACTGCTGCCAGGCCTTTGGTTGGGTTTTTAGGCAAGTGTTGGGTTTCTTTTCTATTTTCTAATTATTTTTTTTTCCCCTTTTGGTCTGTTCAGTTAGACTGACTTTGAGCACCGAGACATCAGGTTTGACTGGAAAAGCAGACTGAGGCTCCAGCTGAGTTCTCAGCAGCTGTGCCTCACCCTGGAGTAGTTGGGAAAGTGCTTTGCCATTAAAGTTGAACATAACCATCAATCAGTATTTCAAGACAGTAATCCTGGCCTTGGAAAACAACCGTAAAAGTGTTTCCACTGGCCATTAAGTGCTCAGGCATCAGTGTGAGTAAGTGATTCTTAGTGCTGTCCTGCACTTTTCCATGCCCTGATTTCTGTGCTGTATCTCTTTCAGAGCTGTGCTAGCCTCTTCTAGAGGTTCTGTGCTTAGTCCTCACGCAACATGTTCCCAGAGATACATGATCTGGTAGGCTGGAGCTCCTGCCTTTACATGGATCTCTCTGTCATCCAGCAGGTTGTGTTGGTTGTGTGCCATGTGAAGGCAGAGTTTCCAGAGCAGAGCAGAGATGGCATTGCACAGTGGGGTTTGGCCTTCTCCAGCTGTAGCACAGATTATGGAAAATCCAGGTATCTTAGTGACAGCTAAGAGTTGACTGGCACTTTAGAGACAGCAGTTTAGCTGTCAACACAAACTGAAAGCACAGCACTGCTTGTTTTTCAGATTAAAACAAATTCTTCAGTGTGGCTGTACCTGTTGTCGGAGCCTTTTGGATAAAAGGTAGCATCCACACAAAGTTAAGTTTCACTACAACTCAAACTGCTGGGTAGCAGCTATTTCCAGTGATGGATAAATATGATCCTCTTCAGAAAACCCTGTTGCTTCACCTTGATTAATATGGAAAGTATTTAAGAAACCTCAGTTTAGAATCTAGAAGTCCTTGTTGCAACCTCTTAACATCATGAGGTGCTTCTTCTGGAAGACTTCACTCTACATAAGGTCTTGTGTTTAGATAAGTGGGGTTTTGTTCGTAATTTTCTTAGCTCATTAAATACCATTTTAGGGATTGTTTCTAATAGTAACTGGACATGAACCCCCTGCATTCTGCAGTGAACTCTAACATTGCTTTTGGCTGAGTCACTAAACTGTCCTGCCTTGATGTCTCTGTAAAATGACTCTTGCCCATTACCTTGCAAGGTTTTGCTGGAAGTTTCTTAATATTTTATAAAGGTGTTCTTGCCCATCAGCTGAAGGTTGAAAAGTTGGCCCATAAATGAACATGTGAATTATTTAGTGTGATGAGATTTGAAGCCTGTGTATGTGATAAGCTTTTGATTGTAACTTGTTCCTTACCCCTTCCACTAAATAAATGGAAAAGCTCCTCATCTGACTCTTTTTCCCTGTCCCTGTCCTGCATTATTCTGTACCCCTGCTCTGCTTCCCACCCCCTCCACTGTGGTGCATCAGGGAATATAATGGGTATAATAGTGCAGTGGTGACCTGATCATGCTGGAGAGCTTTTCCTTTGTAGACAGAAACAACCTGTCCTGTAGCTGCTTTAACCATGGTGTGCTCTTCACAGGGCTGTAAATGGTTTGTAGCACATCTTGACCTCTCTGGTGTTGGGACACCCAGATAATGTTCTGACTTTAGCAGAAAATGGATGCATCAAGCTTGTAAGTTAGGAGGACTTTATTCATATCAAGGAAATATAATTTTTATTTTGATTACTGTATTCTGTGGGTGAAGTGCATGCTAAGTAATAGTGAAGTTGACTCCTTACAAATTTCTGGGTCTGGTGGAACAGACTTTTCCTGTTGAAAAGGTACTGCATGTATTGCAGCTGTCCAGAGCCTTCTGGTTTTGTTTTTTTTCTTTATGAGTCAGTGGGTAGTGCTTTATATAATGGTGTAGACTGTGGTTTGATGTTGTTTTGAAGGCTAGTTAAGTTGCAGTGGTTGTTTAATGATAGGACTTGCTGATCTGATCTAAAAATCACTGTGCCAGATTAATCTTGTGAAAAATTGAATTGTACAGTGTTACTCTGCTTGTTGTCTCTGTGGTGGATCAGGCAATGCTTGTTAGCACCCATATTCTGCTCAGTCTCCCAGACTCTTGAGTCATACTGATTTTTGGGTCACTGTGTCCTTTCCTTCCTGCTCTCTTTTAATATGAGAGAGATGTTGTGATTCCTTTTTTTTTTTCTTTTCTTCCTCTTCTTTGGATTCTTGCCACATACAAGTCTTGCTGTGAGGATTTGGTCTGAGTTTTGTCTCTTTTACAGTTGCAAGTACTTTATTGAAAAACATGGAATAGCTTTTGAACCAAAGCTGCAGCCAAGCCTGCCAAGAGTCCTGCACTCTCTGATTAGCATCATCTGCTGTATTTGTGCAGGGGCCAAACTGACTCTGCTTCATCTGCTGGGACCTGGGGTGAGGGGGAGGCCATGAGCAGCAGTGCCTCACTGGGGTGTATTGGTGCTGTGCTTCACTGCTCCATGGCCTTGTACAGGATTCAGTGGGATATGCAAAGGTTATGGGACCTGAACTCATCCAGCCCCTACTTAGGGAAGTTTGTGCTCCGTGGGGTAAAGTGGTTTTATCCTCTGTACAAGCATTAGTCCTGTAGTGCAAGGTTTGGCCTTCTACTGCATTCAATCATTTTGCCACTTTATAGAAGTAATAGAAGCTGTTGCAAGCAAGAAAAGTTGGGGGTCTTTCTAGCTAGGGCTTCTTCATATCCCTAGGTAAATGGGTTTTAGGGTCTTTTTTTTTTACCCTTGACATGTTCTGGGCAGATGTCCAGGCCCTTGAAGTTCTGCCAGGGAGATGCTGTAATGTGTTAAGCATGCTGTTCCCTGGTCCTATTCCTGTCCTGCAGTTGGTATTGTGACTGTACCTAGACAGTTGTTCCATGCCAAGGCTGTGCCTCCCCTATGCCCACATCCCCAGTTCTGTAACAGAGGTTGCTGTGGCCACTGAGCAGCTGTTTTTGTAGGCTCATTATGGAAACAGAAAGATGTGTTGCAGCACTAATAGTTTATTTGATTCTAAAGCATGATTGAATAAAGGAAAGCAAAGCAACCACCCTGCTCTCAATGTGTGATGTATATGCAGCTTCATGAGGTTTGGCATAAATGCTGTAACACTGAAGGACAGCTGAGATGCTCCAGCACCTCACATTCCTCTTGGGGCAGCAAATTTCTCATGGCCAGGCATTTACAGACTTCTCATGACCAGACATTTGGCTTCTGGGGCTGTAGGGCCTCCAGAGCTTGCTGAGCCTTCTTTTTGCTGGAGGCAAAGGCCTGTGTTCACTGTTCTGGACTGTGTACACCAGAGGCACATCCACTTGCAGGGCCAAATCCACTGGAGGATGGAGTAATCAGAGGGTAGTTCCACTTCTCTTGTGGTGCTGCCTCCTGCCCCATGTTCATGGCTGTCCTGTCCCTGCCTGGGACTGCTCAGCCCAGGACGGTGTAGAAGCAACAACCAGCTTCTCTGTGCATCAGATTGCATCTGTGCAGCCTCTGCTGAACATACCATCCTCTCCCCTGACCTCATGCTCTGCTGGTGCCAAAGACCCATAGCTGGCTGAGCAATAGCAGCCTGCTCAGCACAGTGCATGGAGAAGGCCCTGCCTCCAACTGAAACAGCAGCAGCTCTGGGCTCTGCTGCTGCCTCCACCCTCCACATCCCATTCCCCAAGCACTGTACATGCAAAGTTTGTACATCTGTTTCTACTGGACTTTGGATTCAATAAATCTTATAAAATTATTTTGTTTGGTTTATTTTAGTCTGTTGACACTAGTTCTTGTCCCTTTGCATCTAGTGTTTGCACACCACTTGCCCTGGCATAGACAGCTGTGGGAAGCTAGGATTGCTGGCCAGGGCAGTGTGATGAGGAATGCCATAGGCAAAATACTGGACAAGAATAGAAAGGGGTGAAAAATGAAAAATGTTCCAAAATATGAAAGAGAGAAAGCAGATAGAGAAAATATGGAAAGACTGTAGAGTGTTTGCTGGGGTCTGGCCTGAAGAATAAGTCTCAAACTCTCCCATTAGTCATGATACAATAGCCACAAACCCTATTTACAAATCTTCAGATTCTTTCTGAGAAAATTCCATCTGCCCTTCATATGCCCAAACATACTCCACCATTCCTTACAGCTTCAGATGTCCCAGGTATCCCTGACTGCAGGGAGGTTACTACTGACTATGTGGACAGCAAGGTCCTGCCCTTTGCAGCAGCTTCTACATCCATTACATTGAACGCTTGGGCTGAGCTGCAGTAGAACGTGTTTCTCCTTTGGAATGTTCATGGGCAGGGAATGGTCCATGTGTCAGTGATAAAGTTCATCTGTCTGCCAACATCTTTAGCCCAGCAAGTGCAGAGCAAGAAGAGTCTGACGTGTCTGGCTATAACTCACTGGAAAAGTGTATTTTCCATGATCACTGGGCCTTGCATGTCAGTCCTTTGGCATGTCATCAAAGGGGATCTCAGTACAGATCCCTCTGGGTGTTGCCTTCCCTGTTCCCTTGTGCCTAATGACAAGTTTGACGTGTTTGAACCTTGGTGTACTGGGGGATGTCATCACTTGGCTTTCTTCTCCACTCTGTGAATGAAGCATCAGGCCAGAAAAGGCGTAGTGAAAATATTGCCCTTGGTAACTTGTATCAGGGCATCTTGCCTCACCATCCATCCCATGCATCCATGCATCCATCCATCCATCCTCTGTATGATGCTCCTCACTTTCAAGGCTGAGCAGCTTATCCAGGTCCTGGTTTGCCTAGATGTGTGGTGTAGCCACGATGCCAATTTTGCCCAGAGCCTACCAGAAGTTCTGTGTTCATTGCTGGGGCTCTTGAAGCAGAGAGCTAAATCACCATATTATTTCCGTGGTGCTGAGATATAAATGGTCACCGAGGTCAAGAGAGCCACTGCCCACTTCCTGCCTTCTGAGGCAGAGTCTGATCTCAGGTACAGAAGTCAGGATCTGATCTCAAAGTCAAGAGTAAAGCAAGGCTGACATTGAGTGGGAGAGTTGGGATTGAACAAGGACAGATGTAGGACAGTCAGGGATAGTAGTAGCACACTACATCTAACTCTAGTGCTTGCTTAAGAGTGAGTGTTTATCAATTTATCCTGTAACTGTGTCCTGAAGTAACTCAAGTTTTCTGCCACGTGTCTGGCATTGCATAATTCTGACCTGTTTATCAAGCAGCAGCAATGGAACTTGCTGTTCATTTTTTTCCCCTATGTGTTGAGATCAAGGTAGTCTGCCAAGAAGGTCAGCATATCAGCTTTTCCTTGTTAGCAGGCCAAACAGACCTTCAGTTTGGTGTTGAACATACAAAAATGTCTTCCCAAGCCCTACTTGTGGGTTTTGTTTTTCTGTCTTTCCAGTTTTTTGATTACACAATCTGAGCTATTCTGCATCTTGTTAGTAAATATATAGGTATATTTTGGGTTTGGGTTTTGAAGGGTTCAATTCAAAGGGCTGGAAATTTAACCTCTTTTTGCTCAATAGCTGCCAAAGTCCTCCCTGTAGGGGTTGTGATTCTATATTTGAATGCTCCAAATGCTGTCTTCAAAATGAGCTGTAGTGTGAACAATCTTAGAGTCAGGACATTGAGGTTTTGCTTTGGCCACTGCCATGGGCCAGGTGGCCAAATCCTTTCTGTTTGCTGCCTGTCTCCACTGTTTAAAATGATTTTGTGCTTTTGAAGAGAGGATGGGGAAGGGAAAGGAAAGAAGGAAGGAACTGTAAACTGGACCCTGCAGCCACTCTAGCTCACTTGTTTCAGTCTATAGAGTATAGTCCATCAGGAGTCCATGACCTGTGTTTTATAAGAAAAAGCACATTTTCCAATTTTGTCCAGATTTCTGAAATTTTGAGAGGAATCTGCACTTGCACTTGAGAATTTTTAGACTTGGCCACAACTGCACATAGGTGCTGGGTGTCCATTGCTCTAGACATAGCTATGACCAAGAGAGCAAAATGGGATGTTCTTTAAACAGCCTTGTTGGAATGAGCTACCAGTCATAAACTGTCAGTGCGTGGGTTCTCCCAGGGTTTTCTTAGGAGCAGCTGTCTGCACCTCTCTGTCCTGGGGTGGACTGCTGGAGCTGCTGGGGACTGTGAGATTGGGGGTGGTGAAAGGTGCTGGGGGGAGCTGTGGGAGCGAGCTGAGGCGACGTGCCCTGGCAAGGAGATGCACATGAGAATCTGTGCAAAGGGAGTATTGTCACAAGAGCAGTGATGCATTTTGGAGTGATGACAATGACTTCATGGAAACATCAGATCAATGATAAAAAGGACCTGTTTAAAGTGATTTTGTGCTTTTTTTGCAGAGGGCTAGGGAACAGTGTGGTGAACAACTGCGCCCTGCTTCCCTTCTCCATGGGGCACCATTCTCACAGGCAACATGGTAAATCCAGAGAAGGTTCAGATGATGATGGTCAGAAAAGCAGGAAATAGCCAAATAAGTTAGGAGTCATCAGCCTGGAAAAGGGATCATTATGGGGCATTTTGCAGAGGTCTGCATACTGACGGATGTTCTGGAGACACCAAATCCATACTTTGTCATCTTCTCCAGTGCATGGACTAGAGGATATATCCAAGTAGTAGGAGGCACATTTTCAGTGCTTGCAGTTATGCTGTCAAACTCTTTTTTGCAGGACACAGTGAATGATATGAGTGTTTATGTGTTCTTAATGGAGGATTGAACAATTTAGTGGAAACAAAATCCTTTCGGGAGTACTGAGTGAACAGAATCTCCATCTGGGTCAGTCTGTCTGTGCTTATAGGTGGTTGGAAAGTGGTAACACTGTTCAGGCAGGGTGTGATATGTCCACATCCTGTACTTCTGCTGTCTCACTTCTCGAAGAGCGTCCTAGGCTGACACCCTATCCCACAGGAACAGCTTTTTTAAAAGAATCTGGGTATCACCTCATCCCTCCCTTCCAGTTCTCAACAGTGGCTTCTGCAAGTACTTGAGTACAAGTGACACAGAGGTTAAACTGTCTGGAGAATTTGCAGATGCAGCTGTGGGAAGGGCTTTCAGGAAGTTCTGATTCCTTATTAAATTCCTTATTAAAGCACTGCTGGATTTTGTAGAGGAAGAAGCTGTTGAGTAACTGGAGGCTCAAAGGTTGTCGTGGGAGTCAAAGAGGAGGTTGTAATACGCTGGACCCATTCCTAGGTGGCGATAGCAATTTGTTAATGGTGCAGGAAAAGCCCAAGTTTTCATGAAGTGTTTTGAGAAAAGCTGGAGTCTGTATTTGCAAAGTAAACGTGATGAGTTACTGCCCACTCTGCTGGTAATCCAGGACAATGCCAAATGCTTTCAATAGAGATATGATATTTAAATCAACAGGCCCAGATAACTTTGACCTAGAAGTACTAGAAGTGCTGGTTGTTGTTTTTAATTGAGATCATTAGGAAATTTCAGAAGATTGGCTGAAGCTGGCCAGTCTGGAATGACCTGTATGCCACCGCCCTCATGTTTATTTTGGGCAGAATTTTAGAAATAGGGATCTGTTTTTTATTAATAAATAACTTAAGGGTAGGGATATAATTAATGCCACTCAGTTTATGTTTACAGTGAGTACAGTAAGTTCACTCAAACAACTCTGACTTGTTTTTTTAAGATGACCATGGTGCTCTGATAAGGCTGACAGTCTAGATTTAAAGCCCCTGGTGTGGTGCCAGGTCTGGGTTCAGCACTATACAACATTTGAATTGAAAAAGTAAACTCTACGTAACATCACCAAAGTGCTGGGTGAGCAGATTTCCTTAACTGGTTATGTTAGTGGTTTTCTGGGGAGAATAAGATTCAAAACAAGTTTTTTCCAGGCATTGTTGCTGTATGTACCACATTTGTCATTATCTTCAAGGCCTTTATTCCGTCACTTCTCACTGGAGTTCACCACCATCGCTGGTGCTGCAGCAAGAAATGACACTGTGAAGCTCAAGTCATAAAGGAAAATAAAGGAGGAGAGTTTTTTCACTAGGATCAGCTGTGATCTGTAGGTAATGAAACCTTTATTTCTTCCACTGCAGAACCAGTAGTTTCTGCATTGGCACAAGCATTTAGTGAGCTCATCTTCACAGTTGGACATGCTGTTATATTTCTTATGGGAGCCTTACTCAGTACATGATGTGTAAGCACATCACTGCTTAGATGTAACTGATGACAAGTTCTTGGTAGATGCTTTGTAATGCCAGGAATGTTTTGTATGCAGAAGATCTAGAACTTTGTATGTGGATTGTATTATGAGTACATTAAGAGATAAATTGATTTAAGTTATCATCTGAATTAAAACTTACCAACAGCTTCATTAGAGAAGTTCTGAATTGACACTCATATAACAGGTCTAGCTTTGGGGAGACTAAAATAATAGATCAGTGATGGCAACAGAGCAAATAAAAGGGATAGTGGAAAGGAGCCACAGTTTTAAAAATTCAGAAATATTTCAATGATATTTTTACTGGATGGAGTCGTAGCAGTGGAAGTTTGACAGCAGACTCTAGAGCCCCTATCGCTTCCTCCTTTGTTTGGCAAGTTGATTTGGCATCGTTTTTGTGCTTGCTGAGGGTGCTGCCTGTGCTGTTGTCCCTGTCTTTCATGAAGATCTGAAACAGGACTGGTGCTACTGTCAACAGCTTGTTTGGAGCTGATCTGAGGGAAGATGGAGCTGACTCTTGGGACATCTCAGTCTGTTCCGGTTGAATGTGTGGGACTAAACAGAGGAAATTACTCACCATTTCTAGACTAGAATTTGCTGGAAGTCCTTCATGCCTTTCACTCCCAGACTTTGCTCTGAGGTCCAAAATTTTGGACTGTGGCATGTTTCAGTCCTGCCTCATTCCCTGACTTTTCCACTGGCATTCATTTGGTACAATAAACAGGGCCTTAGATGTGCACTGACATGCATTGTGCTTTTCTGAGAAACCCTGAGCATGTGGGTGCTGATGCCTCGGTGTTGTAGCACTATTTTACAAGATTAAATTTCTAGTGCCCTCTTGTTGTTGTTGGTTTTGGAGGAAAATCCTGGCTCACAGAAGTGCTCCAGCCAACCTTTGCAGGGCTCTGCTCTGTAGTTCTCAGTGTGCTCAGTCTTTTTGTGCCTCATTGCAGGATGTACACTTCCTTCTTTGTCTTTCTTACATAGTCCCTTTGCCAGAGCCATTGCTCCACATTTAACAGAATCTGCACTACCCTTGGGTGTGTAAGGTCAGTGGATGGCCAAAGCACCTTCTTTTGCTTTCCTAAGGATCCAACCATATCCAGGTGTCTGTTGTTAATGTTGTATCACTTTCTGGTAGAAGTCTGTCTCTCTGTGAGATGTGGCTTTGATTGTGCAATTCAGAGGAATGCTCCACATGAAATTACTGGGATGTACAGAAAAGAACAAGTGGGCAGGGTGCAATCCCTGAGCCACCTGTTACCCTTAGCTCAATGTTACTGCAGAAGAAATAAAAGATATTAATATTAGAACTGACCACTTTGCATTGAACTCCCTTTTGACATTTGAGGGTTGTGTTTTAAGCTGTCTGCTAAACAGGAAATATTGCATCCCAAGGGAAACAAAGAAATTCTTATCAAGTGTTAGAAGGGAAATACAGATTTGAGGATGCAAAAATTGCCTCTCTCCATTTGGTACACCTGTGACAGTGCTTACAGACAAAGCTGCAACTGCAACTGTCTGAGAATTAGTTTGTTAAATGCTTTTGCAAAAAGATTTTGTTTTTGGGAAACAAATGTTTTACAACAGTAGTTTGTTTCACCTCAGGCAAGATGAAAGAGAAATGGGTTGAAATGCAAATGGTGTGTTCTGATTATAGACTGTTAATTTCTTTTCAGTTACCAGTATGTGAAAATTGATATTGAGATGAACCAGGAGTAAGAATCAAATTTTCAAACTCCTACAGAAAATGGTGTCCTGAGAGTTGTAGTCGTTCCATGTGGTTTTACTGAACTGGCTTCACTGCTGTCCTGTTCTTTTGCCTTGTCTTTTGCAGGATGGGATAAACATTCTTATGGGTACCATGGTGACGATGGGCACTCCTTCTGTTCCTCGGGGACAGGGCAGCCCTACGGCCCCACCTTCACCACTGGAGATGTCATCGGCTGCTGTGTCAACCTTATCAACAATACCTGCTTCTACACGAAAAATGGCCACAGTTTAGGTAAGTGAAGGAAGGTGTTCCCAAAAGAGAGATGCTCCAGCCCTGCTCTTGTTGCTCTTTAATACTTTGCTTGTATTGGAACTCTTGTGCCACACCTGTGAGTAAGGTTTAAAAGGCAGAGGAAAGGAGCACTCGGCAGCTGTCAGCAGTTGTAACGTGGCTCCAAGGCAGAAATACTTCCAGCAGGTAAAATGGTGTCCGTGCTGCTCAGTTTGTTTAGATATGTTACAATTTCATCCACAGCTTCTGCTTTCCTCTGCTACTGCACAGTAGGTGGGAGGTTGGATAAGATGTCTAATGGCTGGACAACAGGGAAAGAAAGAAAGGAAGAAGTGGGAAGTTTAATTAGTGTGTTGTTCAACTACCTACAAAGCCACGGTACCGATGTCTTCATTTTTGAAGGGACTTGTCTATCTGAAAGCCTCAGCACGTTGCTCCGAGCATTCCCAAAGCCAGACATTAGTTCAGCACAAGAGGTCTTACTTAAGCACTGAGCTATAATTTGGTTAACTCCACACTTGTTTCAGTAACTGTCTTAAAGTTAAGGACTTAAAGATTTTGCCCAAACTAAAACCTCAGCTGTTTTCCAGGCATCTGTCATATCGTATTTGTCTAAACTAGAAATTTTTGGCCATTTTCCCTTAAAATACCTTTTCTTTAGATAACATGTTCTCCACCCCAGATAAATTCTTGTCTTTTTTTTTTATCACATAAGATGTGCAGTAACTTTTTTAAGTTCATCTCATATGTTGTGCTGGAATTCATTTGATTTGGCAGGGAGGGATGAGCACTCCTTTGCTTCTCCTTGCTATGTCAATTCTACTTTGTTGAATTCAAGATCAAATTGGTAAAAAAATACTGAAAATACCCTGCTCAAAACACTTAACAGAGCAAAGATGTTTTGAGTTACTGGCTGGGCTGAATGAAGGAGTGGGATTGGAGTGCAGTGTGTGTCTGGAGAGTGCAGAATTTCTGGTGAGCTCTTGAGAGAAGTACTGGGCTCCCCAATATTAGAGAGATGGACTTACTGGAGAGAGTCCAGCAAAGGGCTGTTAAGGTGATAAAGGGTTTGGAGCATCTGTCGTAGGAGGAAAGGCTGGGAGAGCTGGGGTTGTTCAGGCTGCCCATGTCAGTCCAGTACTGGTAAGACCAGTACAGGCTTGAAAGAGCAGCTGATGGTTTTGAGCAGGAGCTTTTGCTTAGGAATGAGACAAGATAGAACAACAGCAACTGAGGTAATGAAATAGTGAAAGGTTTCACAAAATCTTTCCTTTTACTTTCAGTCCTTGAATTTTAGCATGTATGTCTACAAAAGCCCTGTAGTGGTTTGTGCTGTGCTCCTCTGGATGTTTTCTGTTGAAGTGGGTGGTTTTCCAGCTTCACTGTTTTTTGCCCTGATGGTGCTGTTACTTTTCGTCATAACAGAAGTGTGAGAGTCAGGAGGAGGCCAGGTCTTCTATTTAATGAATACAAGTTTGTTCATTTGATATTTAATTTCTTTCTAATGACCAAAATCTTCACAGTATAAGCTGTATCATTTAAAAAGTTGCTGCTTTCTTCTCTGTTTTTTTACCCAGGACTGTGTTGTGTCTGGATGTCTGGGCAGATGAAGCCAGATAAAGAGCCCAGTTCAGTAACTTCTGTGTTACCTTTCATCATTATCACCCTCTGATTCTTTGCCTGGTGTCCTTGCTTGGAGATTTGTTTTGTTTGGAACATTCAGAGTTCTTTACGGCAGTGAAGTTATCTAGTCATCCTTTCTTAAATTTAAGTGTTCCTTTTCCTTCAAAGATGGGGCTTTTTTGGATGGAAAGCTTGTGTTTTTCTAATCTGACATTGAATGACCTCTGGAGGAGCAGCCTACCCCGGTGGTGAACAATGCCAGTGGGAAGAAACTGGAAAGATAACCAGGAAGTTACCATGCTTAGAGAACAGCATTAGTTGTAAGCACTGCTGTCCCCTCGGTGTCCTCTTGAGCTCTTCAGATGTACAGTACAAGACATGAGCTGTCTGAGCAAAGGACAGATAGAAGCCTCTCCTTAGCAGTCACAGCTGGCTCCTGTGTATACCAGCTTTTCTTTGAGCTGTAGTGGCAGAATGGTTACTGCCAGAGGGGAGTAGAGGGGGAGAGATGGTGTAGTTAGAGGAGACAGGGATGGAAGTGCAGAAGGGAGCAGCAAACCTCAGGACTTGCTGAGTGACCCCACAAAAGCTGCAGGAACATTTTACTGCCTTTTTACAAAATCAGAATGAAAATCTCATCTGAGGAGGCTGTTGGTAAGGGCCAGCAGTGTCTGTTTGTGTCACTGATAAAGAAACACAACATCCAGAAGTGCTTCCTGAGGAAAGCTGAGAACAGGAGCCCCTTGACCGGGGGTTACACAGCTCCTCGTGGGCACAGAGCAGAGAGATGTGAGGAGGGGGTGAGACAGATGTCAGCAGGGGAACCAAGGCCAAATGGAGGCAGGAGCAATGATTTATTTGGAAGTCAGAATGCTTTCTTCCCTGAAAGAAGCAAGTCCTTGAAGGTCTTGAACTTCCATGATACTTAGTGCTAACCTGAGAATCTCGTTTCTGTGTTGTGTAAACCCAGGGTTTACCAGGAAGGGGATGAATGTGTTTTTTCTAGGTGTTCCCCGACATGAAGCTGTGAAAGCCATGTATGTCTCCTCCTAGGAGATGAGGTAATTGTGTAATCCTACTGCAGATGCCAAGAATATTCATGAGACTAATCAGCCTCTTTGTGAGGCCAGTTAGCTTGAGAGCTGGCTTTCAGGGTTTGAATTTGTCTTTCTTGTAATGGAATTACTGTAGCTTTGTCTTCCCAATTCAGTCTTCACCATTTAAGTCCTCTCCTTTTCATCTATTAATTAGACACCCCCCTTTTGTTTTCCTTGAATTTCTTCTGTTGCTTAACTATTATCTTCCATTGTCTCCATACTTTTTCATTTAATCAGATCCATCAGGAGCACTGTATAAGAACTGTTTTCTTGGCCATCACAAATTCTGGATGTTCTGGTTGGAGCTAAGTCTTGAACTTTATTTGGAGACGTCACATGAAAACTGTTTGACATCGTATGTAGTCTTAATTCTCTGTTCTGGAAAATGTCTTGAATGTCTTCTGGCTGCTGATGAAACACTTTTGACAAGTTCTGAGCAGAGTCCTGGCAGTAAAAAACATAATGAGATGTGGCTAGAAGTGTGATGGGAATGAATTTGAAGAGAAGGAGGGAGAAATGTTGGGGTGCCAGCCATTAAGCAGAAAATCTTGGACCAGGACATGAGGAGGAAATGTGACTGCTGCAGGTCTCTGGGTTTAAGTGGATGAGTTTGCTGAGGGACTAATGTAGGAGTGTCTCAGACTTTGACAGCAGAGCAAGATAAATGGAGCAGCAGGGCTATAAAAAGAGCATGCAACCCTCTGAAGTCTTGGCATAGAAAACTTCCCATAGTTTGAGTTTGAGTGCAGGCTCTTGGAAAGACCAAGTTAACCTAAAAAGTAAAATATCCATTCTGCAGCCAGTTTAGAGACTACAAGGAACGTGAGGGGTAATGCAGAAATCTGTTGTCATAGAGAGATGCAAGTGTCAGTCCCAGGTTTAACAGGTTTGACTCCAAAGCTTCAAATGAAGTTTGCAGAGAGCAAGAGCATTGGGATGTTCAAAACAAGACTTCAGATTAATCAAATTTTAAATCATAGAATCCTGGAATGATTTGGGTTGGAAGGGACCTTAAAGATCATGTTGTTCCAGCCCCTCTGCTGTGGGCAGGGACAACTTCCACCAGGGCAGGTTGCAAAGGGCCCCATCCACCTTGGCCTTGAACACTTCCAGGGATGAGGCAGCCACAGCTTCTCTGGACAACCTGTGCCAGGGCCTCACCACCCTCATTCACTACCAAAATGAACAGAAAACACCAGACTTGGCTACAGCCTTGTTCTCTGTATGAGCAGTTTTACCCAAGTGGCCTGATGGGGTGTATCTGTTTCCAAGGGCATGTGTGGAATGTGTGGGTTTGACAGTGTTTCTCCTCAGCAGCATGTTGGAGAAGTATTCAAGTATTTTCCTGGGCTGGCATTTCCTAGTCTGCTCTTTAGGATGGCCACACTGCTGAAGTGTTGTGTTTGTTGCAATCCACCAGCACTGCTTAAGGATTCTCTGGATCACAGTTACCTAAACAGATGCTGGAGGAGAACCCTGCTGTGCAGGCAGTGGAATGCTGTGGCTGATTACCCAAATGTACGTTGTCTTGTGCAGATTGAATTCTCTTAAGTGACCAGTGATGAGGCAGAGAGGGTGATTGTTGCTGGGTGGAGAGCAGAGATGGACTGGAAGGTCCACAAACACATTCTGTGTATGGGATCATTGTAAGTGCACTTCATTCATGGAAAGTGGAAGTCCTTTGTTTGGTTGGCAGGTGAAGATGTCAGTCACACTGTGCCCTAGCACTGAGCCTTCATTTAATGTCTTTATATCATTGCCTTGATGATCACATTAACTTTGTGGACTTAGAAGGGAGGCCCTTCACACACTTGCTCTTGCTTCCTGACCTCTTGATTTGTCCAGTCCTTAAATCTTTAAGAAGGTTGTGGTTTTAAACTGGATCCAGGCTTTGAAGGGGCTGCAAAGAAAGAAAAGAGTTTCACATTCAAGCTGTGATTATTTCACTTTCTGCTGTTGGCTTTCCTGGACGCAGGTGTGTAGCAGTGCAGATGGAGAAACTCTAAGCAGACATGTCTGTGCAACAAACCAAGTGCTGTCTGCATAAAGCATTTTATTAGTCTGAGTTATGTAACAGAATGTGGAAAACATACATTTGTCTCATTGTAAAGGCAATGTAATAAGTTTATTTATAGAGTCATAGAATTATTTTCTCTGGGAGGGATCTCTGGAGGTCAAGTATCCAATGCCCTGAAGAAAGCAGGTCCAAACTAGATCATGTTACTCAGAAACTCATCCAGTTTTTACTATCTCCAAGAATGGAGGTCACCTGGGGGCTTTTCTGGTCCTGATTCAGTGTTTGACCAAAATTCATACTGAAGTTTTCTAATTAGAATTTCCCATGTTGCAGCTTGTCTCTGTTGCCTCCTGTCTCCTGCCACCGTGCATCTCTGAGAAAAGCCTTTTTTATACCCTGCTGTATGACAGTTGTAAGCAGCAATAAGTGTCTGCCCTAATGTTTTTAAGACTGAACAGAGACTTTTCCCTTAGCCTGTCTTTGTCTTGCTGGCCTCTGCTGGACTGACTCCAGTCTCATTGTGTCCTGTACTGGGGAGCCCTGAAGTGAACATCATAACCAAAGTGTAGACTAACAAGTGTTGGAAAAGAAGGGAGAAATCCCATCCATTAACCTACACTCTCACTAATACAACTCAGGATGTGGTTGATCTCCTTTGCTGCAAGGACCCACCACTGGCATCTGCTCTACTTGCTGCCCAGCAGGACCCTGAATCTTTTCTTCAGGTCTGCTTTCTCTCCAGTCAGCCTCATCCTGTCCTGTTTTCTGGGAGTATCACAACCTGGTGGCAGGGCTCCTAGGTTGCTTTTGTTGAGCTTTGGGAGGCTTGTGCTGGATCATTTCTCCAGCTGTAGCACTGTGCCCTCCAGCCTATTGTCTGCTCTCCTGTTTGGTGACACCTGTGAGCCTGCTGGGAGCACACTTCGTCCCATTGTCCATTTCATTAGTGAGGACATGAAACTGTGTTGGCCCTGCCATTTATCCCTGAGGGACAACTCTTGGGCTTTGAGCTGCTGATCACAACTCTTCCATCCTGACAGTTCAGCCGATTTCCCACCCACCTTGTAGTCCGTTCAACAACCATGTGCTTGTCCAGGTGCTGGAAGCAGCTTCCAGCCACACAGCTACACAAGCCTGGCCACCTTTGGCTCTGAGAGGTGCTGGGGGCAGAGGAAGACTCCAGTGGACAGCAGGCTCAAGGAGATTGGCCTCATTCTGGCATAAGGGTAGGAACAAGCTTTCATCCACCTTTTCATCCAGCTGAGCAAAACAATTACAAAGTGAAAAAAAGGTTTGAGCGAGGAACAATATTTGGGCAAAGTGACAAGGTGAGAGAAATGCTTACTGAATGTTTTCCTCAGCCCCGTGTTCAACATCATCTGTGTGCACAGTCTTTGGTTGGGTTGTAGAGATGGTGCTCAATAAACAAGGTCCAAACTGCCAGGATGTTCATTAAACCATGTTGACTATCTGCTGTGATGTTAATTTAAATTTATTGGCTATTTATTTAGTAAAATATTCAGGATTTCTTTCCGAGCATTTGATTTGGATCTGTGCTGTTTTGAATAGAAATTACTTGTTTCCTATCTTGACTCCTAAAACTGGTTTAAATTACCATTTCAAACTGATCTGGTAACATTACATTGCAGCTCTGAGTTAAAATAGTCCTAAAATTAAAAACAGAGGGTGGTGTTCTGCTTCTGCAGTGCCTTCCAGTGCCAGGCAGAAGGGAAGGAGGAGAGGTGGGACATGTGTGAGAACTGGGTGTGCTGGTGTGGATACCAGCTTTCCTCTGGCTGGGGACAGGAAAGCATTCTTGTGAACACACATGGGGAAAGACTGCAGCTTCCAAACTGACTCCTGGAATGTTAGCTGGAGTCTGGATTTATCTCAGCCTGAGGAGGTGATGGCAGCAGTATCCCCTGTGCTGCTGGTGAGGGTGACCCAAAGCCTGTGGGGTAGAGCTGCTGTCTCTGGCTGATCCATCTCCCTGTGCTGCTGGATCCCACCCGTGGCAGGAGAGGGAGGAGAGGCACCATCCTTTGGAGCAGTAACTGGTGTCTAAATCAGATGCAGAGCTGTGCCTGGGGTAGCCTGGCTGTGGTGAGTGTTGTCTCTAGCCAGAACTCTGTTAGCCATCCCAGGCAATGGCTGCCTCGGCTTAAATACCTCTTTTCTGATATGCCAGATGTAAATACAAAGGGAAACCATACACTTTTTTTCCATCTTTTCTATTTGGAACTGTACCAGCTGAGTTGAGGATGAGACTGTTCTTTGCACAGTGTTGCTCAGGTGCTTCTGGCTGCAGCTTGGTGCTGTTGCAGGGCTGTTCCCCAGCTGTAATGCCAAGTGCTGAATATTCATTCCTGTTTCTCTGGCTGATAAGAAGAACCAGTTACAGCCTAAACCAAAACAATTTTATACTAAAACTCTGTTTCTAACACCGAAGTGAGTCTTGAAAATGAACTTCTTCCTAGGAACAGAGGGAGAAGCAAAGGAAAGAGGAGCTGCTTTTAGAAAATCAGATTTTTGGGAGAGATGTTGAAAACATTCAGGCTTTTTCCTAAACCTTTCTCCAGATGCAAAACCTTGCAGAGGAGGGGGTTGGGGAGGGAGGTTACTTCTAAATACATGAGGTAGTGAAATGCAGGGTCAGAGCTGGGATTTATTGAAATGCAGTAATGTTTTGTCGCATGTTAAGGATGTAGGCAAGCAGGGAAAAAATCCTTTGTCTTTTTAATTCTAATATTTTTCCCCCCACAGGTATAGCCTTTACAGACCTCCCTGTAAGTACACCTATTTTCAGTATTTTAACTAAGGATGCAAACAGAAGGGAGGGGGAAGAGTGTGGGGGTGTGATTTTTTTTTTCTGTTTGATGCCCTGTTGAAAAAAACATGATAACACACATTACTGAATGATGCAGATGCTCCTTTTTTTGAAACTTTGTAATCATGTGACTGGGTTTGTGGGCTACTCACATGCCTCCTCTCATTCCTCACCACCTCTAAGAATATGCTGCTCCTTCTCCTGAAATTAAAGCAAGGATGCAAACTTCATTATAGGTCATTGTGTTCCAAATGCAGCTTCGACTCTGAGGAGGAGTACATGTGCATAGTTACACTGATATCTAGTCAGGTCTCACAGAAGCACAGGGGGTCACATACAAGAAAATGTTCCCTCTTTTCTAGACACAAGTGTTCTTGGACAAGGAGGATGTGTTCAGTGAAAAAAGGTAAAACCAGGTCAGGCATACACCAACACATCCGCTGCATCCATCTCTCATACACAGGACTTCTTGTCCCTAAGGTTGCACTCCTGTCTTTGTACTTAATAACCACAAATTAATTTCCTCTGACAAATTTCTTAGTTTCGGTAACTTTTTTAGGCCTCCAGTGATCCATTGTCTTGGCTGACTTCCCTGTTGCGTGGGGGAAAGGTTGCTTTGCTTTGTTCTGTACTTCCTGTCAAAAAATTTATCTTGTTCCTTTAATTTTTGTATTGTGAGAAATAATGGCTAGCCCTCCCTGTTCACCTTCCCAATGGGATTTAGGGCTTTACAGATTTCTCCCATATCCCAACTACAGCCTGCACTTAAATTGCAGTTATTTGATTGGCCTTTTCTCATCAGCTGTCAATACAGGTGGTTTTTTGGTTTTTTTATGTCCTAGGGTCTTTGAACTTGGTAACATTGCACTGTGTTCTAAACCAGAAACTCTTTATGTGGGTTGTTTCACAGCAGTTCTTTCACTTGGTCCAAGTAGAGTTTATTAAAGTACAAGAATAGTTTGCCTTTCCATGAAGATTAACCTTTTGGAGTGAGATATTGTGGTAACCTTGCATCCACAGCAAGAAGATGCTTCTCTGATGTGCCCCTTAGTTTTTGGTGCTGTTTTTTTCCCTCCAGCTATAGATTGCATTAGTAGTCACAGATTTACCATATTCCTTCTGATTTTTTTTGAAAAAAAAAAAATTGTCTTCTCATTTGGCTAGACTGCTTCTCCTTCTGCAACAGGAGCAGTCTCCATGTTGAGATAGACAGTGGGTATTTAGGCTCCTGTCAATCAAAAATAGCTGTCCAGCACATGTACCACTGCTCTGTCATTTACAGCTCAAGTGTTGCCGTGGAGCTTCACAGCACAGATTTGGCAGGTTGAAATTCCCTGTCCTGTGTAGCTTAACTTGAATCCTGTTGATCCTGGAGTGCACAGTGAGCTGACACAGGCATTTAGTGTGACCTATGTAAGCTGTTCAGCTCTGTGCTGAGTCTCTGTTAGGCTCAGGGGGTGAGCAGCTGGGGAAGCAGAGCAGACAGAAGGGTGTTTGCTGCAGTGAGGTCTTGCAATGCCAGTGAGATTCAACTCAAAACTCTCCTGAGCCCCTGGCATTTCCCTATCCTGCTGTTTCTTAATCTAGTCAGATCATCCTCACAGGATCTCAGGCTTGTTTGTCTGTGTGTCTTGTGCAGAGGAGATGTTTTAGTGTGAAACTGGGAGAAGATGTGGCCAGGGTAGGTTTTGCCAGTTGCCTCCTGGTGGAATTTCCAGTGGTTAAATGGTTTGTAAATGGTCTCTGTGCCTTTACCAGCCAGTTTGCTGAGCTGTTTTCTGGGGAAATCCCCTTCTGGCTTTTACAGCAGCAGCTAATCCATAAGACTGTTTTTCTGGGCCAGGAAGGAGAACAGCTGATGCCCTGTAGGCCTCTTAATATTAAGAATTATCCTTCATGAGATAATTCCTCTTTAAAAGGAGGCAGAGAGAAGCTTGTCGGGGTCTTTTCACCCCTTAACTGTGGATGTGAGCAAGGATGGGAGACTTCTGCCTCCATGTGGATCTAGGACATCCCTCTGCATATGCTAAATAGCTCTGCTGCTCTGCTGGCAGCTTCATCCTAAGGATACCTGCACCTGACTTCATCATTCTCTTTTCCAATATCCTTCTCTTGGATTACTGCCTTCTTCCTTTACCCTTGCAAGTACCAATGTATTCCATGTGCTCTTTTTGCTCCCTTGGTCCATGGATTATTGGTCATTCCAAACAGTTCAGATTACCGCCTTTCCTAAAGAAAGGGGATGCCAAACCCAAGATAGACTTTGGTTTAAATATAGTGAATATTGTCAGAGATTGTAGAATTCTTGAGGCAGTAGAGAATATGAAGTTGATCACTTGCAGGTGATGTTTTTCATTTCTTTATAGTTCTCTGTTCCAGGCTCAAACACAATATCCAGTGACTGTAAGGTAGAGAAGAGAAAGTATTCATTATAGGAAAGAGATGGAATGTAGTCTGTGTTCTTCACCTGCTAAAGCTGCAGTTCTGAAAATTTAACTGCAAACAGGAGTGGGAACAGCAAACTTACCTGAGTGACCCTTGAAGTGCTCTGGTTTGAGCAGCTCCACATGGATTTTTTGGCTCTGATCCATTCCTCATTACTCACCCCTTCAGGAGGGCTTTAAGGGAGAGCTTTTCATTGCATTACAGCCTAAGGAGTGTTGAAGCTGACTGGTAACATATCAGTGAGAAGCTTGGCCAATAAGCCCCATTATCTCTACACTTTTTAAGCTTAAATTTTAGGGTTGGCCTATTAGTGAGATTACACAAGGAATTAAATTGACCCTTCAAAACATTGCCAGATGAGAAATCATTTCCTTGAAATGCTTGTTCCAAAATTCCCCTCTCAGAGGCAAATGGTGAAGGCAATATTTTGCAAAATTCACAGTATTAGGAAGTTGAAATGGATACTTTAATTTGAAAACCAGAGACACATGTGTTGAAACATACTTGCTTTGGCTTGTTTCAGTTTCCTTTAAAGGGTGTTTTCATTTGTACAAAAATACAGTGATAGGAAAAAACACATTTTGGCTTAGCACAGGCTGAAGTTAAAATTAAAATAACTGCTTGAAATAGGAGTGAATTCCCACAGAGGGAAAGAGGGAGTTTCTTTTTTTTTTTTTTTACACAAGCCTGGATCAGGTCTATCCTGCCTGAAGGTCTGAAGGAATAATAGGAGATGAAAAAACCCAGAAGAGCCCAGGGTGGGATTGTAGGAGCACAAAGGGACAAGAGGGTTAAAAACCAGGTCAAGATGAACAAGGGGGTTGTGAGCAAATGCTGACCAACATCAGGGCAAGAGGTGGGCCAGATGTCACGGGGAAGGTGTTCCTGAAGAACTTGGCAGGAAAAGCATCTCCTGGGTCAGTGGGCTCTGGGATCGTGTCTGCCTGCGTCTGGCAGGGTGCTCTGAGTCTGTGTAGTTCCCAACAGCTGCTAAACAAAGAGAACAACACATTCCACATGTAAAAACTACAATTTTACCTCAGAGGTGATTTGAGAGATATAGAGGGTAGGCAGCTTCTGCTCAAAGATGAACACAGCCAAAAGCGATTGAAAAATACATGACATCTTGTAAATTGGGAGGGGAGGGGGTTGCTTCCAACTTCCAAGTATTTTGGGTGTCTGATTCTTGGCTTTGGAAGCCCTTGAGTTTAAGATACTGAGAAGATAATAAAAAGTCTGAGGTATGGACTGTGGAAAGTATCTGATCTCTCATTAGAGATATTTCCATGTCAGCCAGTTTTGAAAGAATGGAGAGACTAAAAGTAATTAACAGCATTTTCCTCTAGTAGCTCTTCTTTATCATGCTGTATTTACTTTGCACATTTCTGACCTAGAGACTTCCTTGGTGTGAGAACAGGAAAGGAGGAGGTGTGGTGAATCACCAGTAATGAAGTCATCCTGATACCTGCTTTCGATTTCCAGCCAGTATTTATAGATTCATTTCTTTGCTTTGTTTCATGAGGTTTGATAATTTCAAAGGTAGAGGAGCTTGGTCAGGTTCTTACTCAGTTCAGTTTTGAAAATGAGAACAGAGATGCTGCAGTCCCTCTTGGAACTCCTTCCAGCCCTGAATCATCCTCATCTCTGCAACAGTGAAGAATAAGTTGAAGAAATTTTTCAGATAATTGTAGGAAAGCCCATGTCTGTTGCTGTAGAGGAGGAGAGGATCATCCTAGGTTTCTGATTGGACTTAAGGAGAGAGGTCTACCCCTCTGCTGTTCTAATATCTGATATGGGTTCAGCCCTGAGCAAGGCACCACAGCCAGGCACCTTCCAGACTTCAGTTCCATACATGTGTCCCTGTGCTTTGCCCAGTGTCCAGTTTCTGGCTCCAGTGCTTTAGAGCAAAGTGGAAAAAACCCAACACCAAACAGTTCTGAGTGGCATGGTAGAGATTTCTTCCCCTGCCCTGCAGACTCTCAGCACATGCTGTGAAGCTGAGAATTAGTGAAGTTTGTGCTGCACAGAAGTAACTTAACAGAGAATGGATCATGCTCTTGAAAAATGTGATCAATGATGAGAACCAGGCATCCCTGTACCTTTTCTGATGCTGTTTCTCTTTTCACAACGTTTAAGTGGGCTCAGGGATTCCATTTGTATTCGTAATCTTATTCTTAAAGTAGCATGAATTCAGAGAACTTCCGATATACTTTAAACACCTATTTTCAATTACATCATCCTTAGAAGCTGAATTATTGGCTAAATTTTAGAGGCACTTTCATGGTGGTAAGCTTTTTATTTTCCCCATGTTCTGGTGATGGGTCAAAGCTTCCATTTGGATCCATAGACTTATTCTTAAAATGAAATTCATCTATCAGTAGTGTAATTTCTTGTGTGGATGTCTTGGGATCTTGGGATCATGAAAGACCTAACCTCAGACCACTATCTGTTCCCTTTTCATCAGTGATGTACAATATTGAGGTAACAATTTCCAAGGAATGAAAGAGTTGAGCTGAAACAGGAGGGAATACATTGATTGAGATGATGCATCTCTCATTATTTATTATTATTATTATATTTCATTGTGATTGTTATTATATATTGCCATTATTATTGCCATTGTTGTTATATTATCTGCTGGCTCTTGAAGCTTGGTAGAAATTGCAGAAAACTAAGCCAGAAGTGGCCATCCACAGACAGCACAGGCTGCTGAGGGATTGAACCCATTGTTCTGAGGGATTGTTCTGAGGGGTTGAACTCATTGATGCAGTAACTTTTCATAAATGCAGAATAAGTCACAGGATTCCTTGAGAAGTACCCAAAGGGCTGTTGCCTCTTCCAATTCAATTATATTTATTTCAATTTAAAGAGCAGCTCATTGGTTCTACTAAACCACGTAACTGGAACCAGAAGGAGGAAGCTGTGTTCAATACAGGTTTGTTTTTCTTCCTTCCCAGTCAAACCTCTACCCTACAGTGGGTCTCCAGACTCCAGGAGAGATCGTGGATGCCAACTTTGGGCAGCAGCCCTTTGTGTTTGACATCGAGGACTACATGAGGGAGTGGAGGGCGAAGATCCAGAGCACCATTAAGCGGTTTCCCATAGGAGACAGGCTGGGAGAGTGGCAAGCCATGCTGCAGAAGTAAGTCACTGCCTTGGTGTTTTGTTCAGCTTCTTCCCTCTTGTTAGGCTTTAATTACTTCTTAAGTGCTAATTTGTGCTCTCCTATGGCAAAAATTGCCACTCTGTGCATTTTGCTCAAATTGTTTTACGCTCTGTTCTGTTGTTTAAGTCTTTCCTGTGTAGATTGCTGCTGTTTCAAATGTAAAAGATGTGGGAGAAGTTTTCAGCCAAAGATTGCATGAAAGCTTGTAGGGATGGAAGAACATACATTTTGGGGTTATACACTGCGAGAGGGGAGAAGACACCAAAAAACTCTTAATATACCAGTATGTAAGTCAGCTGAATTCAGAAATGAAAGAGCAAGAAATAGCCTAAACCAAAGGCTTCCAAACCTAACTGAAAGCACAATTATGGCATTTTATAAATTTATGAATATTGAAAGCACTTCTCATTGCAAAAAGGATTGAGTGGAACTCGATGATAACAGTTGGCAGGAGTTGTCAGAGGTCAGGAGTGTTATTGATGCTGTTATTTGCCTTCCAAAATGGGACCAAATTAGAGAGCCAGGACCTCCCTTAACAAGAGCTGTTGTTTCTGCTGCAGTGGGACCAATTTATCCCTGTATTTGTTCCTTGTGCCCTCCAGGATGTTTTCTTCTGACGTGCATGGTGGGGTTGTCAGAGTCACCACTCTGGAGTTCCTCCTATAAGAGGTCTTGTGCAGAAACACTTGTATTTAAAACAGCTTCTAAAAATTACACACCTGTGTACAATGTTACGCCTAAAAATGATTGCTGACTCATAAAATACTTCTTTCTTGTACTGAAAGTAGCCCAGTTGAGTGTGTGCTTTGAGCTGTGACTTGATCAGACAAATGCCAACTTCATCATGAGAAGCCTGCTTTGAGATTCATTGTGAGAAGCTTTGAAATCCTGCTGCTGGCTTTTTAGATTTTGTTAAAATCCAGTGAACATTAATATTGAGTCACTGTGTCCTGGGAAGGCACAAGTGCGTTAGAAATGGTCTGTTCAGAAAGATGGTTTTGTTGTGCTTGTTTTCTGGCAATGATACTCCTCCCTTCCCCAAGATTTTTTGAAAATACAACTTTGAAGCATGTTAATGTTTGTAAAATCAATGCTAACAGTCACCAGATTAAAGTATCTGTGAATGTGCAGAATTCATAAGGAGATTGAACTACTAAAGATATAATTGCTGGCAAATAAGTGAAGGAATAAATTCAGGATCAGAATCTTTTCCTTTTTTTTAGATCTATTTGAAAGCCTTGAGCCTCTCTGAGTTTCAGATTTGTGTTTATATAGGATGTCACTGGCAGTAACACAGTATTCAGCCCTTACAAGTGACCCTTGGACAGCAGTCATAAATAAATGCTGTATATGCATTGAGATTCTTAATATTTTAAATTTTTTTCCACTCTGTAAAGTGGATTTAGAGCCTCCCTCTTGTTTGCAGAGGACTAGGTGCCTGTCTTGTAAATACACAGTTTAGACCTTGGTTATGTCCTAAGCAAGCTGAGTTTCCCAGTGAAATTGCAACTTCTGTTGTGTTGATTTCTTTTTTCTCCAGTGTGATGACTGTTTTACTGGTGCCTCATCATCTCTTTGTATTTTCTTTTTTTCCAGTATGGTTTCGTCATATTTGGTTCACCATGGGTACTGTTCAACAGCAACTGCCTTTGCCAGAGTCACAGACACCACAATCCAGGAAGAACAGACCTCAATAAAGAATAGACAAAGTAAGTCTCTCAGGTGTCACTCCTCAGGTGTGTTCCCTTTGGGACTCTGCAGAGGAGTGAGTGCTGTGGAAGTTACTCCATGAGAGTACAGAGCTGTCCACAGCACACTGCTGACTGTGAGAGCTTGGGAGCACTTTTCCCATCATCACTGCGCCCTCTCCACCTTCTGCCATCTTTGCCTGGAGAACTGCCCTGTTCCTTCCTGTCCCTGTCTGCTCTGCTTGGCCTTTACCTGAGCTGAGATCACTGTGCACCAGAATCACAGAATCACA
>VXBB01002397.1:5064-53078 GCA_013399915.1 Illadopsis cleaveri
CCCCGGGGCTTCCCCCCCCCCCCCAGCGCGAGCGATGTCGCCGCGCCACCGCCTCCCCCTCCTGCTCTTCCTCCGCGCCCTCCACGGCTCCACCTTCGGCATGGGCGACTGGGCCTCCCGCTTGCCGCAGGCGGGCGAAGCGCTGCCCGGCAGGACCCAGCGCATGGCAGTGCCAGGTAAGCGCTATCTCCGTTNTGCTGATAGCAGAGGATGGAATGAGATGAGCTTTAAGGGCCCTTCCAACCCAGATAATTTTGTGATTCTGTTTGCAAAGTGCTTTTAAGTTCTTAATAATTCTTCCTATTAGTTTTGTCCTTTGAGTAGATGTGCGCCCTCAGGTAAGCAAACTAGCAACCCAGAGTTCTTTAACCCAGAGTTAAGGAACTGAAGGTGTTCCAAGATGACTGTCAGTGCTGTTCAGGAGGAATTTTAGTGGCACTGAGGTGCTCTAAGACATGTATTTGATAGTTCACATACAAGGTATTTCTTAAACAAGGTGTTGTTTATACATGTCTCTTTGCCCCAAGCTCCTGTGGACCCTAATGAAATGTGTGAATTTAGGGGATAAAGTAAATACTTAAGCACATTAAGTACATAAGTGCTGGTGGAGGAGTTATAAATGGGTGATGGCACAAGCCCAGTGGTCAAGGTAATAATCAAATTTTGCACTGAATTGCTACTTGGTAAGTAGTTGCAAATAGTGGTGAAATTAAAGGTAGCAGGGAGAATGTTATTTCTGATGTGGAGAAAATGGCCTCAGAGGAGGGATGCAGAGGTAGGGTGTGTGCCATTACAGCAGTGAAGTCCAGAGATGACACCAAGAGTACCTAGAGATGGCACCAACAGTAGCACATTGCCTGGATTAAACTAGCAGCTTCATGTTGTTTGTTGAGAATAGAGTGGATAGAAGACACACCAAGCTCATTTTATGCTAAGTAACTGCACAGGTAGAATAATTTTGGGCTGCTGTACAAAAAGCATCCTCATAAGAGCAAATACAAATTTTTAAAATGTTTTTCCCGTGGCTAAATGTGGTATTATGTAGTTAATAACAGCATGGCCCACCAGTGAGCCGTCAATGTTAAAATAAGATGTAAATTGCTCAGAAAAGAATGGCAATTAAAATTTTAGGCTGATGATCACCTCGAGGCTGATTGACCTTGCAGACCCTTGCCATGTTAATAATCTTCTGCGAGTCAGGAACCAGAACTGGACCTGGTGTTCCAGGTGAATTCTTACCAGTACAGCATAGAAGAGAGGGATTTTTCTTGTCTCTGCTGTCCAGAGTCAAAGTCTGCTTTCTCTGCACTGTGAGCACATTTAACCTGGCATCCAGCAGGGCCACAGCTCCTTCCCAGCAGCTCTGAGATCATCTTGCTCTTGTTCTTGACCTCCCTGAGGTTCTGCTTGGTGTACACCTGGAATTTTTCCAGGTCTCCTCCTTTAAACCTCTGCTGTTTCTGCTCTTGCTGTGTGTTCAACAGATCTCCTGAGCCTGTTTCCTATCACATCCCTCACGTTGCTGCTTCAGCTGTGGAATGATTCTGGCCCCAGCATCAGCCCCTGGGGTCACCTGCTGCCCACCAGACACAAAAGTATCGATCCCTGCCTTTGGAGGCTGCTGCTCCTGCCCGTTTTTGACATGCAGGCTGTTCCTCCAGCCAGGACTTTGCCAGCTCCCACAGCAAATGCTGGGAGAGAAGGTGTCAGAACCCTGCTGAAGTCACCATGTGCTACAGCCACTGCTCTACCTTGCTCTGCAGAGCCATCATTTCAGCCTAAAAGGGCAGCTCAGCTGGACAAGCATGATTTGCCTTTGATAAATGTGCTGGTTATTCCTGATTACTTTGTTTTTCCCTATTGGGAAATAATCTCTAAGAGGGCATTCTCCATCATCTCTCCTGGGACTGAGCTGAAGCTGAGCATCCTATACCCCCTCAATTTTTTTTTTTTTCCTTTCTTAAAAGCAGTTACTGTTGCCCAGACCTCATCATCAGAGCTCCCCAATCACTGTGGTTTTTCATTATTTCTGATCCATCACTGTGTTATCATGGCCACACCAGCAAACTTGGCCTCCCAGCTCTGGAAAAACTCCATATGGCTCCTTGGATTTAAACACGTTTAGCTTCTTTAAGTAGTTATAACCCGTTTTTCCTCATGTTGTTTGCTGCTTTGCTTTCTGACTGTACCAGCCTGGAGAGTTTTGGAGCTGTTTTTGTTTGTGGAGACTTGTGCAAAAGAGGTTTTGAGTACTTTAGTCTTTTCTGTACACCCTTCTAGGCTGTCTCCTGTGTTCATCAATGCACCTTGATTCTTTCTGACCTTCTTTTTACACCTCTAAATTTTGTAGCTTCATTTCTTATTGCCATTTATGTCCCCAGCTAGGCTGCACTCCAGCTTTGGCCTCGCTGATTTTGTGCCTAAATGCTGAGCTGGTGCTTCTCTGTGCCTCCTTGTTTTTGGTTTCTGTATTTTAGTGCATTAAGCAGCCCTGTGTTTCTGATAAAGTTCCCAGTTTTTCTACATGATGTTTTGTTCCTTAACTCTCTTAGAAAAAGTTTTTTTTTTCAAAATTCAGATCATCCTGAAGAGCCCTTTTCTCCCTCTGGCAGCCTCCCAGGGGCTTCTCAGGGGCTGCAGCTTCTCCTGAGGGACAGTGGAGGGGCAGCTCCGGTCTCTGCTCTCTGTGACCAGGGACAAGGGCCAGGGAATGGCTGAAGCTGTGTTAGGACAAGTTTGGGGTGGATATCAGGAAATGGTTCTTCCCCCAGAGGCTGTTTGAGCACTGGAAGAGCTCCCCAGGGAATGGTCACATTCCCAAGAGTTCCAGGAGTGTTTGGACAATGCTCTCAGGGATGCACAGGGTGGGATTCTTGGGGTGTCTGTGCGGGGCCAGGAGTTGGACTCAACAATCCTGGTGGGTCCCTTCCTACTCTGGATATTCCATGATCATTCCCTATATAAGCCAGAGTTCTGCTAGTTAAAAATGCTAACTGTCTGTACCTTTCCAGCCTTCCTTTGGATCCCCACCTCTGCTGTCTTGTGGTTACTGACAGGACTCTTCCTCTCTGGAGCCCTGTGCTCTCAAGGAGTTGTGTTCCAGTACAGTGCTGCTCCCCATCCTGTTTTTCTGTGCTAGGAAGGATTATTCCTACATCCTGCACAACCTGTTCTGATCCCTGCTGCAGCTGTGTGTGCTGTGCCAGGTCTCTGATTTTTGTGACATCAGAGGTCTGTGACCACACCTGGACATCCAAGCAAGTCAAGCTCTGCCTTAGGGTGCAGACACCCGAGGAAAACTTCTTCCAGAGCTTTGTGGACCTGCAGTGTCCATCCTGTTCACCTTCAGTGGTGTTGGCAGCCTTTTACTTTGCTGGGTGAAGAGCTGCAGAGCATTTAGCTCCTTGTCTCTTGGACATCCCATTGATTTCCTGCTCCCCATCCTGATGGGATAAAACATCCTTGGAGCTCCTTCCTTGTGCTGCAGCAACCGTGTCTGCCACAGGAGAGCTCCCACAAGTGAGGCTGCTGCTGCTGAGATCCCTGTGGAGGAGCACCAGGCTCTTCCCAGAGTTCATCTGGAGCAAGGTTGAAATTCCAGAGATGTTAGTGCACACTGAGGATCCAAGAAAATCTTGCAGTTAGACCTGGATAAACCACTGTGCATTAGCTGAAGGGAGTACAGACGTTAGCAAACTTCACTTAGTTTTTTTGTAAGCAAGTTGAGTTTATCAGGTCTTGTACAAATTTCATAATCTGGGAATTAAGAGTTGGTTGTGCTGTTTTCTTTCCTTGCAATAGAGCATCTGCATTCATTTTTTAAAATTACTTCTTTCATGTCCTTGAATAATGGTGCAATGTGATGTTGTGCTTTATAGTAAAAACACACATCATTGATTTATTGCTTCTACCTTTCTTGTATAATTCTACTTTTCAGAGTTAATTTTAGTTTGATTGCTGCTGAAACATGGCTGTGTTTTCTGAGTATGTGAGGATATATTGCTTACACTATTTAATAGTCAAGGAGCCATATGAATATAGACATTGAGTAACATATATATATATATATATATATACACACACACACAGACAGAGGTTTTTTTCTGCTAGATATCCCAAAGTAGCAATGTATAATAAATTACAAGAATGTTTTTCCTACTGTTCCCAATGAGCAGTGTCAGAGAAGATCTTCATACATATCTGTAGTGGCTTGACTTCTTTGAGGCAGAGAAAGTCCAGCTCATGGGTAGAGAGCCTTAAGATTGTTTAAACCCATTAGACCTCTTGGCTCTATATCTAAAGATTAATAGAGCAGTAATTACAAATGTGAAGGAGGTCATGGTGAATTTTAGTCTGACCTTCTGTGGAAAAAAAAAAAAAAGGCAAAAAAAAAAAAGAAAAAAAGAAAAAAAAAAGCACAGCATTGCCATGAATTAATTCTTGCTTGGATCAGATCATGCTCTTTAAGGAAAACATTGATTAAAAATGTCATTTGACAGAGGATCCAGATGCTCTCCCTGTTAGTCTTTTTGTATCATTGCTAAGACACTGAACAGAAATTATTGTGGTCAAACCAGTGGCCTGTGGTCTGGTACTTCCATTTGTCTCACCACCATACTCACCATTAAACTGTGTCCTCAAAATAAGGAATAAAATGAAAAATACTCATGTTTATTTCCTTTATTGGTTAAAAGAATTTGTAATCATGAGCAAATACAAAATTTTTTCAGACATGAATTTAGTATCACTGTATTTTAGGTCTAAAATAAAGATTCTTGAGTGAGATCATACCTCAGACAAAACCTCAAAATAAAGTTCGTCTTAAGGTTTAGAAGGATTTGTTTCTTCAAATTTTCCACCACTTTATTTATGTGGTAGAGGATTCTACATAATGAATTAATTAGTTATCTGTATTTATTGAGTTTGTATGAAATATGGGCCAAAAAAGGCATGACTTGACTTCCATTGCAGTTCAGTGGAGTGTGTTGAGTAACAGTTTCATATGTGGTTTAGCACTTTCCAAATTGCAATTTACCTTTCTAACTCAGAAGAGTTAATTACTTATTTCTTCATTCTAGGAGACAATCTTTGCCTCAAACACAGTCAAGCCATCAATTTCCATAAATTATTAAATTTCATTACAGTTTTGTTTTGTATGCCAGGATTGAAAGCAGAACGCACAGCAGAGAAACACCTCACCCCAGTGATTCTTTATTATCTGAAAAAAACTTCTCAAATTTGTGGTTACAACTTCTTTACAGGTAGATCCAGGATGAATTTCCTTGGAAATCCTGCCTGTCGTGGCTTTTTTTAGTTCTCTAATTTTTTTTTTTTTTTTGTGCACTTTGTCAGGTAATTATATTCACACACTAAACACCTAATTTTCAAGCCAGCTGTACAGCTGTAAATATTGTGCTTTCGTTGGAAAAACAGGAATTACTTTTAACCTCCCCCCATTGCATTTTACATTTTGGAAGGTGCTGCAAGGAGAAGCAAAGATTAAGTCAATATAAAAGAGATTATTTTTGTTCTTGTTTGCATGTGCTTTTTTGCTCTTGGCAGCTGGAAAACAACAACCCAGAGGAAGTTTAGCAGGCACAGAGGATGCTGGAGAGATGGAAAGCGCACAGGAAATATATTTACAGAGCTGCACATCCAGCTGCCAAACCCTGCTTTTGATGTGGAATAACCCCGTGCTTACTTTACCACCTCTCTCACTACATCCCAAGAGAGAGAGGGTGACATCATTTGTCACTAAACCCCTCAAAAATATAACAAAAAAAGCGGGGGGAAAAAAAAAAAAGTGTTGTTGGAGTCCCTGGAGTTCCTGGAGCTCTGCTTAGCATGCGGCTCACAGCCCGGGGGGTGCGGAGGAAGCGCTCCCGGGGCTTCTCCTGGCAACAGCCCGGGTTGCTGGGAGACAGCATCGCCTAAATGGGGAGAAACTTCACCCAACTGGCAGCCTCCTGCATCCAAATGAGGCTTGGTGGTGGAGACTTCTCGTGCTGATGCCGTAATTTCCCTCTCTGAAATGCAGATCCAGAAGATCTTTACTCAGGGGGTGTGTGTGGATGCTGCTCTGAGGGATCGTTCGAAGTTGTGTGATAAAAGGGGATAATTATTCCTGGGTGAAGGTGGTTGTGGTACAGAGGGTTCAGGAGCTTCTCCTTGCTGCTGTTTTGGAAAGGGATGTAAATGTCTGAATTTGCCAAATTTGGGGTGTTAAACCTATCAGTTATGAGAGTTAAACACAAGGTTATATTTACACAGGTTATTTTTTCCTGACTAGAGAATAATTTATCTGATTTTGTCTGAGTCGTGGCATACATTTGGCTGCTTTGGCTGATTGTGTCCATTTATCTTTAGTGCAGGAATGACACTGACTGGACATTTAGGTAACGTTGTGCCCTGGGCCCCACATGCTCCTCCATGATTAATTGAATGGAGATCCAAGGCACAGACATGGAATTAGGTTTCCCACTGCTTCTCTTTCCAGAACAGGTAGGAAAGTGTGGGGCAAACTTTACATTGCAGCAGGAACAGGATGGGACAGAGCACTGGAAGGGGCTGAGTGGTGCTGCAGCAATACCCAGAATTAGGCTGTCACAGGTAGAACAGGCACTGGTGTGTTTGGTTCATCAAAAGACATTTAAATCTGGGAAATGGTGCCCAGAATGCAGTTTTCTTCCACTGGCTGCAGGAGGGTCTGGTGACCAGGGCAGGGTTCAGTGACCAGCTCACATGGAGGTGTCTGTGTGATAACCAGCCATAGACAAAGTCCTGACCTTGCTGTATTAATGACCTGTCCATGTAGTTGATATTCCATGTAAAGCTTTTAATTGTTTTTTTTTTTTAAATTTATTGCCCACGGTCAAAAGCTGTATTTTTGTTTAACTCTCTACACCAAATACCAGTTCACAGAATCACAGATTTACTTTCTTTAATTTTCCTTGTTCATGTTCATATACAATATTGCTAATAATGAAGGAAAGAATTTCCAAAGTCAGGTTATCCAAATGAGAGTGAAGTTGGTTACACATGGAACTGCAGAGGTGCAGCATCTTTAGTTCCTTCAGAACACACAAGGGGTAAATAATAAAACTCCTCACCTTAATTGATTTGAGAGAAGATAAGTGCAAAATAGCCCTTAAGGCAGATTTAAGATGGCTTGAATATTTCAGGTGCTAATTCCTGTGTCTCAGTCCTTTTGTGTTTCTTTGATGTACAGTATTTCCTTTTGAATTTTTTCAGCTTTAAAAGCTTCTCTGGTTTAATTAATGTCTTCCTGTCAAATTTATATCTTTAAATTACAGTGGTGTACATTGCCTTAACTTCAGGTTTCTGTGATTTTTATTGAATTTATTTTTACTTTGCAACCATTGAATTATTTGGCTTGTAATTTATTGTGTGATAGGCATTTCTTTATCCTTCCATGCTTATCTTTTAATTATTATGTATGGAATTTCAGTGATATGGATACATTTGATTATTGCACTTACTTTGTTGCAAATTTTTATGATATGTACGAAACTTGCATTTAAATTTCCAGTACAATTAAAATAATGCACATAAATAAGCCCTTAGTACAAATCAGATAAAAACCTGTGCAATAAAACCCATCACAATCCAGGGATGGTTATTGCAGTTTCTTATCTATTGCTTGTAGTTAATTCCTGTTGCATATAATGCAAAATTGGAATTAGTGGAGATTGTTTGGGTCTTTGTTTTGAAGATAAGATCTTATTTTTTGTTGAGAAATGTGGTTGGGTATTAATGTGGCCAGGCCTGATACCTGTATTTTTACTATAGTTTGGGCTTGATTTCTCAGGAATTTGACTTTCTAAGGAATGTTCACATTTCAGGAATGGCTGAGAAACAGAACTCTGGCAGAAACTAATTTTTTTAGTGTCTCCCAAAGTGAGCCAGAAATCCCTCATCTTGAGGACAGTTGTTTAGACTTGAGGACTTCAGAAGTAGAGATTTGGTGCCTGAGTCTCTGGCTCAAAATTTTTAGGAACCCAGTGAGGAATGAGAAGTGTTGTGCAAGGGACAGGCAGTGGAAGTCACAATGTCTTTGTGTTTCTGACATTCCCCATTCACTGTTTATAGGCTTGGAAATGTACTTTTTGGTTCATCAAACATTCAACTCCTGAAAATTTCATCCCAGAACTCCTACAGTGGGAGCAGGAATTGGGGGAGTCTGGCATTAATGACTTAACAGGCTGAGGGAGGAGAGGGATGACTCCAGACAGCCCTTGGTGGGACTGGCAGGGACTGGCACCTGTGTGTGGCAGAATGGGATCACAGGATAATCCAGATTGGAAGGGACTTTGGGAGATCATTGAGATTGGGATCAGTAGGTTGGCATCTGATCTGCTCCTCTTGGAGAGAAAATGTGTGTAATCATCTGCTCCTCCCAAATGTTGAGTTTACATTTTAAAAAATGGCAGAATTCCAAGTCAGGTAATCAGTGGCTGATTTAGCAAACCACAATAAGATTTTGTCTAAGATCATCAGAACCAAAATAACTGCACCAAGAGAGAACATTACACTATCTATGGTCTATGTGGACTATTTATAGTGCTGCTTTCTTTTGTTTATGTTCTTCCTTAAGGATTCTCCTTCTTACCTAATCAGGGATAAGCAAACCTCCTTCTGCACTTACCGAGTTTGACCTGGGGAGCAGAGATAAAATCTCATCTTGAAGAGGTTGCGCACAGACAACTTGTAATAAAAAAACCTTCTCACGGAATAATAATGCTTCATTTCAGGAGGATCTTGAGTGACAATTTTCCAAGTTACCACTCAGAAAGGGAACAAGAGAGGGAAGAAATGAGCAGGCAAACCAAATGTAGAGGGTGGATTCTTAAGGAGAATGTCCTAATATGTTCTAATACATCTTTATATGAAGAAGAAAAATACTCATAAGATGACCTAGAGATAAGTTTACAGTTGGTTCTTAAGATATTAATTTCAGAAAGTCGGAACATAGAAAAGATCCTTTTTTTAAAAAAGATGATTTTAGGATGTTCTGACCCTCCTCCACTTTGTTAGCATTTCTCATAAATCCAGTCATAAGTGGGTATAACTGCCCTGGAGTCCTCCTGCATCCTCTGGAATGAAGCAGCAGGACCAACAGCCCATCTGTTTGCCACATTCAGTTCTGAAGTTCTGCTTCTGAAAGGTGACTTCTCATATTGTTGGCAGCTGAACACAATTCCTGTTTAAAACCTGAGTTTTGAGCACTGAAGGGATTTGGGGTAGGACCTCACACCTCGTATCTGTCTACCTGTTGAGTGGCTTTAATCCATTTGTTTTCTTACCATTTATCTACACTTCTTGCCATTTGATGTAATCTGGTCCCTTGTGGCATTCTTAGTCATCAAATTTCTTTCCAAATGACCTGGAAGACAATGTCTTTTACTGGAGGAGGATCCCATCCCACTCAGGAAAAGCTGGATGCAGCCTAACACTACATTCCCAGGGTGGAAATTGCAGATTGTTTCTGTGACTGTGAATGTGGAGATGATTCAGATCATCCTTAAATCCTTGGAGAGATCCTGGGTCTGCCCTTTCCCGGTCAACCAGTATGTTCCTCTGAAATTCCTAGATTTGGAACTGTTCCCAGTTGACAGTTGGACACAACATTGTGTTTTGGATGTTGTTGGCTGTGCCTGGGCTGGTGACACGAGTCCAGAGGATGGGATGTGAAGGAGCCATCAGTATTTGAGTGTCCCTCTATGCAGTCCTTGGTGGGGTGGAATTGCAGACTCCCACACTCATCCTTTTGCATTAACTCATTTCCCATTAAGTCCTTGTTTAAGGAGTCATCTTTGTGTTCAACATTCACACGCCAATTAAAACCTACTCAGTGTTTGATTTAGTTTACGATAATTAAAAGCAAATTTTTTGAATGAGAGGCAAAAATATCACCAAATGTGTATTTTATCCTTTTGGATACCTGTGCACAGATGTTCTCAGGTACTCCTGTTGTGAAAGTATGAGGTATAATGGAAGTGGAAAATGAGGAAAACCCAGCACTCTCTGGACTGATGGCTGGATGACGATGAGGAATTCTGAGATACTGATATCTGTAGAACCATTTAAAATATTTAATTAGTAAAAATTCAGTTATTGAACACAAAGCACTTTGTATGTGAATTTTACAATAAATCCTTTTATTAGTGCAAAACAAAGAATATGTTCTTATTCCTCATACCTGGAATTATGAGAGCCTAACTGGACCAAATTTTGGACGAATTCTCTTAGTTATTTGATTTTTTTAGAGCCTCCATTTTCATAATAATTGAAGATACTTGGGAATTTCTAGCCACAAATCTCTTTTCACTCCACCCAAGTGAACTGTAAGTGGATTTTATTATGACTATTTCCACCTCAAGTTCTGTGCATTTATTTTTCGTGTTGCCTACTGCAATCACTTTTTAAATGCCATTCAGCCTTGTCTGTAACTGTTTTTCTTCTGAGAACTAAAAGGAGATAATAAACATATGATGGTACCAACAGGATTTAAAAATCCATGTTACACCTTTATATTTGGCGTATTCTGGGTGGCACTGGGTGGAAAGAATGGGAAAATATTTTAACCTAGGAATGCAAATTCTGTTGGCTATACCCTGGAAACCATCTGATCCTAAAGAAACTGAAGAAGAACACGTTTAGTGGAGATTGACCCATGGATTTGGAATTTCAAATTGGAGTGAAATGCCAGCACATGATGAGCAGTTGAAGGATAATCCCACAGTGATTTTAGGAAGTTGTTGACAGCTTCCCATAGAGTTTGATCTTGTCATTTATTTGCCTTGCAAAGCTGGAGGACTCCACCCCACAGTGTGACAGTGCCAGCCCTAAACGCACTGGGCTCGTGGGTCCGCTGCCTTGATTTTCACCTGGATTCAGCTGGGACTCTCCATTCCTGGGGCTAATGTTTTCCATGGCACAGAAATACCACAGTCAGGCGTACATGATGTTGTCAAAATGATAAATGGTAAATGCAGGTGGTAGGGGGGCAGCTACCAGGAGGAGACAGCTCATCCTGGACCAGAATTAATTGGGGATGTGCAAAACTCCGCGAAACAAGCTGCCAAAAGTTGTCACTCTATTGACTGACCTTGGGAATCTGCAGGACCTGAGGCCCTTGCAAGTCTAGTCCTTCATATTCTATTTTTTCATGCATTTATAGGCCTTTATTCTTGTGTTCTTGATTTTTTTTTCATTTTATTTGGTTAATTCTTGAGATGTTGACTTCACTTCTTGCTGTCTTCCCTTGCCTCTTCTGGGTGGCTGCAATATTCCTTCTTTTTTTCCTTCCCTCAGTATTCCTTCTTATTTTACTGGTCTCTGTGTAATAGCTACAGTCATCACTTATGTGTTCTTAAAGCTTCCCCAGTGTTTGGCTGTTTAATAATAAAACCCAGAAAAGTGGAGAGTCAATAGGAAATTCTTTGTCATCATCTCTGTTTGAACAGCCCAGGTAAAAGGAGCCTTTTTCCTGTCACATGATGCACTTGCACTCTTCAATAATAAATCAGCAAAGCATCTGGCTCTAAAATTAGACTCCTGAAAACCTCTGGTTTGTCCTGAGAGGCATTGGCTTCACTTATCTCTAATGTAAATGCCCACAAACGATAACAAGAGTGTGGTAGCAGAAAGACTGATAGAGTTAGCCCTGATATACCAGATATTCCAATGTGTTTATTTTTAAAAATAAAATATTTTGGGGACTGTCACACCCAGACTGACCTCGTATCAGGTGGTCAGTATGAAGCGTTAGACAGCTTTCATTGGTCCATGACACTGAGGTGTCCAGCAAGGAAGAGAAAAAGGGAAATAAAAGCTATACCTGACATTTGAAAGTAAATTTTTGGGGTTGTATTCCAAATAGAACAGCTTAAATGAATTAGTTACTTCTATTCTGAAGTTTTCCACTTGGGAGGTGGGATATCATTCTCACTTCACAGGTGCACCGGGACAGGTGTCCAGGTGTACCACACTGGGGAGACACAGCGGCATTTGAGAGAGATGGAAAAATACATGGATAAAAGGGAATATGACGATATCAGGAGGCTTTCACTTTTTAAATGAAAAAAATTCCAGGGGCATGAAGGTAAAATGCATAAAAGATCACAGAATCCTTAAGGTTGGAAAAGAGCTCTAAGATCATCAAGTCCAAGATGGAAAAAAAATTTGAAATTGATGACCAAGGCACAGATCAATATTAATTTTTTTCCTAATTTTCCAAAGCAAGACCAGTGATAGCTAAGATATTGCAAAAGAATAAATTCAGGGATTTTTCTCCGAGCATAAGGATATAGATGGTGTTGAAAGACAGGGCTCCACGTGGTTCTGTAATGGTAAACAACAAAGGTGGTCAAATTTGGACTGGAGATAGATGGGAAAATAGTTGGAGTGATGAGGAATTTGACTCTCTCCATATTTCGTGCATTGAAAGAGAATAACATTGAAGAAACATCAGTAGGACAGCTGGAGAGGGGACAATGCTCAGGAGAAACATGTGAGGGTGAAAAACCACTTTATGGACTCACTAATACAGAACCTGGTGTCAGGTCAAGTTATCTGGGAGTTGAGTACTGGATTATTGCAGCCTTCCAAGGAAAAATGCATAGACTTTGTGCCAGAGGGAAAGGAAAGGGCTGACTTCAGAACTATGGGAGACAACATGAAGAGAAAACTGGAGAAGCTGAGGGGAGAACACGAAGAAAACCAGGCAGAAAACATGAGAAAAAGGCCCAAAACAAATTGTGGAGAAAGTTTTATGTTTTCTTCCTGTCTGGAGGATACCGAACCCTTAATTCATTGGGCTGGAAACTTCTTTATGTGAAGGAGGAGAAATGAAGGAGGAGAAATGAGTTCCATTGAGAGATATCAATGTCATGGACTGGAGGATGCGTCTCAGAAGGTGTCACAGAGGGAGATGGGAGCAATTCCAGTGGAGTGGTACAGTTGGAGTCCTTAAGAGGAGAGAGGGAATTAGGAGAGCCCCAGTAAACTAGAGTTTGGACAAAAGGCTTTAAGGCAGGAAGAGTGGACTGATTCCTGCACGAGATCCACTCTTGTTGGATCCACTGCCTTTGAAGCAGTATTTTGGGGGATAAAATAAGGCTCTTCACCTTGTTGGCAAATTCGTTTCAAGAAAACATTTGTCTGCTCAGGAATATATTTGTTTTTACTGCCTTAACTTCCACTAAGAGTAAAGAAGGAATAGTTAAAATAGTTCATCTCTATGGGAACTATATATATATATTTAATATTGCTGAAGTCCCATGTTTTGAAGGAAAACTAATCAAAAGCTAAACATTTAATAGCGACTGCTGCAGTAGTGTAGCCTTTCAGAGTTAATTCCGCTGTCAATAATTTTCATGAGATCATTTTGTTCCCATGTTGATGCCTGATGGTCTTGCAGTAAAGGCAAAGTGACACATTAGAGTTTGCTGTGCACAAAGAAAAGAAATAGAAAGATTATTCATAGCTTTTTTCCCAAGTTTGCCCTGTCATGAGGATGCAAGGTGCAAATGGAAATGAGTGTGCAATATTTTGAGGCAAAAATGTGATTTTAAAGTTAATAGTGTTTCTTCTGGGGTTGGGAGGCTACTGTGAGAAGCATGGATGGGTCCATTACAGTCATTGGAAACAGGACAAAAGGAACCTTGGGTGGATATCTGAGGTCTGAAGGGGCAGAGAATTAACCTGCTTTTTTAAAAAAAATCATTAGATAAGGTCTCCCAATCTCTGACAGAACAAAACCTTTAGAAAAAGAGAGGGATTTTCTTGAGTGTTGGTAAGGAATTGTTCCCTGTGAGGATGGTGAGGCCCTGGCACAGGTTGCCCAGAGAAGCTGTGGCTGCCCCTGGATCCCTGGAAGTGTCCAAGGCCAGATTGGACATTGGGGCTTGGAGCAACTTGGGATAGTGGAAAGCGTCCCTGCCCATGGCAGGGTATGGGACAGGATGGTCTTTAGTGTCCCTTCCCACCCAAACCATTCTGTGATCCTGTGAACTTCTGAGACTCTCTATTGAATAGACTTCGAAAATTAAACACTTCCGGAAGGTTTTTTCCCTCAGAATATTCTATTTAGCTCATTAATGTAATGCATGTATTTTAAGAAGTTGGCATTTTGCCTTGGCAAATAGCTTGAAGATAAAAGAAAGTTTATTCCTGTAATTTTCCTCACATGAATTCTTGTCATTTAGAATATCTTAAATCAAGTCCCAAATACAATTTTCTATCCCGAAAGTCTTGCAACACATCAGAAAATTTCCCACCAGAGTTGACTGTTAATGCTGAGCCATTTCTGCACTGAGTGCCACAAGAACTTGAGCTGTTGAATTAACAGATGACATCATTGGATCTACGGATGTGGAGAGATTTGTTGTGTATGAGCTGGGATCTGATTTCTTACTAATTTTCAGCTGATTTCTAATAATGGTGGAATTGAGAAGACTGGTTGTTTTCAAGCTGGAGTTCAGATAAAGTTAAAAATGTGCGTGACTTCTGAGTGTGATCTTAATTCAAATCTATATGTCTCCTGCTCCTGGCATCTTCCCATGATTCTGGGGAGGAGAGAATGAAAACACATTATTTTAAGGAGTATTTGGTGCTTATTAAAATTACACATACGCCCGCCTTCCAAAGAGCCTTGATTTACTGCAGGTTGTTCATGTGTCGCATGCGGACATTTTTAGCTAGCAGATTTCTTATCCCTGCGAGAACAGGGAATGGCTTCCAGTGCTCCACGATCCGGGAGCACAAACGTTGCATCCATTGTAAAAGGTAGAGAACCATGAAATCTATAAAGCCGATTTGGCAGGAGCAGCGGCTGTTGGTGCCAAGATTTGGTTACTGACCCACAGTTTCCTGTTTGGAAATCTATTAATTGATTCGCAAAGAGCATCTTTTTGGAAAACAAGGATTCAGACAGGCTGGCACAGGCTGGAGCTCCGCCAAGACTGCTCGGGAAGGTTGCCATGCTGGGAGCGAGCGAGCGAGAGAGCGAGAGAGCGAGCGAGGCGAGGGAAGAAAAAAAGGCAAGACTTGGCACGGCTCAGTCAAATCAGCTTCTTTTGTCTGCTGTCTCGGCTTGAGCTTCGCGAAAGAAAACCGTCCTGGGGTACAGAAAAACTCACAACTTTTTTTTTTGGTTTTCAAACTTCCGTCGCTTTTTAAGTCTCTTGGGCTCTTGGGAAGTGGTGGTGACATTAAATGACGTCCAGTTAGCAGTGAGCAGAGAAATAAAAGCCTTTAATGAAGCCTCCACAATGTCAGTTTGTACATATGGGAAATACGATATTTGGGGATTTTTTTTTTCCCCTATGTCTGATAAACTGTAAGGGAGCCGAGTAACTTGGAAGATTACAGAGGGAATGTGTAAATAAAAGGGAGAATTTTCATTTTTTGCAGCAAAACAAAAAACTTTTCATCGACACAAACATGCTTTAAAACCGAACCTGATCTCCTTCGGAATACGTTCGGAATGGGAATTTCAGCGTTTCTCTTGGCAGAAATGAACTTTTAATGGAACCTCCTTAAAGATTTCATCTGACCCAGCAGTGAAGTAAGAGTAGAGAGAAAGTTGTGACACCTCAATAGCAATGTGAGTATGTTCTTAAAGCCACAACGTTTGTTTTTGCTGCTTGGTGCTGTCCTGGCTCCATGTCCCAGCCTTTAGGGACAAACCTGAAGACCCAGCAGGACACGCCAAAGACACCCAGGCTATGCCTGAAGGGCAAAATCAGAGCATGGTTATTCTGCTCCTGCTCTCAAACATTCCCTTCAGTGCATCTTCCTAGAGAGCCTCTGAAATCGCTGAATTTTCTACTTTTAGAAGCAACAAGAGATGGAAAAATATCGGCTGCTGCCAAGTGAGGAATGTTTGAAGATGACACAGTTGATGGCACTGGATACGGAAACTTCAGTTTGTAGTTACAGGACCTGTTTGCTGCAAACAGTGAAGAAATCTGCTCTTTTCTCAGAAATTAAAAGAAAATGGACTAAAAAAATCAGTGACAGCTGAAGCGTGGACGCTTTATGCTTTCAATAAAATGAAGGACCTAAAAGTCCATTGTTTTCTCCAAAGGTGCCTGGATTTTCAGGGAGAGAGGTACCTGCCTGCTGATTTCCTGGGAGCAAATATGATCACACTGCCTATTAGGCCTGGATGTGCTGGGATTATCCTCCTGCTGCTGTGACAATCAGCATTATTATTTCAGGGAGTAACTGTAAACCGTAGATTTTTTACGGATCGGCTTCGCTTGGAGTAAGTATTACCCTATCCTTAAAAGCTGGATTGTTCAGCCTGTGAGATGTGCAATTCCTGGCATGCTGCACAAGTACATTTCCCTCATTCTTCCCTGCTGAAGGGAAGAAACAACATTATTGGAAAGGTTTTTGATAGGAATGTGTTTGTGTTTTAACTGTGGCATTTGGATTATGAGGCTGCTAAAATTAACTGGTCTTTTTGATGATGTCAAAAACTTGGGTTACTTATTATTACATTAAATTGGTTTCTTAGCAAGATCTGTCTGATTTTTTACTACATCAGTGAGCCTTTTGAAAGATGCTGTAGTTAAATGGTGGGTAAGATGCTGTTGAGATTAATATTTGGTGCACTGAAACCTTTTAATAGGGTTTCTCAGGGAGTTCTGAAGAAAAATTTCCATTATTCACACAGCAACCCTGTCTTTCTAAATCCTTAAAAAATATCCTCAACAGCTCTGTGTGGGAATAGGTATGCTGTGGGGGATTTCAAATGGATCCTGGGTGGAAGGGGAGTGTTTGGAGGAGTTGAGTTCTGCTCTCTGTGTGGTTCTTGTCTGTTGTTCCTGCGCAGGCATTGCCATGGGATGTGCTCGGGGACACGGGGATGTGCTGGGCTGAGTTTGCATCACAACAGTGCCCTAAGTTTGTCTGTCCGTGCGGAATTCTGGAATTCCCTTTATTTCTCAGAAATCGTGCTCAGTCTCATAGCATTTGCTGTTTTCTTTAATTGTGACATTCCCAACCAAATCTTTCCTGGGTGCCCGTATTAAAATTCAGAAAACAACAGAAAACATCTATGGTGCTGCCACTAAGGGAAATATTAAAATGACCATTACATTTCTAAGTGATACATTAAAATAACTATATTACTCTCCCAAGTACCTACATAATTTCATAAATTCAGGTTTTAAACATGATCAACATGTGGGTGCTTGCAGTGCATTCATAAAGAGAAATATTTGTACGACATCTGTGGACACTGAAGTTATTTTGAAGCAGTTTCTACAATGTTGGAAACACTGTTTATCTCTGAAATATCTCATCAGTACATTTTGGATTCCTAAATGAGATGCACACCACTGCACATTCCTTTTGGCCTAGTTATAAAATACCTTTCTTCCTGCTAAACTTTTTGATTATAAAGTTCATCAAAGTGCCGAATTTTTGGAAAATATCCCAACTTGGCAATTTGAAAATGAAATTGGAATTGCAAGGTTTAAATGGTTGGAACCTGAACATTGGTTGGATTGCATGCAAATGGAATTTCTGGTGTAATTTGACATGGTTTATTGTATTTATGTATTTTCTTTATCAGCTGGAGTTTTCTGGATACTCTAATCTGATTATTCGTTGCCACCATTCATCTATGATCTTTAATTATTGGATAGGTTTAATAACTTCATAAATGAACAATTAGTGCTTAATTCTTAATGAATCATTAATATCTGTTTTAGATTGGATTGTGCAGTGCCTTAACGTGGCATATTTCAGTGTGGAGGTGAGGGTTGGGGGTTGGGGTTTAACTTCACTTTTGTTATTAAACCACAGATAATATTTCACATTAGAGCATCACGTTTGATACTGTGATGGGCCAATGTCTGATTTCACTTGTGGTGATAAATGGACATAAACCAAGGTTTACTCTGCTGTTTTAATTAGTGTCAAAGTAGTTTGAGATCAAAATGGGCCTGGAATGGGCTTAGTTTGTGCCTTTTATATTGATACATTAAAGCATTTTTAGAATGAACTCTTACTCTGAACCCCTGTGATTATTGGACAAGGAAGAGGTGAGCAGTTCTCAGCATGACTGTGGATTCTCCCTAAATATGGTTGTAGGACAATAATATAAATGTTAAAATTTCAGGTGTTATTTTGCATTCCTGTAGCCATGGGAGATTATCTAGATATTCTGCATATGGTAGAACTCCATGGGCTGAGGTGTCTTCAGCATCTAATTTTAAAAAAAATTAAAAAGAGTTATATTCTATATGTATATTTTAAGGCTCTTTCCATTTACCATTTATTCTTTACCACTAATCCAGAATAATTGCTTATTTTGAGGTCGCCATTCCAAAGTGTTTTCTCTTGGCACAGTGGGATTGACTAGTGTGGATTTCCACTCCTTTACTCCATATAGGCCACCGTCTTTATCCATGCCACAAAAATTTTGAGCAAAATCAATATTATTTTGTCCACTGTAACTCTTAAAATATCATTTAAGTGAGTTGAGTAACTTTTGTAGTCATTGTGCAGGAATAAACACCTTTAGGATGTGATTAAGGAGGTTGTCCCATCAGTCCTGTGTGTCACTCTCTTTATTGACCATAAAAATTTGGCAAATAGAAAAAAAAAGGTGAGAATATAAAAATATTTATTTGTAGTATTTTTAAGTTATATTGTCTGCTGTATTCTCAGTTATTTATAGATAAGGAATAGCTCACAGTTGTTAAAGATTGAAATTGTAGAAACAATAGAAGCTTGTTCTGTTAATAATTATGGACAACCATGTTTTTCCTATTTTTTTCTGTAATTAAGTTATGCCCAGTGTACATCTGTTCCTCTGAGTCACTACAGCAGTCTTTCTGAAAATGTTTTTAGGGATAAATTATAGGTCATGCTAAAAATTCCCATTATTGTCTTTCCCTTGCATTCGTTAATCACCTATTTTTGCTAAGTTTGCCAGGATCAGAGTCTTGGTGTCATCTTTTCTCCTGTTTGCTGTTGTCCTCTTCAGCCTGTGTCAAATTAGGGTTTGTTTGAAGTTACAACTGCTGTACCATCAAATTTTGGGGTTTTAAAACAGGAAATGCATAGTGTTTGCAGCATTGTTTGCTCTGTGTGATTTTATGTTATTAATCAACAAATTAATAGGAGAGAAATCAGGGAATATCCAATCCCTGATCTTGACCAGGGACACCTTCCACTATCCCAGGTTGCTCCAAGCCCTGTCCAACCTGGCCTTGGACACTTCCAAGGATGAGACATCCAGCACCTCCCTGAGCAGCTGGTCCATGACTGATAGTTCAGACACTTCCAGATCCACAGTTTAGGAATTAATCAGATCCCAGGAAAAATGTCTCCCTCATACAGACACAATGCTTTTACTGAATGCCAAAGGAAACTGGGATATCTGAAGAAAGGTTTGGTTGAGTTCACTAAACTGCAGTGAAAAGATCTTCCATATAAATTAATATTAAAAGAATAAGAGAAGAAACATGAAAAAGACATTCCTTTTTTCTCTGCTAAATTACATCAAAGTGGAAAGTTTCTTTGACCATCTTCTTGGATTATGCACATAAGAGTTCCTGCTTTTTTCCTGACACATAACAAGGGTTTAGTCCTCGTTCTCCAAATGCAAACTTTGAATTTCAGCACCGAGGGGTTTTCATTGTATTGATTTTTCCATGCAAACCTTTGTCCCTTTTATACCTCAGCACAGCACCAGTATAAGAGTAGATACAGACTAAAAGTGCTTTGCTCCATGAAAGATTCCTGTGTGCTTTTTGTTTTGGAAGCCCCACAGAAGTGTTTTTCCAGTCCTACAGATAGGAATAGGAATAAGGTCTGTTTCTTGTTCATCTAATGCACAACAATTAAAAAATAAGAACTCTACAGACAGTACAGTGTTAATATGATTCAAATTTTCGTTTTCCACAGAGAGTGGTTTTGGTAATAAAAATTCCATTCCAGATTAAAGCACCTGCAGAGACTATGGACAGGACAGACTGCGAGAAAATGTGCAAGTCCAGGAGGAGCATACTCAGAAAAATCTGTTTGTTTTGACCTGTATTGATAGAAATGGTTGAACATGGTAGGTTGGGATGTTTTGCACTGAACTGTAGGTGGTATCCACTGATAAAATCTTCTCCAGGAAATTTGTAACCTCCTCTTGTTTTAGGCAGTTTTCCCATTTCTAAGACCAGCCCATGAGTTTCCATTGTAATCTGTTCCCAGTTGGACAGAGTTGCATTGCTCTGTCCTTGGCTGTGAATTCTTTGTTCATTGTCCANGGTGTGGGTTTTTTTTTTGGAAGCCCCATAGGTATGTTTTTTCCAGTCCTACAGGTAGGAATAAGGTCTGTTTCTTGTTCATCTAATACACAGCAATTAAAAACTAAGAACTCTACAGATAGTACAGTGTTAACATGATTCAAATTTTCGTTTTCCACAGAGAGTGATTTTGGTAATAAAAATTCCATCCCAAATTAAAGCACCTGCAGAGACTGTGGAGAGGACAGACTGTGAGAAAATGTGCAAGTCCAGGAGGAGCATACTCAGAAAAATCTGTTTGTTTTGACCTGTATTGATAGAAATGGTTGAACATGGTAGGTTGGGATGTTTTGCACTGAACTGTAGGTGGTATCCACTGATAAAATCTTCTCCAGGAAATTTGTAACCTCCTCTTGTTTTAGGCAGTTTTCCCATTTCTAAGACCAGCCTGGTGTTTGCCCATGAGTTTCCATTATAATCTGTTCCCAGTTGGAGAGAGTTGCATTGCTCTGTCCTTGTGAATTCTTTGTTCATTGTCCATCTTCTTTCTGCCCTCCGTAGGTGGGAAGGCAGGAAGGACTTCAAGGAAAGAGAGGATCTCTACTTATGTAAGGCTTATTGCTTTCACTGACATGATGGAATCGTGGAGTGAGGAATCCTTTAGGTTAAAAGAGACCTTAAAATCATCCAGTTCCACCTACCATGGGCAGGGACACCTTCCACTGTCCCAGGTTGCTCCAAGCCCTGTCCAACCTGGCCTTGGACACCTCCAGGGATCCAGGGGCAGCCACAGCTTCTCTGGGCAACCTGTGCCCTCTCCACCCTCACAGGGAACAATTCCTGTCCTGTATATAATCTAAATCCACCCTCTTTTGATTTAAAGCCATTCCTCCTTGTCCTCACGGCTTTATTCCCTACCTTTTATATGGCTTTTGTTTATATCTGTGACTTTATATTTATGTAAGTCTTTCCATTATTTGTTCACAGTTGTGATACGTTTCAAGGGCTTGAGATGTTTTGTTCTGCTGCCATTGCATTTCTGGCTCTATTTTTCTGGTTTTGTGCAGCCAGTGTAAAAACTTCATATAAATGAGTTTTTGTAATGTCTGCTGTATTTATTTTTTTTTAAAGCTATGATTAAACTGGTAAACTCATAGTGTTGGTGTAATTTTGCATTTAAGATACATTCTGCTGTTGAAATAAACCCTATTGTCCCAATATGATGCTTTTCCTTTCATATGAAACATAATTCATTCTGTTTGGTAGATATTCATCTGAAAAGGAACTGTTAAAAGCCAATATATTTGTAGTGAATGGAGCAGTTTTAGCAGAGAGAACAATGTGGTTCCTGCAACACTGTCTCACTGTCTCCTCTTGAAAATTGCTCTGGTGCAGGAGACTGTTGTGGCACTTATTTTTATAGTTGGGAAACATTATTCTTGTTGTTTAATTCAGCTGCTGACATAATGAGTGCTCAGCTGTAATGAATATTTGATGTGTTTATGCTAATGTAAAGGCCCAGCTATTGCCAGTTCTCTCCAACCTTTCTAACTTTTCAGACAACAGTTTTAAGAGAGATGCACTTTGCCCAATGTGTCTCGATGAAAAGGGAGAATATTTTTATGGACGCTCAATTAACAACTTGTCAATTCATTTTCTTGTGGTCTTAGCTGTTACTTTGTAAGATTTTAACTTGAAATGGTCTCTTTAGACTCTTATGAGGAAATTGGTCCAGGATCTGCAGTGTAGATGTGTGGGACTCATTACTCCTGTTTTCCCTCAGAGTCAGCAGCCACAGCTGGGCACTTTTAGGCAGATTTGGTCAATATCTAATTCCAAGCTATTGGAGCTCCAGGTGGAACAGTTCCCAGTAAAACACAGAATCTTCTAAATAATTTTCTCCTAAAAGCAGCATAAGAAGGACACAGACATGTTTGAAAGGGTCGAGACGAGACAACAAAGATGCTCTAAGAGCTGGAGCCCCTCTGCTCTGGAGGCAGGCAGGGAGAGCTGGGGGTGTTCACCTGGAGAAGAGAAGGCTCCAGGGAAACCTCAGAGCCCCTTCCAGAGCCTAAAGGGGCTCCAGGAGAGCTGGAGAAGGACTTGGGACAAGGGCTGGAGGGACAGGACACAGGGAATGGCTTCCCACTGCCAGAGGGCAGGGATAGATGGGATATTGGGAAGGAATTCCTGGCTGTGAGGATGGGGAGGCCCTGGCACAGGTTTCCCAGAGAAGCTGTGGCTGCCCCTGGATCCCTGGAAGTGTCGAAGGCCAGGCTGGATGGGTTTGGAGCAACCTGAGACAGTGGAAGGTGTCCCTGGAGGTGGGACTTTAAGGTCCCTTCCCACCCAAACCATTCTAGGATTTTTTCAAATCTTGCACCCACCTGTGCCAACCAACGGCATCTCTGGATTTTATGACCTGGTAGTGCCACGAAGTTGACAATACTCCGATCACTCTTTGTGAACTTTTAAGGTTTTTTTTTCTCTGCTTTTTTTTTTTTTTTAGAAAGGGAAGTGTTTCCTGTGCTCTCTTGTCCTTTTTTTACATGAAACTTGCGTGTCCCTTGCATGGCAAATGTCCTCACAATTGTCATTATCACAGACAATCTCAGTGCTCCTGACTGCAGAAGTCACCTTTGAGCTGTCTGTGAGATGTGGAGAATTTTGCCTGTGGTATTTCCTCTCAGCTGCTTCATCCTCTGGGATCAGACACAATCCCACTGGCAGGAATTATGCCTGATATTACTGGAAAACATTCCTGACTGTGTCTCATTGTGAAAGGGCACAGCCCTGTGCCCTGAAGTGGCCAAGCTTGGATTTGCTTTGTGGCTTCCTTTGTAAGGAGCTCATTGAAATAAATCTTTTGGGTATTCAGCAGCCAAAGGTAGTTTGAAAATGAAAAAAAAAAATTAACATAATCAGATAGTGATAAAAATGCAAAAAAATGACAGAAATAGGAGGAAGGAAACCAAGTAAAGAAAGGGAGGGATGAGAGAAATGCTTTTAGGTGAAGTCTTGCCAAGAAGTGACTCCTGACAAGTTTTCATGATCACTTTTCTTTTGCTATTAGGAAGAGAAATCTGTTGGGTACACAGAGTTTTTTTCACTCTGCAGCATCGATTTTCCTTGCCCTTTGTGCTTTGTAGTAAATGATCAACCTCCTGTGCTGGCAGGGAAAGAGAGTTTTATCTTTGTCCTGTGTTCCTGGGGTATGAGGGAATAGAGCCAATTAAATTAATTTAATTTTGGACAGTATATTAAGAGTCAGTAATCCTATTGTATTATGGCTGCATGTCAGTTAAAGCTATTTGCACCCTCTACTTGCTTGGATTTTTTTAGCATATTTGGATTTTTCTTTATGTTCAAGAAATTTTTTTTCCCTTTGCTTTTGGGTAACTGTAAGGTCCTTATATCCATTTTTAGAAATTATTCTTAGCCCAGTGGTGTGTTTTATTAAACTGAATCTTTCACATAGAAGATTTTATTTAAAGATGAGAGGGGTGCGTATATATCTATACTATATGTATATGTATATGTATATGTATATGTATATGTATATGTATATGTATATATATATGTATATGTGGTGAAAGACTTTTTGCTCATGTGCTTCTTTGAGGTAATTAAACCATTTACATTTTTGCATTGTAATGAGGTATCGTAAGGTTTGTTTAAAGATTTTTTTTGTTTTTCTGATAAATTTTGGAAATATTCTGGTGTTCAACTCAGTTTGTACACCTGCCTCAGTCTGAGTTTCTGGGCGACATTTAGACCAAAAACTGTAATTATTTTCTAGCAAGTAATTCCAATTTCATTTGTAATAGTTAAAAATAAACCAAGGAACTGTGCAAAGTCCTTGTCTGCCCACCCTGTAGTGAAGCATTTCCTTAAAAGCCTGTGGTGGGAGCTGGAGTTTCTCATGTTGCCTCAAATTCACCATTTTTCTTTTGCAAGTCATTTTCATGTATAAAAAGTTTATAGATTTAGGTAGTGGATGCAGTTATTAAATTTAAAAAGTGCCTTTGAGCTTCAGGCTGGCCTTTGAGGGACATGCTTCCCCCTTCGCTTGCCTTTCTGAGGGACGTGCAAAAATAGAATTTGTCATTTGCATGTCTCAGGATGAGACTGGGAGGCTTCTGTGGCCCAAAAGTCAAAATACCTGATGGAAGACTTGGAGTGCACTGCCCATGATCCTAAAACCATGAATGGATTGAAAGGCAGGACCTCCACTGGATTTGGGCACCTGCACAATTTCCTTCATTTGGGATTTCTGCTGAAGCACCTGAGTTTTCTCCTGCCACTTTCTGCCCAGATGGGTTTTTTTGTATTCCTGGATAGGACACTCACATCTCAAAGTTCTTGTCCTTAAGGATCCTCTAGAGGTGGCAGCAGCATGGAAAATTCCTTCCTGTTACTGGGAAGCTGTGAGGCTTTGCTGTGAAGCCAACTTAGATATTATGGAGAAATTCTTCCTTATGAGGGTGGGGAGGTTGCCCAGAGAAGCTGTGGCTGCTCCTTGATCCCTGGAAGTGTCCAAGGCCAGGTTGGACAGGGCTTGGAGCACCCTGGGACAGTGGAAGATGTCCCTGCCCATGGCAGGGGGTGGGATTGGATGATCTTTGGGGTCCCTTCCACCCCAAACCATTCCATGATTCCATGATGCTCCACCCCAAAAGAGCCCCCATAGATGCTGCAGTTACAGAAGGGGAAACTGAGACATTCAGTGCAGTTGATGAAGATGTTCCCACCTTCTCCTGCAGCTCAGGGTCCAGAAAATAAACTCCACTTGTATAAAAAAAAAAAATCAGATCCTGGCTCCTCAATGAGGATATAAATCATACAAGACCAGTTTTTTCCTCACTTCTCTGGGTGCTCAGAAGAGGACTTCAAACTTCTTGTCAAAGTTGCAGAGCTAAAGACACACCTGAAAATAACACTTTGTATGGATCACCTGCAGATTCCATATTCGAGGCTGCAATTCCTAGTTTGGGAATCACAGTTTGGGAGCAGTTACAGGAATATCCTTCTCCAGTAACTCAGTATAATGTGCAATGACTTTAATATTGATGAAAAGGCTCCCTTAGATTATCCTTTAAATAGTTTTATTCATAACCTATGAATACTGCTTAGCAGTTTCACATAGAATTGGCTTTATATAAAATTGAAGAGCCTGGAGAATATGTTCTGTATTGTTAACTCTGTTTTGGCTGAGTGGAAACCTGCACCTCACAGGTTCTACTGGGATTGGACTGGAATGGTGAGACTTGAGTGTTTGCTATGTCCACACAGCTTCTGTCTGAATTAAATCAAACTTGAGCTTTTTAAAATTTGTTTTGTTTGACGGTAAGTGAAATTAAACCTTTCTTCTCCCCTTCCAACCTGGGAAGTGTCACCTTCTTTATCTGAGGATTTTCTTGATCCAGCAGTTGCAGATACCAAAGTCCCAGTGCCTTTAATGGGATGTCTTAAGTTTCAGTGGTTATAAAGATGATTACAGATATTTTATGTATTTCAAACATTGTGAAACCAAGCTGTAATTTTGCCATTGGTGTCAGCAGCTATTCCAGAAAGACGTTCCCAAAGCAGTTGGAGCCCTGTGAGTTCCATGCCTTAGGTAGCAGGAACTGGCTTCCAGGGCTTCCCAGATTTAATTTCTGCACTGTGACAAAATATTTGAAGCACATATGTTGAAAGTAGCTTTCACAGCCTGTATTTGGGCTTTGATTTTATTGGAAGGTGTGTGAGACTGCTCCTTTGGAAAATCAGGCTCCTCTAATTACGTAGGTAACATATTTTAAAATGTTAGAGTCTGCCTATGAATCATTTCTCTTCCATTATTAGAGGTGACATTTCCATTTAATTTCCCAGTGGGATTCCATTTAATGTTTTCAAAACAACATCAGTCGAAATCATATTTGTTTTAGTTGTTTGCCTTTACAAAGAAGTTTTTATGAGAGGAATTGCAAAGTTTTTTAAAATGGCAGAAATAAGAGTTTTTAGAGAGGAAATATTTATAAAACTTCCACTTGTTATTTTCTTTCAAATTCAGCACCTTGAATAGATGTCAGTCTTGTGAGGCAGCTGGGAGATGTCTAAATATTCTCAAAAACAAAGGATTTGAGAGTCTGCTGAATTTTCTTATTTTGATTGTGTTCTCATTCAGTGAATTGTGCATATTTAGTGCTGTGAATGGAGCTGGTGCTTTGCTTTTAATTCACACGTGAAGAATTTAGTCCATCCTTGGAGTATTCAGAGCATCTTACCACAATTTTTTTTTTTAAGCTGTATGTTGAATTTTTGTTTTATTACTGTTCTGATGGGACATACACAGGCTGTTCTGGATGTGTCTGTTCTAAATAAAAGTGATTTTTGACCCTGAGCACATGTGGCACAGTCTGGAGTTGTCACACAGGTCAAGGCAGGGTTCAGCCAAAGGTACAAGACTCTGTGTTCTCCAAATATCTTATTTTTTGTATAGGACAAAGGCTAATTGTGGCTTAAAGTTTTATCAGCTGTCACTAATAAGATCCTGGGAGAAATTTGAGTCTCTGCCTTGTTTTGGGGCTGGTATATCAAATATAAAGCGAAACTGAAATGTCACAAAAATTGCAAATAAAGAAAAATGCTTCTGCTTTTGGGAGGGTGTGAAAAGGGAGGGAACAAGCAGAGAAGGGAAACAATGTGTGAAGAATAAGAGAGACATAAAATCTTAGTACGCTGCTTATTAATAGGATTTATTGCTGCTATTTGTAATAACCCTGATTGAAAGCATTTCTTTTACGTCGTGTGCTTGGTATTTCCCAGGAAATTAGAAGAAAACATTAAATGTGTTGCTTTCTACCCCACATCTCCTTTCCCTTCCCCTGATCTTTTTTACTTGGGAGGTTTTAAACATTTATGGGGGAAAACCATTTTAAAAAGGGCATGTAGCACCAAGGTAATAATCACAGAGCTGTGCTGCTTTATGGGGCAATAATCCAGTTGCCTTGTTTGAAAAAGCTACTTGGCCTTCATTCTCCAAGGCTTTTCCTTAGGGAATGGGGCTGGATTATTGCCTTGTAAAACAGTGCTGCATCCCTCTTGTTGATTAATTATAAATCTCTGCTCATGGAGTACTTTCTGTTTTACAGCATTCCTGTTCCTTTCCTTCATGGCTTTGTCCTGCTGTCTGAGAACTCAGAAATAAAAATGGAGTTTTTCTATATTTGTGGCACTCAAACGTTAATCTCCAACCTGGGGGTTCTCCTATGAGCATGTTACACATTTATTTTCTCCAAATAAAGGGGAAGAACAGTTTACTCAACTTTCTGCCACATATCCACTTCTTTTTTTGCAGCCACTGGGATGTGTAAACCTGCAATAAATAAATGTTAGCAAGGAACTCCAGTAGTACCACCCATATGAATTTCCTGAATCTCTAATCCAGGTTAGAGCTGGGAATGTGGGCTGATTCCTCATGGTGCCACCATCAAGCTGTTGTCATTGTTAGCACTAAGGTGGGTGTTGAACCCCTAAATGTTGTTCATTGATCTTTTTGGGCTCTTCCATAAAGTTTTTAAGTCTTTTTCCACTTCCTGAAGCTTTTTGGGAATGGGAAGGAGCAGTCCAGAAATAGCTGAAATAAAAAGATGCCAGACACAGCCATGCTCAGGTGGTTGTGGCAGGACATTTTCCAAACTCCAGGTAAGCTGGCAGGACAATCAGGTTGGAAGTGTTGTCAAGCATGCTTCCAAATTGATAGACCCAGTCCAAATTGGAAGATTATGGGATTTGTAACACTACCTGTATTTTGTGTGCTGAAGAGGAGTGTGAATAATGTTCTGATGTCTTTTTCGAGGGGTGTTTGCTCAGCGTACAATGAGGGAATGAGTATTTTTGGACGTCACATTTATGATTTGTGCTTGGCAAAGTGGCCATCACCATTGCTGATTTATTTCTGTATCAGCCTCCATACAATGGCCACTATGCCTGAAAATAATTTGGAAGCTGAAGCTGTTTGTGTGTGACCAGCAGCTTCCTGAGCTGTGTTTGATACGGAGGATTTATCACACATCCAGCTCTACATCAGCGATGATTATCAATTGTTTTCTTGATGAACAGCAAAACCATGACAGGGAAAGGCGTGATTGCATTAAGGAAAGTATTCCTCATAGTCAGAATGTGAATCACGAGCCTTGGAGAATTTGAAAACTTGACTGGAGGTGACCCTGAGCAGTTGGATTGAAGGTTGGATTTGTTCCACTGTGAGCAGGTGTTTGGGCTCCACACCTCAGTGATCCTTCCACACTGCATCCTCCAGTACGAGGTGCTGCCGTGGATTCCAGTGAATTTCTTCCATGTCAGACAGCTTTTCTGTTGTTCTCACTGCTTGTGGGAGCCATCATCTCATTCTCTTGCTTTAGTAGTTCATGAACTGTGCAGCCATGTGGAGAAACTTCTGGATAAGTTGGAGAATTCATCCTTGGGGTGTGTGTGTGAGACACAAGCACAAGTGTTCTGCTCCCTCAGTTTTAGGGGCACCACCAGACTTTTTTTGTGGAGTCAGCTGCTCTCAATCCACACACATCACCAGTAAGGTGAGAATAGAGTGGGAAATATTTACAAACTTTTCAAATAATTGACAGAAAGGAGCTTGCTTGGTTGACCCAGGATCACACCTGAAATACATTTCTGTCTGTGATAGGTTACATCGTCACAGTAAATGAGTTTTATGGTTTTGAGTCAGTCTGACTACTGTTAAACTCCTCCAGCTGACAGAGCACTGCAGCAACACTCAGAAGAACTTTTGGGGAGGTTCTTGGTCCGTACTGATACCTTTTTGAGTAGAAAAATACACAGCCAGTCTGCAAGAATCTCTTGGATCACAGAATCATGGAATGGCCTGAGCTGGAAGAGACCTTAAAGGTCACCTCCTTCCAAACCCCTTCCATGGGCAGGGACACCTTCCACTAGAGCAGCTTGGATCTAATGTTTAAATTTCCTTAAATATTGAATTTTTCTCCCTTTTCTTTCCTCCTCAGCTTCATGATTTCTTGTTGGTTTGTCTCTGCTTCTGTTCCTGACAGCTCAGTGACCTCACACACTGAGATCACACTGTTTTTTTGACACTCCATATGCAAGAACCTCTTGTGCTTGCCTGAATTACAAGGAGGTTATTAACTCCTGGTGGGGTCACTCCCCTTTCTCACCCAATAAGGCAGAGCACAGGTTTCACAGTGACATTCTGTGCCCCGCTTTTCATGGGTTTTGTAAATACAGGCAATAACAAATGGGTGTTATAGACACATACATGGGAGATTACTGTGTCCTGCTATTGATTTTTGTTTGAGACCAGACATTGATGATTCACCACTTGATGGTGACAGTGGATTTTGGGTGCCTGATCCTCAGTGTTGTTTTTGAGGGAATTCATGATACCTCTGGAAATTTTTGATGTTTGGATGCTTTGCAGAGTGTGCCATTCTCTGTGTGAAATGGTAACGGGTGTGATCGCCCAAGAAATGAGAATTTTTCAGTTCTTTGATTTAAGTGATCGGTGCTGATGACTCCTCACTTTTACAAAGGTCTTTGATTCTTGAATATTAGAGAATCACAGAGTGGTTCAGGTTGGAAAAGACCTTTAAGATCATCAGCTGTTAACTCGGCACTGCCAAGCCACCACTGAACCATGCTGAACCATAGAATTTTTACTGTTGTTTCTCAGTTTACATATAAAACAGTTTAACACTAATAATAGCAAAAGGGTTTTTATGAACAGTGCATACTGATGAATGGTGTCATATTATTTACAATTATTTACAGTTATTTAATAATGTGTACTATGCATTTTTTTTTTTTTTTTACTGTGTCTAATTTTGTGTAGAATGGATAAACATATTTAATTATCAAAGAGATTATTTACTAACAAGTAGAATTAGGAGGACTGCACAAGTGGGAGGAGAAGTCCTGGGAAGCAGCAGAAGGTTACTGTGTACTTAAAGGGCTGAATTGCTGGTTTTGGTTGCAGCAAATCTCTGAAAAGCTTTCTAATGAAGAACCAATTTAAATCTAGAAAAGAGGAATCCTCATGTGCCATCACCTGGTTTGGGACATGCAGGTTAATAAATATTTTCCCTTTATGTATCCTCAAGAGAGGCATCCCTTAAAAATGAAACACATTCCTGCACCCCCACCCCCTAATTTCTTATTGTTTTGTGCAAATGAAGTCAGAGCAGGAGGAGGTTTTAACTTCACTTAGAGCAATAATTGGTAGGATATATGATGCAAATAAATTGGCTCAAATTTTCCCTTAATGTACCTCAGCTTCAATCCTCCTGCTGCCCTCCTGAACTGTAGTTATTGTGCTGGCACTGGAGATACCTTTGAAGAGGCAGAGCTGCCTGTGGCAGTCGAAGCAAAATCAGAAGAAAATTTAAATGATTAATTAATGTAATCTAGTGTCTGTTTTACCAAAGGCTTTCGGGGACTTATTGAGCTCGATTAATGAGAGAAATTCCAGCGGCAGCTTTGGAGAATGTGTTTTTGAAGAGTGGAAATGACACAGCTGCTGCAGGGGAAGTGATCAGGCACCTCTTCATATTAAACCACCGACTGAATTAGGACTAAGGAAAAACATTCTCTAAAAGCTTTTATTTTTCAGTTAATTATTGGTTGGTGTTTGTAAAAATCAACCTGGTACGGAATTGCTTTAAAGCTGTAAAGGACAACAGGACATAAATCTCAGCTGTGGTTATGAGCTGTAAGTGTCCACATTCCTAAAAGGGACTGGGCAAAGTCATGGAAGAACCACTGGGGGATATCGAATAGAGGTGGAAAATATTTTAGGAAGTTGTTCTTCTCTTGGAGGGAGAGCCCAGGTCTGAACTGACTTTTAGTTCAGCTTGGTCTGTTGTGTATTTTAGGATTCAGAAATACCTGCAATCAAATGAGGAAAGTAAAAGAAGTAAAAATGTTGAGATATTTAAAATCTAGAAATATTTTTGTCCATTTAAAATTGTTGTTACCCTGCTTAAATTTGAAAACAGACAGTGATGAACTAAAATATCATTATTTCATACTGTTACAGACAGGTTAGAGATTCTGGAAGTTTTTATACTTCAGTTTCTTGCTCTGAGCAAGGCAGCCTTCAAAATTTGGACGTTGCTCATTGACTTCTGAAAATATCTAAGGTTTTAATCCCACTTTTAGGCACTTTGTTCTTGTGCTTAACTACTTCCATTGTGAAGAATATTTTCCTTTTGTGGAGTTTTTCTTGCTGCTGATATTTTTGTTTCAAAAATATGCAACTAATACTTGTGAAGCATTTGCAGGGGTTTTTGGCGGGTTTTTGTGGGTTTGGTGGTTTTTTTTTTGTTTGTTTGTTTTTGTGTTTTTTTTTTTTTTTTTGGTAATAATTTATTTAAACAGAAAACTTAAAAGTGAAGGTTTGCACTGTGTTGAGTAATCTTAAGGTAATGTAGGTTGGAAGAGTCGTCTGGAGGTCTGTGGAGGTGCAGTTGCCCACCCATCTAAATAGAGATGGCTCTGTATCAAAAAGGTTTTAGTTGTGGAAATTAAAAGTAGATTTTTTTTTCTGTCTCTGTTGAAAGAGTTTTTAGTGGCCAGAATGTCAATGACAAAATGAAAAAAATGATGAAAAAATACTTCGCAATATAGGAAAAAATGTGTCTGCTTTAACCTGGCTCTGTGGACAAAGGGTAAGAATGTTAATTTAAAAGATGTGCTAATCATTATTTCTCTCTCAAGAATAGAGGCAACCATATTACCAAAGGTCTGGCTGACAATCAAGAGGCCAATTTGACAGTAACAGAATAAAGAATTGGAGGCAGAATTATAGAATCAGGATCATTCTTTGGACACCTCCAGGGATGGGAACACCAAACCTCCCTGGGCAGCCCCTTCCAATGCCATGAGGAAATCCCTTCTGATGTCCTGAGGTAAAGTGATAAAAGAGTAAAAAAGCTGGAAAAGAGGCTAAGAATGAACCTCCAGGCAATCTGAATGGAAGAGTGGGAGAAAGGAAGGAAGGAGGATGACTTGCAGAACTGAGGTGAGGAATGAGATCGTGGGGCTTTCAGGGGCGCTGGGACACAACTGGGAAAAGCGGGATGGAGACAAAGGGGCATGATTCAACCTCATGAGGCACAGAGGAAAGCCACCAAAAGAAGCTGAAATGTCCCCTCCTCATCACTGAGCACACCATGAGCAGACACTTCCCCTTGCTGGGGTTCCCAGGATACTGGGAGGACCCTCAGATTCCTCCTGTGCTGGAAACAGAACTGATCCCTCAACAATGTGTGTATCCATGAGCAGCAAGCTTTTAATTCAGCTCTTTCATGAGTACCTTCTCCAAATTAGGGCCTGTGATGTGCCCACATTTTTAATATCAAGAGGTTTCACTAAATGTGAAAAGTATCTTTTTTAAAGCTTGCATAAAATCCTGCATTTGAATACAAAGCAGCTGCTTCCAGGAGCTATGAACCAGCCCCAAAGCACCAAGGAGATTCATTATTCAGCCCAGGAACATTCATGCTCCTCATGCTCACAAATTCAAGCACAAATGGCCTCCCTCTAGCTTTTGGTTTAGTGAAGGCTCTGCTAACTACAGATCTACTTCTTCATTGACTCCATTAACACCTGGATTTATCCTGGTTGCCAAGCCAGCCCACCTTGTTCCTTGCATTGTAAATCCACGCAAAACCTCGATTTTGGTTATGATTATGATATAGAAGGGACGGGTTAAAATGTCTTAAAGTAGCTTCACCACAAGTACCACAAGGTTCTTTCATCCCTTTTCTGTAGTTTGTGTTTAAACTGGCTCGTGGTCTATGTCAGTGGGTACCTGCCAGGACAGCAAAGGATGAGCTGTGCTGCCTAAAAAAATTTCACTGCTTTGTATCTGTCAGTGATAATTCTGTTATTGCAGCCTGCAGGAAAGATGGAGAGAGACTTTGGACAAGGGCCTGGAGTGACAGAACAAGGGGTGATGGCTTCAAATTGACAGAGAGCAGAGTGAGATGGGATTTTGGGAAAGAATTCCTGGCTGTGAGGGTGGGGAGGCCCTAGCACAGGTTGGCCAGAGAAGCTGTGGCTGCCCCTGGATCCCTGGAAGTGTCCAAGGCCAGGTTGGAGCAACCTGAGAGGAATGACAGACTTGTCTTTACTAACAAGCAGCGGATCTGCTGGTAGATAAAACTAGCACTAAGAGATAAAACAAACAATGAGAAGGATTCTGCTGGTTGATGAAGAAGAAAAGAAGATACTTGCATTTACAAACAAACTGTAGGTTTGCTGATAAATGAAATTGGATATTGAAAGATGAAAGAAACAATGGGAAAACCCATAAATTCCATAAGAATTAAAAATTAAAAGGGGGGTTATACATTAAAGGGGAATTTTAGCTATTAGTCACACTGGGAAGTCTATAACTCTCAAGTACCTCAATGGGGAAAGAGAGAGGGAAATGTGGCTGGGAAATGAGGATAAAATAGGAGGCTGCATCCTCCAAAATTTGAGAGACCCCAGGGGAAATGCCGCATGGCCTCTCCCTTTATTCGAATAAAGTAAAAGGACTCCTCTGTCTCCTTTTTAGACATAAACCTCTGGCGTTTATGGATTAGTTTTCCTAACACTGGGATAGTGGAAGGTGTCCCTGCCCATGGCAGGGGGTGGAACTGGATGATCTTTAATGCCCCTTCCACCCAAACCATTTTGTGATTGTGCATGACACATTCTTTACTAATTACCAAGCTTTTAAGACATCGAGTTACTGTGTTAGAATTTTTTTTATGAGTTAAGAGATATTTATTTCACATAATTTTAACACTACAGGTTGGTTTGATCATTCCTTAATAAAGATAAATTTAATATAATGTCCATAATTATTGATGGTTTAGAATTGTAGTGTCCTAGCAGCTGAAATCAGTTTTAAAAAGAAGTTGTGTACGGAGAAATCTACTTTTCCCTACTTATGTATTCATTTCATGCTCTTACTAATGGGAAAATTGCAGCCATTTTTTTTTTCAAAAAGCTCTTCACTCCTCTTTATTTTCTCAATATTTTTCAGTATTTTAATACTTTTTAAGTGGGATTGTTGGGGTGTCCTGTGCAAGGCCAGGGGTTGGACTTGATCATCCTGGTAGGTCCCTTCCAACTCAGGAGTTTCTGTGATTCTGTGATTCACTTTGTACTGGATTAAAAGAAAGCTTCTAAATGTCCTTTTATACCAGTGGGTTATTAAGTCCCTGGATTCCTGATTTCTGCTCACTGCCCAAATGGGTCTTCAGATTAATTTGATTAATTTCATGCCTTTTTATTAGGACTTTAAGTTTGACTTAATCTACCTCATGTTTTCACTCTGTCTTACAGCAAAATCCCTGCATAATGGATGCTTGTGAGCATTAATATGAAATATTATTTAAACCTGTATTTTAAAGCAGACTGTATTTTAAACAAGGCAGAAGCTGCACATATGGAGGCATAACCTTTGCATTTGATACCTGTAGTTACTGCAAACATTTGAGGATGTTAAAGAGTTATTGTTTACAAACCTGAATGCTGGAAAAATCTTGATCTCTCAGCTTTGTACCATTTCATGCCATGTTTGGCTTAAGGAACTTTTTTTTGCCCATTTTGCGTATTTTTAAAGAAACAAAGTCACATAAACTTACTCGTGGATCCAGAGGAGAATTTTTTTTTTTAATTAATGGAAAGCATTTTGTCCTTATTTACATTTTACACACTGATTTTCTCTGCCTAAGTAAAAATGCCAGTGTCTAATCATAGTTTGGATGAGGGGATCAAGAACACTGTCAGAATGGGGACGAGCTCTCCAGAATCTGTTCCTGCTGCAGATCTGGGGAGTTCAGAAATCATTCTGCACTTTCCAAGACGCTGTCGTGAACCACGAGAGACATTTCAAAGAACTCTCCCCATCTCACAGGGGTATTTGCTTAATCATCTTTGCTGGAACAACTTCCTTTGGAATGCTAATGAATCCTCAGCTCCAGGAGGTTCTTTGTACAAAGTTGCTCTACATGAGATTTAACTGCTGTGAAAAGCACGCACAAGGAAATTTAACCCCCAAAACAGGGGCCAGCCCCGTTCTTGCTGCTCCCTGACACGCAGGACATGAAGAGGTGATTGACTGAAATAAATGTTGTGGGGTTGAAGAGGGACATGCTCAGTTGTAACCTTGCACTGCTGGGTGTAGGCAAAGCCCTGGGATGATGCCCTTGTTGGTCCACGTTAATTACTCAGTAATTATCCAAGGAGAGAAATAAATAATTTTTTTGACAGAAGATATTAGAAGAGATGTTGTATAGCTGTACTTTTCATTGAAAAAAACAGGCTTTCCTGGAAGCTCTCCTCTTTTGCCAACTTTTATGACTTCTGAGAGTTCTCCATTTTGATGCATCAGCTTGGGGTATCAGAGAATCATGGCATGGTTTGGGTTAGATGGGACCTCAAAACTCATCCAGTTCCAGCCCTGCCATGAGCAGGGACACCTTCCACTATCCCAGGTTGTTCCAAGCCTCATCCAACCTGGCCTTGGACACTTCCAGGGATCCAGGGGCAACCACAGCTTCTCTGGGCACCCTGTGCCAGGGCCTCCCCACCCTCACAGGAAGGATTTCCTTCTCACATCTCATTTCAATCTCCTCTTTCAGTTTAGAGCAGTAAATAAATACTGGCCAAAAATAAGATGACCTGAAAATTCAAAGAGGAATTCCAAAAATTGCAAAGATCAAGTTCTGGACTGGCTTTCCAAAGGCAGTAATGAGGCAAATCATGTATATGTTGTATAAATTAAAGGACCGGGGTNGAGGGAAAAAAGCTTTTTATTAAAAGAAAAAAGCACTAAGACAGTTTGATTGCAGAAAACTGGCTTGAATTGCTGCTGTGGAGGAGGAGAGAATGTGTGTGACCACCTGACCCTCTTTTCCTCTTCATGGGGGAATGGGAACCTTCTCTCACTGGCCACTGGAAGCTAATGGAGGAATCATTTTGCTAAGACGTCTTCAAGACTATTCATTTATCCTGCTGAAAACTGGGAAGACTTTGGGGAAGACAAAGGAGAGAAGGTTTTTCCTTGGAAGTGTCCAAGGCCGGGTTGGGATGGGGCTTGGAGCAGCCTGGTCTAGGGGAGGTATCCCTGCCCATGGCAAGGGTTGGTACTGGATGATCTTTAAGGTCCCTTCCAACCCAAACTATTCCATGATTCTATTAAATATCTGGGCCATTTTGGGCGTATTTCTCTCTTATGTATTCTTCATCTCTGTCTGCCTTAAGGAGTAAAAAAAATACTTCCAGCTTGTAGCTCCATGTTAGAACCACACAAAGCATCCTGGATTGTGCCACACGTCTGACCCTGTTCCCATGAACTTGTGATCCAGCTGAGCAGCCTCAGGGAAATCTGAGGGAAGGATGGCCTGAGCTGAGGGAAACAGAGCAGTGAGGGCTCACACTGGTGGAGAGGCAGGAAAGTTCAGTTCCCCTACTCCAGGGGCTCTTGTCACACGGATCAGGGTGTCCTCCTTGTGTCTGAGTTCAGTCTCAAACTCCATTTGGTTCTCCAGCAGCCAAAAAAAGTGTCGAATGACATTTGGAGAGAAGCTGTGATCAGTGAGAAAGTAGAGGGAACAAAATTTGCAAATAAATAGGAAACCCATCCCTGGAAGTGTTCCAGACCAGGTTGGGTGGGGTTTGGAGCAACCTGGGATAGTGGAAGGTGTCCCTGCCTATGGCAGGGGGTGGAACAAGGTGATCTTTAAGATCCCTTGTAATCCAAACCATTCTGGAATTCTGTGACTCTCTAAGGTGTGAAGCCAAGCCAGGCTTTCCATGTAAAGGTTTTCCTACATACAGCAGTGACAATGAACTGTCATTCAGGGCATTGTCCTTTCTTTTCCCCTTCCTTCAGCCTGAATCTCCAAAATTCACATTTGACCCTCATTCTCACTGTAAAAAAATTGTCAGAAAATCTGAAGGTGGAAGTTCAAATCCTCTCCACCTGCCCAATCCAATATTGTACTTCCAAGGAAATATTTTCTGCTCAAATACTCTCCCCATTTGTTCTCTGCTAGCTCAGCTGTTACATTTTAATCCGAAGTGTCACCCTGGAGCCAAAGAACTGCCTGGTTTTGAAGAGACCAAGTTTCTATTTGCTTGTGACTTTAATCTCCCTAAAACTACCAAAAGGATGATTTTAACTCAGTACCCTTTGTTTCTTTTGTTTAAAGATGTGTTTAATTCTTCTTCAAAATCTTTTTTCGATGAGATATTATCATTAAAATAACGGTATTAAACTCAGCATCATGAATAATTCATAATGCAATTTGGAAAAAAATGGCCATGCAAAACTCCAATTATTAGTTTTATGTGATAGGAAAAGCATTATTTTCATATTTAGACAGGAAGTGAATATTTATTTAGATACATCATTCATGGTGTACTAAATTATGGCAGAAACTACTGTTTGTAATTTAAAAAAATGACAAGTTAATTTGAAAGCCAGGTCTAAGATGCAGACTCATACCTTGCAAGCTACCTGATAAAACTGATTACTTTGTGTGTTTATGCATTTGCTGTTAAATGGGTGGTTTCCAAATGTGATCGCGCACTGAAAATGAGACTGGAGCCCATGATGTTGCCTTTTAGGATTTTTTTTTGCATTTACTTGTGAGATTTGCAGTGGTAATATCTGTAATTTTCTGAGGACACAATGACAGTTGTCATTAATTCCCTCCAGCCTTGGAGACAGCATTAAGGAAGTTGTGGGATGGTTTGCTGGAGTCATGGCACACCTTTCAATACATGAATTTCCTGGATTGGAAGCTGCCTAATTCCTGTTGTTCAGTGCTGTCCTAGGTCTTCCCTAAGGAGTCTGTCTGGCAGTTTTGAGTCCAAATCTCTTTTTACTAACATTTAGAAAACCTTCTCCCTTTCTCAGAGCAAGTCTCAGTGCACTGAATGAGTGTCCTGAACCCCACATTTCACAGAATCCTGAATTTCTGTAAAATCAAAATGAGTGGCTTTTTTTTTTTTTTTAGATTTAATTGATCACCACATACAAAGCAAATAAGAAACAATCTATTTGATTATGTGAAGCTGTGACTGGCTAGGCTTCCAGGCTTGTGCAGGAAGAAGGGCACAGATATTTTCTCTGTTTTCCTCAGTCCTTGTGCTGCTGGGTGTTCTTCCAGGTCCTAGTAAGATAAAATGGGATCATCACTTGAATTTCAGCTTCTGTGCATTTTCCACATGATCCAATTAAATCGTGGAGCCCAGCTTTGCATCCTGTGCTCTGAAAAGTTTTGGCAACTTCCTTTGATCTTGGCAGTCTGTGAGAACATGTTCATAAAACAGCTTGAATAATAAATAGAATACAGTTATTTATTGATTTATCACAAATACAGACGTTTTAATGAAGCAGCTGGAATAACTTTCTGCTTTTATACATTAAATTATGAAAGTTTAATTGTGCTGGGTGGATAAAGGTGGCTCTTGTGAGCTGTAAAACCTGGAAGGTTGGGAGGTGAACTGGGACCTGCAGCCTTGGCTGAGCAATTCCATGGCTGCCATCAGTTGTAGTTGCAAAGAGTTTACACAGACTATGAGATACAGGCAGGTGCTGGTTTAAAATGAAGCACAGAATAAATTCTTGGTCACAAGATATGGCTGAGATCCTGCCAGAAAATTGGAATGACATAATTGAGTCGGTGTCAGGATGGGGACACCCAGCAGGATTGCTGAGATGGAGGTGGACAGGAATAATTCTGGCATTTCCAAACTTCTGAGCACCTGATTTTGGGATTTTAATGTGACTTGAACGAATTGCAGGAATACAGCAGTGTTGTGACAAAGGGCTTCTATAACTTCCTGAAGGGTGGTTGTAGACAGCTGGGGGTTGGTCTCTTCCTCCAGGCAGCAACAGACAGAACAAGAGGACACAGTCTCAAGCTGCGTCAGGGGAAATATAGGCTAGATATTAGGAAAAAGTTTTTCACAGAAAGAGTGGTTAAGTACTGGAATGGTTTGCCCAGGGAGGTGGTGGAGTCACCATCCCTGGATGTGTTTAAAAAGAGACTGGATGAGGCACTTGGTGCCGTAATCNTTTTAATGTGACTTGAACGAATTATTTAAATACAGCAATGCTGTGACAAAGGGCTTCTTGAAATGCTGCTGGTAACTCAGAGCAGCCAATAGAATTTTTATTCATGTCAGAAAAACATGGAATCATTTAGTGAGGGAAAAGCCCTTTCAGATCATTGAGTCCAAGTGTTCCCCCAGCACTGCCAAGGCCACCACTGACCCATGTCCCCAAGNGAATAATTTGAATATCAGGAGTGTCTGACTCTTGGAGCACATGGTGAACATTGCACTCGGTGTTTTTAATATGAGCAGTGATGAGACCTTAGTTCTTGTGCTTCTGTATTAAAGTACAAATTTGTGGCTCAATTGAGTGACAAATTCAACACAGCTCTGCACCCTTAGAAGTCTTTCCCTGAATTTAGGATCCTTTTCCACTGGAAGTGCTTGAAATAATTCAGCTGAGTCTTAATTACTCTGTTAATACCTTGGGGTCTACCACGGCCTTTGGCTTGAGAAGGTGTAAGGCACAGAGGTGTTGTAGATTCTTGCTGTGAGAGTGCTGCAAACAGCGCTGGGATATCTCAGTTATCCCTTAGTATTTTTGTTTGCTTTTTTTATTTCCATGATGAATTTAAGATCATTCATCAGTGACTGTTACCCGGCTTAAACACCTGGAAATATTTTGTTCTGTCACCTAGGAAGACCTACTCTCGTTCTTTGTACTGTGGCCTTTTCTCCACAACGAGGAGGCTATAAAATGTTAGCAAATAATTTTTTTTTCTCAGTTCTGTGAAAGGCACCATCAGAAGAGTCTGCACAGCGGGTTTGACACCCTTTGTAACTCCATCTCCTGCTCGGAGCAGGGCCTGCTCACTTCATCAAAGCTGCTCTATGCAAACTTTTGTTGTGCTAATGCAAACTCCCTCAGGGTTCTCTCAGGCACCAGCACTAATTTTAACATTTTGGCTTCTGCACTGCTGGATTTTGTGTATGTCACCTAAAAAGCAGTGAGGATTTTGTTTCTTGTTTTATTTTTTTTTTTTTGTCGTTATTGCTGGTTCTTTGTTCCTTCAAAGGCTTTTCAAGGCATTTTCCATTTTTGTGGAGGCGTTGATTTCTTTCCGGGATTTAAAGTCGGGAGAAGATTTTCTCTGTTACTTTTTGAACCGACAGGTTCTGTCTGAGCTTTCAAAGGCACTGCAAGATCCAGGGTTGTGTCGTTATCAACACTGTCAGATTCTTTCTGCAATAACAAAAGAGCCATCCAAAGATCCTCTATAACAAGATGAGAATTTATTCTGGATAAGCAGAAGCCCTGCCTGAGGTTTCTTCTCTCAGCTCCTGGAGTCTCGAGTCTCATCACGACAATATCATCATTATAAATTGAAAATAAAAGCCATGTTGTCTGTGCAGAGCACACTGCCGTGTCCTGGTGTGGCTGTGCTGGCCCGGGGAATGACACAGTGGTGGAAAAACATTTTTATTTTTTGTAGGTAAGACTTCTGCCACATGGTGGTAGAGGTTTGATCAGGCGTCCCCTGAACCTTTTCTGATGTTGGTGTTTCTGTGCATGGTGCGTTCCCTAACGCTGGAGGCATGTGGCAGTAAAGGATGATTTAGGGCAGGATCACAGGATCGTTTAGGTTGGAAAGGACCTCTAAGATGCTCAAATCCAACTGTTAACCCACCACTGCCCCGTGTCCCCAAGTGCCACATCCACCTGTCTCTTAAATCCAGCACTGCCCTGGGCAGCTGTGCCAGTGCCTGACAACATCTTCAATGAAGAAAATTTTCCCAATATCCAACCTAAACCTCCCTTGAGGTCATTTCCTCTTGTCCTGTCATTTGTCCTGTCAGGGAGAGTGAAAAGGCCCCCCCTGAGCCTCCTTTTCTCCAGGCTGAGCCCCTTTCCCAGCTCCCTCAGCTGCTCCTCGTGCTCCAGCCCCTTCCCCAGCTCTGTTCCCTTCCCTGGACACGCTCCAGCCCCTCAAGGTCTCTTCTTGTTAGGAGGGGCTCCTTTGTGGTTAGAATTCCTACAGGAGGGAAAAAGGAAGTGTTGGATCAATAAGGAGTTGATATCAAAAAAGAGAAAAGGAATAAAGGGTTTGCAACACAGTTAAAAAGAATCAATAAAAATGAAATCCTTCCTCCCTAATTAGAGGGGAAAAGGGAAAAGGCACAATATTTTGAAATGACAAAGTAGTCGTTTTCTCCTGTAATAGAAACTGTAAATGTGCCCCATCGGGAGTGACACTGAGTTACTGAGGGGTGAAACGTCTGAACTTCAGTAACTGCTGCCATAAAAAGGGAATTTCCAGATAATGGGAATGTTTAGAAGGTGGCAAGCCCAGTGTGACATCAAATAATGTGGCTTTAGCTGATGAAAAGGTCTGTGTCTCTTTGACATGACTTCATAAATAATCCTGTCTTCAAGTTATGACTTACAAACAAATTCTGAGTGTAAATGCCAGGACCAAGGATCTGATTTGACTCTTGGTTTTATCAGTTGTGAATTTCTGGCAGCCTCAGCACTGAGGTTAAATGTCCCAGCAAGATGCACTGTCAGATTCCAAGAGTTAATAGAATGAAGATTAACTCGTCTCTTCTGATAAAAAAACCCTGATATTTGCAGTTCAGCTTCTTAAAAATACATATTTCCATGGAGAAAGTTTTTATGGTAAATCTCTGCGTTACTGAGTACATCAGCCTCTAAATTTGAGCCAGTAGAATTATGGAGAAATGCTGTATTTCATGGAGAAATATGATGTGTATTAATTTTCTGTTTCACTGGCATATTCTGTTTACTTTGCCTAAGTAACTACTGAGAGCAAAATGATTACATTTTAAACATGTGAAAAACCTTGTTGTTTCATGTGGGTGGTAAATATTCACTCTGGTCCATTTACAAAATTATTTTTATGTTATTTATGTAAAACTTCTTTTAGAAAAAGGGGTTGTCTCCTTTCATAGTATTTGAAGTTTTTTTCCAGAGTGCTACGTTGTGCATATCAATGTTTATTTTCCTGGAAAATGTTTTAACATTGAATCTCACTTAAACAAAGTCATTCCACAAATTTCATCTTAATTCTAATTAGAATTGGACCAGTATATCTTAGAGACCTTTTAATATGGTGATTGACATTTTAAACCAGTTGGGGGCTTAAAAATATACAGTTTTGAGGACTGAAATTGAGTTAATTGCAGTAGGTAAGTAGCTGAATGCATGATTTATTAATTTTATTAATTTTACACAACGAGCACCTGTAAAGTCATGCTGAGGGGATCTTTCAGCAAACGGACTTGAGGTTCTCTCCCAGGCAAGAAGAGCAGATGAAAATGTGCTGATGTTATTCTTGCAAAACTGAATCAACAACTCAACTTCTCAACCTTGAAATAGATTCAAGGTAATGATGGAGAAATTATTTTGGCCACTTCCATGCTCATATTTATCTGAATTACTTTGCAAGTTCACGCTGCTCACTCCAGTTATGGCATTGGGAGGAATGAGTAAAAGCTATTTTGCTGCTGCATTCAGTCTATATAAACTCTGTTGATCAAATTCTTGGTAAAGTATTCTACTTCTTAAAATAGCCCCATTGAATAAAGTGACCTGAATGTATACATATATATATAGTTTGGGTTTTTTTGTTCAGTATTAATAGTTCTCCTGCCCAGAGACATAAAGAGCATTTCCAGCTCAGTTCATGATGCTGCTTTTCAGAGCAGGATACAACAAACATCTCCTTCCCAAGCTTTTGTCTTTCTTTTCTTCATACCTATTCAGCTCTAATAATAGCTGGACAAAGTAAATTTTGAAGACTTAAGACACTGAAGATTGTTTGATTGCCATTCAGGCTTATTTATTTGGTGCCAGCTCATCATTAAAGCTCTTTAAAACTGCTATTTTTGCTCCTTCCTGGCATTCTTTTCTGCTGAATTCTTTAATTCTTGTCATACCTGCATGGTTCTGCGTGAGATCCTTTTATAGGTCTTAAAGCTTCTTGGATTCTCAGCATTCAGGATATTTGGGAAGTTGATAATAGACTGATTTTGTATTTCCCTTCTGCCTCCAAGTAACTGCTGCTTTGATGGGAGGAATACAGGGTTATACAAGGTTGGGTAACTTCACAGCTTTATCACCTGTATTTTTGATTAGTTTGTAAATGCTAGAACATTACATTTTAGTGTGTTATAGAAATTTTTTTCTCTTTTCTCTCCTAATTTTCAGGGAAATCATTTGCATCATTTGTGATTCTGGGATTTAATCTAAGGCACTGCCCAATATGGGGGAGCACCTCTGCTCTTCATCTCCCTCTTTGAAGAGCTGAGACCGTGGTGATTTCCCTCTTCTGTTATTTGAATTTTCTCCTGTAAACTCTTCATCATGGAGAGCTCCTGTCAGGCTGGGACTGGAGGGTGGTGCTGCAGGAACTTGGGATTGATTGAGGGGGCAGGAAGTGTTTGCAGGGCTTGAAAGGTACAGAAATCCAAATAAAAGCAGGGATTTCTGGCAACCCTTCCATGTCACTGAGGGCAGATGAGGTGTCCAGGGCTCTCCTCCTCTGGAAATCGGGAATAAAAGGATTTTATAAGCCACTGGCATAAAAGGACATATAGAAGCTTTCTTTTAAACAAGTACAAAGTGAATCATGGAATCATGGAATATCCTGAGCTGGAAGGGACCCAGCAGGATCATTCAGTCCAACTCCTGGCCCTGCACAGACAACCCAACAATTCCACACTGTGCATCCCAGAGAGTGTTATCCAAATACTCCTGGAGCTCTGGGAGCGTCACCATTCCCTGGGGAGCTGTTCCAGTGCTCAAACACCCTCTGGGGAAGAACCTTTTCCTCATATCCAACCTAATCCTCCTGTGACACAGCTCCAGCTGTTCCCTGGGTCCTGTCCCTGGTCATGACAGTAAAGCAGCTCTTTGGCTTGGTGTTTTGGTGTTTTGGTTTCTGACTGTGTGAAGCTCACAAGGCTTTCCGGTGTTTTATTGTGTTTCATTTCTCCAGGTCTTTTCAAAGAATTACTGTGTGGTTTTGTTGGAGGGAGGGATCACTAAAATCTGAAAGTTGAATGCTGTCTCTGGCCCAGGGGAAACAGGACCACATTGGATGGAAGGGATTTCCCGAGGTCTTTAGTTCCTCATCCTGCACAGAGCTGATCACTCAGAGCTTTGACTGTCAGAGAACCAGGAGAGTATCTGTCTTTCCAAACCCTTCCTTGACCAGGTGTGTGGTAAATTTATTATTCTTTCTTGTTCTGAGTTGGGATCTCCACTGCTTCAGCTTCTCTTTGTTGCCTCTTGTCTATTTAGTTTACACCTGCAAGAAGAGTTTGGTTTCATTTTCCTACAGCCTCCAGTTGGACAAAGCAACAAGGGGCTTTGGAAAAAGGCCTGGAGGGACAAGACACAGGGAATGTCTTCTCACTGCCAGAGGGCAGGGATAGATGGGATATTGGGAAGGGATTGTTCCCTGTGAGGGTGGGGAGGCCCTGGCAGAGGTTTCCCAGAGAAGCTGTGGCTGCCCCTGGATCCCTGGAAGTGTCCAAGGCCAGGTTGGATGTGGCTACATGAGCTACACAGCTGGAACTACACATTTTTTAACTCAAAGGGTCATTCTTGTTGAAAGATATTTTCTATGTGTTTTAAGTGATCAATATCTAATCTCTAATTCCATCTCTAAGTCCTATTTTCTTCCTCGGTTCCATGTTTGCTCCCTAAGCAATGCCTGCAAAGCAGGTGGCTGCAGTCGTTTGTTTTACAAATGCAAAATATCTGAAATTGCTATTTGCTTTTGGAAGCTGAAGTTATGGAAATACCATAAAATAAACATAGGGCAGATGAAAAGAGGAAAATTTATAAGATATATAGGAATGTGTATTTTTTAAAAACTGTCAGGATCTGCCATGAGCTTTCAGATGTTAAATACCATATTGTCTTCTTATTACTTTTATTTTATTCTTTTACCTTGGCTATTAGAAGAACAAATGATGATGGAATTTAGAGGATGAGCAGCGAGGATCAGGAGATTGAAAGTAGTATTTGCAAGTCCTTAAAGATGAAGGCAGCAGAAAGGCAAATGACTTCCAAAAAGGGCCATTTCATGGGGTAATTTATCCAACGGTGGCTTTGCCATTTGTTGTATCATTCCACTTTTGTTGCTATGGGAACCAATTTTACTGTTGCAGTGATTGTTAATCAGGATTTGTAGTTATACCATTTTTACCACAAGGCCTTATATCCTTCCAGATTAAATCACAGCTCTCGTTGACAGTGGTGTTCATCAAACATTATCGCCAGAAATAAAACCTGACCAACCTTCCTGGCATTTTCCTCTCTGTTACCAGAATTAGAGAGCAGAAGCTTGAGTTAACTTTTACAGGAACTCCAGGATTCTGCTTCCGTTCCATCTGTCATGCTTGTACAATTCCAGGAAAAGAAAGGAAAAAAAAATCCCCAAATCAAGCCTAGCAGTCTGCCTAGCAGTATAATCATTTTATTTTTCATTTAAGTGGAAATAAACTGAGTGTTCTGGAGATCCATTGTCTACATATCCCTTCTTTGAACATCTGTTAAGGTAGAATTAAAGCTTAAGGTCATCTAAGCATAAGAAATCTGAAAACAGAGAAATTTATTTTTATGTAGGATTCAACACTCCATGTTTAGGTATCTAAAATATTCCCTATCCTTTCAATCTTCCCTCTGTTTTTGCAACTGCAAAGAGGTGTTGGCAGGAATAGGGGCAAACAGGTGTAGGTTATATGATCCTTCTTCAGGTAAAGGAGGATCAAAGCGTGTGACTTCCTGGTCCTGGTCTGTTCTCTGTAGGGGGAATAGAAATGGGAAGAATTCTTTCCATCTAAATTTACTCACTTGGTGACCTGAGTTGAAATATTTCTCTGGACACTGAGAGCTTAAAGCAACCAAGATACACATTTCTGCTTGATTCCTTTAATATATCCTACTATTTTCTTTGCTGCCAAACATATAATCTAACTTCAGAAAAAAAGGAAAAACGTAAGCTGCTGGTAAATTGTAAATTGATGAAACATTGCACTCAAAACTCACAGAATAACGTGTGAGGAGAGTTAAAGTCCCTGTTCCTCTTAGTGGGGGTTTTGTGCTGAAGTGATGACCAATATTGCTCAGCATTGGTCTGAGATGAATTTAATGGAATCATATAAATCATATAAATCACTTCTCTCTGAGCCCAGACTGGAGATGGAAGAGCTCCTGTTCTTCACTCCTGCAGGCAGCTCCTTTCACTCACACAACCCAAAACTGTCATCACAAAATTTGTGGCGGATTTTGAGCTGAAATTGGGAGGATCACATCATTTGGGCACAGTCTGGGCTGGGGGTTGTTTTCCTGCCTGCTCTGTTATTTGAGTGGCGTTTTGGCAGAGTTTCTCAAGTTCTGCCCCAGAAGCATGTGAAATTGCAAGTGTTGTTCCCAGATTTATGTTCATCCTAGAATTACAGAATGATTTGAGTTGGAAAGGACCTTAAAGCTCATCTTGTTCCACCCCCTGCCATGGGACAGGGATACCTTCTGCTATCCCAGGTTGCTTCAAGTCATGTCCAGCTTAACTTTTATCTGACAATATATTATCAGTATGATCCAGCCAGGTAGCATTTCATGTAATATTTGACAAAACCCCCCTGAGACTGATGTTTTTTTTCCCCCAATGGACTGAATTCTCAGCATTCTCTCATTTCCAACCAGCCCTGTAGAGCCAGGCCCATCTATGTCACAGTTTTGTTTCCACTTCACTGTATCCCAAGTACACTGAGGGATGCACAATCAAAACATTAGCAAGGTGTTAGTCACATTGTTTTGATCCCTCTCCTGATTTTCTTTCTCCTTTCCTTCTCTTTTTTCCCCGTTCTCTGCTGCCAATGCCCAGCCCCCACTATAATTCTGATTGGCTAAATTAATTCTGCAGCATCCTGCTGTGAATAATTATGTTCATCCAGTGTGGAGCTGGATGCCTTTCTCTTCCCCCCTCCTCCTCCTCCTCCTGCCTAAATTATAATGTGACAATTGAAGCTCACAGCTGGCTCATCAGAGGTGGCCATTTTGGGAATTGGCGCATCTGAATGTGCCTCTCCGTTAACTCTGGGCCTTGATTGCTTAAGACAAGACATATGTAAACCCCCTGATTATTCCCATTTTGTGTGGTTCACAAAGATCCTGCTTCAAACTGCAAAGCTGTTGTGTTCGTTGGGGGGAGGGGAAATTACAGGAATTTTTCTCTTCCCCTCCCCACAGTTCACTCCAACAATAAATAGCTGTCAGACTTATGTCAAGAATGAAATTATAGGAGCACATGAGGCCTTGATTACATTGTTTTGGATAGATTGCTATTAGCATACTGAAATGAAGTCTAATTTTTCAGTGCTTTAGCTCAGTCAAGAATCAAGTGGCACAGGAGGGGGAAGGGGTGTCACCCACGGGAACTGAGTGATGTAATTCTGTGCAGTTCTGGAGTGCCATCGTTTCAGTTACCAGAGACACAGAAATAAATAAATAAATAAATAGATTCTGCTGAAATGTTTGGTGAGTTGGGAGCTAAGGCAGAGCTAGTGTCGCTGAACAAACTGTTCACAGATTTATTGAGGTTGGAA
>VXBB01002397.1:53089-99276 GCA_013399915.1 Illadopsis cleaveri
AACAATCTGTTCACAGAGTTACTGAGGTTGGAAAAGAGCTTTGAGCCCATCGAGGGCAGCCTGTGACTGATCCCCACCTTATTGCCAGCCCAGAGCACTGAGTGCCACGGCCAGACATGAAAACCTCCAGGGATGGGGACCCCAACACCTCCCTGGGCAGCCCTTTCCAATGCCTGACCCCCCTTTCCATGAAGAAATCCCTCCTGATGTCCAACCTAAACCTCCCTTGGTGCAGCTTGAGGCCCTTTCCTCTCCTCCTGTCCCTGTTCCCTGGGAGCAGAGCCCGACCCCTCCTGGCTGTCCCCTCCTGTCAGGGAGTTGTGCAGAGCCACAAGGTCCCCCCTGAGCCTCCTTTTCTCCAGGTTGAGCCCCTTTCCCAGCTCCCTCAGCTACTCCTGATGCTCCAGCCCCTTCCCCAGCTCTGTTCCCTTCCCTGGACACCCCCAGCCCTTCGGGATCCCTCTTGTCATGGGGGTCCCAGAACTGTCCCCAGCACTGGGACAGTGCCAGCACAGGTCCTGCTGCCACCCCAGAGCTGGGACAGCCCAGGTGCCTTTGGCCTCTTGCCCACTGAAGTGTCACCTGGTTCAGGTTAGGTGTCACTCTTTGTGAACTTTTGAAAGACATCTCAAAAGGAAATTGGTGCCTATTTAATCCATCCTCACATAGCTTCTGCTTCACTCAACATGTTTGTATTTTGAAGTTGAAAAAGGATCAATTTCTTATGAGTTCTTCGCATAATTCAAAGCAGAGTACCTGTTTGGGCTCCTCTGATGATCCGTCTGTATTATCATCTGTTTTGTAGGGCAAGTCCCTTTGTGTTTTTGTTGTTTACAGTTTTACACATTGTTCCCTTAGCTTGAAAATCTTTCATTTTGCATTCTCTGAACGTCCTAACCTTTAAATGTTTTCCTAAGATGGGAGTTTTATTAGTCACAGGCACATTGCTGAAGCTATCTCTGTTTTGTGGGTGGAAAGAAATAAAGATTGTTTTCACTGATTCTTTAAACAATTTACCTGGGGTTTGCAGAGGGTCAAGATCCATTTGGGTTCACTAGGACAACTGAGAGCAGCAAGAAGAGAACACAAGCTGTGCATGGTGCAACATAAAAATTCTATTTACAGGAATGTGAGCTGGCCCTGTTCTTTCTGAGTGGCCAAGTGTTTGATGAGAAGCACAAAGACATCAAGCATTTAGCAAGTATTTGTACCACAACAGATCATGAGTTTGCTGGATGACACATTCTGTGTAGAAAGTTCTTATTGGAGTGTTTTTATCTTGCTAATTTGAAAGGCTGAGCACTTGGACATGACTTTAATAGAACTGCATCAGCCACAGAGGAACAGGGTAATTACAGCTAATTCCATCTGAAACAGCTCTAAATTGAAACCAAATTTCTTGGTTATTCTTTAAAAGGCAGTTAGGACAGCTGCTGTTTTGGAGGTCTCTTCTTAGTCCAGGAAAATGCTGTTTACGTTGTTGGAAGGTTGGGAATCTCTTGGTTCAGTGGCTCACACAGCCTGTGGAGCTCATTGGCAAAGGCTGCTGGGAATGCCAGGAGTTAGAGGAATTCAGAGAAGAAAAATCAGTGAAAAGCTGTTAAACAGTAACTACAACTTCCAGGAGATGCTTTTAGTGCAGCTGTGAATGAGAGATCTGTGAGGAATTTCCACAACGTCCTTGTGCTGTTGCAGTGGGAAACATCTAAAGCACCATCAAAGAAAAGGGACCCAGGTGTGGTTTTGGCTAGATCCAGCAGCAATGTTCTGAGATTTATATGGAATACTGAGATGAGAACCTTGGTGGGAACCTCCTTATGACCTGGAATGAACTAAAGCAACTTGAGTCCTCGAGCCTTGCTCTGTGACTCCCAAAACCTCCTTGGTAGCCAGATGAAATGATACAACCTCATGGTCTCCCACTGGAAACGTTTCCAACATTGAGGAATATTTATTTTGCAATTTCTAAGCTGTCGTGGCCTATGTTATGGCTGTGAGGCCAAAGCATTAAACTCAGTGCCTGAAAATTTACTGTGGTGATTTAAGGAACATTTAAAATGTTCTTTGATTGTAAGTCAGACTTGGGGATCACTTCCAGACTGTCTGACGTAGGAGACAAGAGAAAAATGGAAATAACTCAGCAGGGTTTGGTCCTCTGTTATGCCTCGGGCCTGCAAAGTGTATTTAGTAGTTCTGGATCAGGTATTTTACAGTAGCTGTAGGGATCTCTTGCTGGGATTTTGGTACAACCTGCAAAGCTCAGTTGTATTGTCACTGTGTTTGTTTATTAAGATGTGAGGAGAGAAGGCTCAGGGATGACCTTATTGAGGCCTTCCAGTGGCCAAAGGGGCTCCAGGAGAGTTGGAGAGGAACTTGGGACAAGGGCTGGAGGGACAGGGCACAGGGAATGGCTTCCCACTGCCAGAGGGCAGGAATAGATGGGATACTGGGAAGGGATTTTTCCCTGTGAGGGTGGGAAAACCTGGCACAGGTTTCCCAGAGAGGCTGTGGCTGCCTCTGGATCCCTGGCAGTGTCCAAGGCCAGGCTGGACAGGGCTTGGAGCAACCTGGGATAGTGGAAGGTGTCAGGTTCGAGCAAGATGAGCTTTGAGGTCCCTTCCAACCCAAAACCATTCCATGATTCTATGATTTTATGAACTCTCTCATAATTATGTGAGTAAGACTTTGAAATAGTTGTATGAGAATGTCTTGAAATGACATAGATCTCAAATAATTGAAGTTAATGTTAAGCAAGATTTCAGTTCCATTGAAATCAGAGAAAAACAAACTTAATAAATGGAAGAGGGTAAATTCACAGAGGAAAACAATTTTCATTTGGGAATTGCAAAAAGAACTCAGAGTAGCAGTAGAGAGATAGGTATTAAAGAAATGTATTTTAAAAATATTCCTAAGTGTGAATTTTAGAGTCATAATCCAATGAAGAATCCTGAAAACCCCACATAACCTTTCAAAGCAAAACAGAATTTGTGATTAGAGGGCTGCCAGTTTTCCAGTCTGTGCTGAGTGAACTTTTCATTTCACTGCGGTGAACGTGTGGTAAATATTTCCTCTAAGCACTGGAGTTACAAGTTTACAAGAAATTAATGACAGGAGTTGAGCTGTGAGACATTTCAAGGTTTTCACACACGAAAAGGGACAGAATGCAAACTCATCTCAGAATCCACAGCACTTAATGAAAGCAGCAAATGAAGTGCTAACACAGCCAGAGGGGAAATTGTTACATCACTTGTTTCCTGAGAAATGGGAGTTTCAGCCACAATTACGGCAGCCCTCCCACACTTGTGACAATGCTATTGATGAGCCAATCAGTGATAACTAACTACAATCTCTAAATTAGAGAGTTTAAACCACATTACATTTTATCAATGGAAACAAACCAATTAAAGTGCTCTAAATGAGTGCAACTAATCAGGAATTTATTACATGCTAATTGTGACCAAAATTCCAATTAATGTGTGGATACATTACATCAAATCCAAGAATGTAAGAAATGTGAAGTAATCATGTTCCTCATGATCTTATCAAATGAACTCTGGAACCTAGCATCAAGAAATAATTGTAATTTTCTGTCATTTGTCAACTTGTTGTTGTTAGAGAGATGGACTTTGTCTCGTGTGTGGATGTATTGGATATATATCTGTGTGTTTATATATATTTATATATGCTCAGAGAAGCTGTGGCTGCTCCTGGATCCCTGGAAGTGTCCAAGGCCAGGTTGGACACTGGGGCTTGGAGCAACCTGGGTAGTGGAAGGTGTCTCTGCCCATGGAAAGGGGTTGGAATTAGGTGATATTTTAGGTCTTTTCCAACCCAAACCATTCTATGATTCGTTATATATATATATATATAAAAATATATATATATGTATGTATGTATGTGTCACATAAATGACATAGAGTAACATCAAAAGCAGTAGATATGAGCAATGATAATTGAGNAATAATGTTGTTTCTATAATCTCATTTTTAAGATATGATTGAATATTTTAATATTCTTTAGAGAAACAGAAGTGCTGGAGAGGATTAGGTGGTGACTGGCAAACAGCTGACAACAGGATAAATGTGTTTGTGTAGGACCTGTTCTCTGAGCAAAGTAAGATTTGTGTGCTGAATTATTATTTGAGGAGTGCCAACAAATCGTAATTTCCTCTTTGGAAAATGATTGGATAATAATAAGAATTTGTATCAGTGTCCCTTCTTATTTTTACCTGTAAACTATTGTGAATGTCTTTAAGAAGACAAAAGGGAGTTAAGTGTGGAGCTCTCAAGAATTAATGGAAATTGGACACTTCACAAACCTCTTTCTCAAGTGATTAGCGTAAAAATGAGCAGCAGCAGCATAATACCAACTTGATCCCTACAGGAGTAGGTGGGAAATAGGTGGGGGAAGAATCTCCAAAAATGTGAACAGCTGCTGAGATAAAACTGCACCGTAGGGGTTGGACTCACTCAGGGTTAACACACCTGAATTTAAGGGTGTTTAAATGCAGCTTTTCTTCCAAGCTCCCGTTGTAGTCGCTGTTGGTGGCTCTTGGCCCTGCAGTGACATGTGTCCTGCTCCTGGGCAAGGAATTCTTTCCCTGCTGGGATTGCTGGGGGTACAGCCAAGGAGGTGGAAATGGATCTGTGCAACCAACCAGCTCTTCTGTCTCATTAACAAATCTGATTTGAAGAAGTTATGGATGGGACTTGGAGCAATCTGGTCCAGTGGAAGGTGTCTCTGCCCATGGCAGGGGGTGGAACTGGATGAGCTTCAAGGTCCCTTCCAGCCCAAAACTTCCTAGAACTCTGACATAATCCAGAATTTTCCTGTTGAACGAAGGAAACTGTGTAGAACAAGTAATTTGTTTTAAACCCAACCATATCTATTTGGGACACCTCTAGGAAAGCATAAAGCAAGAAGAAGCTGGACTTTACCCAAGAGTTTTGGGACAGGGATGCTCTCAGCAGATGTGAGAAATCCAGTTTGCTGCTGCCTAAGAGGATCTCAAATGATCTTCCTCTCCTTTCTAAGGGATTCCCTTGATCACCAAGCAGTGAAGAAAACACTTTTTTTTTTAGGTGATGCCTTTGACCTTTACTTGTTCAACTCGATGATCTCGGAGGTCTTTTTCCAATATAAATTAATCCATGACCTTTTTTTCACTTAATAAATAATAAGTAAGCATTCCCTGTAGCAGGGGAGGGTACCCAAAACATCCCATTTCCAGAGGACACTCCAGGTGTCCTAAACTGGGGCTTTGAGTTGTTCTTAATTCACTGCAGCTACAGTTTGATGGTAGAAAAGATTATCATTGGATGATCTAAAATGCAATTTTCCGTCAGTGTGCTCGTGAGAATTTGCAGATAAATTTTAGGAACCTTGAAGCAATTAGGAAAAAAAAGAATTGAAGTGTTAAAGCTATACAGAAATGACTGCTGAAGTGCAAATAAACTGTGTGAGGTGTACAGAAAATATGTAAAGCTCTCAAAATTGTCGTACAAAATGATAGTGGGATTTTGCAGGTTTGGAATTCACGGTTGCAGGAGCTGAGGAATTTCACAGAGTAAGCAATGTGATCCTATTAAAAATGTCAAACACCTCGAATAAGGTCATTATTCTGCCCTGCTTGCCTGGTTTTGAATGCTGTGTTCTATTTTGGGCACTCCTTTAAAAATAGCACAAACAATCTGGGTTGACTCTGTATGTAATCAACCAGTACACTGAATTTTGAGAATAAAATTTCAGTAGAGATTTCAATAGGACTCAAAGTGTTTCCCCTCAATAAATAAGCTGAGCAAAGCTGAGGAACCACAATCAGCAAAGTGAATTTTTCCACTCATTTAACAACAGAGAAGTAGTTTCAGCACTTTGCATTTCCACTGGAAATCCTGATCAGTGTTAAGGATCATTTGGGGGATATAAAGGTCAATATTATGTGTTTCTTTCACAAGAAGCTGGAGCTGAGCAAAACATGCCAGAAATGGAACAAATTCTGGTGGACCGGAAATGCAGTTTTCTTCTTGCATTTTAAGGACTAACAAGGTGAGGAAATGTTCTGTACAGAACTGGAGATGATAAATCAAGATTGAAAAGAATGAGCTTCCAGAGCCTAAAAGGGCTCCAGGAGAGCTGGAGAGGGACTTGGGACAAGGGATGGAGGGACAGGACACAGGGAATGGCTTCCCACTGCCAGAGGGCAGGGATAGATGGGATATTGGGAAGGAATTCTTGGCTGTGAGGGTGGGGAGGCCCTGGCACAGGTTTCCCAGAGAAGCTGTGGCTGCCCCTGGATCCCTGGAAGTGTCCAAGGCCAGGTTGGATGGGGCTTGGAGCAACCTGGGACAGTGGAAGGTGTCCCTGCCCATGGCAGGGGGTGGAACTGGATGATCTTTAAGGTCCCTTCCCACCCAAAACCATTCCATTATTCCATGATTTTGCTTCCCCTCGAGAGAGACATTTATAGAGGAAGTTTATTAACAGAGTAATTTTGAATCAGAACAGTTTCTGTAGCAGGATCACATTACAAGACTTTTGCCACGTTGCAGTTTTTCAAGGGAAAAAGAGCAGCTCTTGAGCCCTTTGGGGAAGACAGTGGTGACTTTGGACAGCCAAAGCAATCAGTGTCCTGTAGCAATAAATACTGCAGCATGAAACTTGAGGTAATGATTTTTCTGGTATGTAAAGTTCCAGGAAAGAGTAATATATATATGTAAAAAAGTATAGTGAAGGAAGTGAAGTAAATAAACCAATGGATGTTCAGATGGCAGAAAAAGAGATTGAAGACAGCAGTGAGGGTATCTGCAAAACAAAGATTAGGTTGTCCCTTCCACCTAAGTGATGAAGTTAAATGCACATTTACAAGGTTATGCAAAATCCAAGGAGAAAAGGCAGGAGTTTCTTCCTTGTTTATGGAAATACAACTCTAAAGTTTCCTGTGTGTGGGAGAAGCTCTGGAGGAATTCACCTCTGTTTCCTTTAGCACTGTCAGGTAAAACTTTTGGTTTCCACCCTGGAGCCTGAAAAACCTGTTGGAATACTTGGGAACTTCGGTCAAATCCTGAGAACTGTGGAAAAACCACTGAAATATTGAAATAAATGTTCTTCCTTTTCCACCCAAGAGGGAATTGGAGTAGCTCTTGTTATACAAATGCTTTTTTATTCCTTATAAATAGAGTTACATTGTCTCAGGTTGTGGAAAGAGATGATCCAGGGAGGTTATGCTGGAAAATCCCGTTTCTTGGAGCCAGCAGCAAACAACCCAAATCATCCATGTTGGGAATGTCAGAATTCCTTCTGTGCTAGCTAGAAGGTGTCTGAGATCCATGGCAAATAATCATAACTGTATTTTAAATTCCTGTCCATGAGAGCAGCAGTGTTTCCAATGGTAACAGAAGCCAATGGAAAATAAAACATCCAATTTAAGGATCTGAGTCAGACAGAGATTTCTGCTCTGCACGATTTAACACTCCCATAAACAGTGGTGTCTATTTTGTACCTCAGCGGAGGTCTCTAAATGAATGCACAAAATAGCTCAGACTGTTTGAGGACACACTCTGGTGGATTTACTTGTCAGGATACTTTTGATCAGCTGGTAGTTTTCATGTATTGATGATCATATTGATTGAACTCCATGGTATGAGAGGCCTTTTTGAGGGATTTCCTGGTTTTAGGATTCCATATACAAATAATCCCATTTGGAGAAGACTGCAAACTTTTTATACAGAAAGCAGCATCCTTTCATTTGAGTCTTTTACTTTTTCCTTTGAGTTTTTTAGATTTACTAATTTTTGAGCAAAGGTGCCATTCTGTGTAAAATGGTAACAAAAGATGGGAGTGCATAACTAGGAATGAGACAGGTGATCTGTTACATTTTCTTACAGAACTACAAAGTTTTTAAAAAAGTAAATATAGGACTGTAGGCAGAACTGGAAGTATCACTGGATAAACAGAGTTCATCTGGGAAAAGAGAAAGGGAACTGAAATTATTGGGAACAATAAAAAGGTTCAAGGGTTCAAGGCCAGGTTGGACAGGGTTTGGAGCAACCTGGGACAGTGGAAGGTGTCCCTGCCCATGGCTGGGGGTTGGAATTAGATAAGCTTTAAAGTCCCTTCCAATCCAAACCATTCCATGATTTGATGACTTTTCCAAAATTGTGAATGTCTAATACCACCCTCAGGATCAAATCCTAAATAATTCTTGCAGTAAATAGAAATCAGTCAGCTCACTTAAGTATCAGGCGTTACAGGAAAATATTTTTGACTTGATTTGCTTTTCATCTTGAGGAAATAAAGTAAAATTCTGAACAATGAGTTCTTCTCTTGGTGCTGCAGGAGCATTTCCAGAAAGGCAGCACTGCTCTGATAGAGGGTGACCACTACAAAGTCTTTTATGTTGCGTGCAAGTCATGCAGTAAATCCTGAAGTTTGGACATCACAGATTCCCAGTGGGATTTAGACAGATGGACGACTCTGGTTTTATTTGGTTTCAAGTCAAGGTTTCTGACTGCGAATTCTGCAAAGGCACAGAGGTTATCACATCAATGTGATCTTTGCCAAGATCAGAGAAATGTCTTAAAAGAACCAGAAACATGAACAGGCCACATACATTATCCCTGCCTGAGTAGATCCCAAACTTCCAAGGTCTTTTTTGCCTGGTATGAACAATGCATTCAGGTTCTTAATGGAACATTGCAGCTTGTTTCTTAGAAAATAATGTTAAAGCAGGGGTCAAACCATCACATTAATTACCTGGAGGTCATTTGGAGAAAATTACTATCAAATGTGTTGAAAAAGGTTTTATATTCTCCCCGAAATTATGATCAGCTGTTTCTATGGAAACTGCAACAGGAGTTCATAAAAGCTCTTTAATGGAGGTTTTCAAAAGCTTGAACGTCCTGAAGTCTCCCAACATTCACAGAAAAAGCACACGGGGAGAGTTTCAGCCCTGCTGCAACTCTGATTTCAGCCAGAGCTTCACCAGGCATGGCTCGAGTCCCCAGCAATTACGGTTTTATAGGATACAGGGATAAATAGGATAAGATAATATTTGAATTGTAATCCTCCCATCGTTCTCCTCCGTCGGACGTCAACCTGAGGAAACGGAGCAGATCTTGGAGGAATAGAGCTATTTAAAAACAAGCATTATTTCAATCTGTAGAACATCCTGGCCTAGGATTTGATTCTCCCATTTCCATATTCCATTAACTGGGCTGTTCTGGGGCGCTCAGGCTGGAGCGAGGCTGAACATTCTGTTTTACACACGCTTAACTTTGAGCGTGTGAATGGTGATATCGACTTCAATGCTGCAAGATAAGAAAATGCTTAAGTGCCTTGCTGGCTTGGAGCCAGATTGCTCAGCTCCCAGCAAGAGAGAGGGGGCCCAAATCAGTGATTAATAATAATGAAAGCGAGAATTTGCATTTTTTTAGATAGTTTATTGATAACTTTCCTGAGATGAACATTCCTTTTATCTCCCGTGCGCACACACAGCCTGTTTCTTCACTGTAAAACATGTTCAAGAGGCGTTCACTCTCCTTTAGTTGAGGGCTAATCAACATGAATCTTGCAAAAAGAGGGATAATGGGATGTTTTAGTTCACAGTACAGCTGTGGTTTATTAGAGTGATTTGGGGAAGATTCAAACTATCACTGCTTTGCTGACAAACCTGTCAGCTAAATCTTCAAAGCTCAATAACAGTCCAGAAAAAAAAAAAAAGTTGATGGAATTGTGGTGAAGAAGAGACCATTACATAATTTAATGGAAGTGATGGAAACACCCTGATAGATATTACAGATATATAGATATTAGTTCTGTATGATCTTTCTGCTCAGACTTTTTAACAACTCCCATTTGTTGAGGGTAATGAAATCCTGTATGGAATTGAACTGCAGACTGTTTGCAGATTATAGAATCCTTTATATTTGTCTGGGTTTTTATTTGCTAATGAACATGTAAGGGATGAAAGTAATAATCAAAGTTTGTTCATCAGCATAAAAAGTGGATTTCTGTCCTTTGCTAAATGGATATGGGATGAAAGGGGAGAGAAAATGGAGAGACAGAAAACTGGGAGACATCACACGATGTGTGTATTAAAAAGTGTGAGTAAACCTGATGTATTTTAGAGAATTCCCTACAGTTGCACTTAAGTTGTCATTTTTTTTGTTGCCAAAAGGGGCACAAGAGACTCTAGAACTGGTCAGCGTTTACTGATGGTTGATGGTGTTTGAGGTCTGGGATCTTTGATGTCCCAAATGGGGAAGGTCAAAAATCAGTAGAGATGGCATCATGTTCTTACTTTTAGACTAAAGTAGGATTAAGTTGAAGTCCATAATTAAACCCCACTATCCTCTAGGAGAATCAACCATTTTAGTCATCCACTAAAACTTCATTCCCTTTCCATCTCACTATTTAAAATAATACCATAGCACAAACCCCACCCCACCCCCCCCAGTAAATATAAACACACTCAATATGAACAAAGGATTCCAAGTATTTTGTTTTGTTATGGAGATCCTGATTCTGTTAGAGCTTTTTCCTGTTAAGGGTCCAAGACCAAAATACATACTGAGACCAACGGAATTCCCATTTCATGGAATCCTGGAACGGTTTGGGCTGCTAGAGACCTCAGAGATCATACAGTTCCAACCCTTTCTATTGCATAGGTTCAGTTCAAGGGACCTTTGTTGGGTCTTTGTCTCAGCCCCACTCAGGTGAAATGAATCATCTCTCTCATCTCCATCCCAGCCCAGGTTCTTTTTCAGGGTTAAATTGCTGTGCTATTCCTGAAACACTTCAAAGGATGCCTGTTCCTAAAAGCCCTCCTTCATTTGTCATCCAAATAAGGAATTCTTAAAATTCTCTAACCTATTCTCTGTGTTTTATTTGAGATTCCATTAGTAATAGAATAATTAACCTGATGAATTATTGTCATGGAAGGAATGAAAGTACTTTCAATAATTATCAATGTGCCGTTAACAAAAATAGGTTTTTTCTATTCAAGGGAGCAATTAAACGTCAGCAGAGAACCTGTGCTCTTATTTTGCCTTTATTTGTCTGATTTCTAGGAACTGTCCATTTGCTCTGTAACTAGAAGGAAACCCAATGTAGTTTAAATCTCAGTAACCTGCTTCAAAATTTGGCTGTCCAACACCCCTGTAATGCCATTCTTTGGAGCAGTGCTGAGGATATTTATTTAATTAAATATCATCTGCTTTCTCATTAATATGTGGCTCTTCTTGGCTGTTTTGTTGTTTCCTTTGTGCAGAAATCAGCCAATAAATTTGCATCAGCCCTGATGTATTTTCTTCATTAGATGCTTGGGCTGATGAGTCCCCAGGCAGGCCTTAATTTGATTTACAGTGTACAAAGAATTGAACCTTTTTACAAATTAAAACCAAAATGAAACAAACCATAAGACAACAACCTTCACCAAAGCTCTGGGAAGTGCTACTGTTTGTTCTTTTCCTTTGGAATAATAATGGACAGAAACTACAATGATGTCATAGCAAATTATTACCATAAAATTAATTAGAATCGTAGAATGGCTTAATTCTAAAGATATGTATTTGTACTTAATTAATAGTCCTTATTAAGGCAGGAATTTTCATCAGCTTAAACCTGAAGGTTGTTTTTTATTTTCTGTTATGGTTTATATTTGTTTAAAGTCTTCCAAGTCAGGTTGTTGAGATGGGAATTTCCAGGATTTAATGTGGGATACTGACACATGTGAGGGAATAAATGCAAATTATGTGTCAGTGGTAATTAATAACAAAGTCCAGTGCATCTTCTCCAGGCTGGACACCCCCAGCTCTCCCAGCCTGTCTCCAGAGCAGAGGATTTTGACAGTTTTTAGATTGATTGAAGAGAGCAATGAGCTTTGAGGCTTCTGCTTTGAATTCCAGACTGAGAAATCCAAATGAATACTTAACAGTGAGCAAGGTTTACAGCCAAGTTCCTGCTTTAAATTGGGGGGGGGGTGCAGTTTGAACTCTCAAATTTTTGTAAAGATTTTTATTTTGAATATGGGTAAATATTCCTTTATTTTCTTAAAATATGTCCTGAGAAGAAGCTAAATTAAAGTTACGTAGAATTTATGAAAATTGAATAGACAGAGATGTTGAAATGGGAAAATTTTCTATAAAAATTGGACAGAGACATTGCAGCACAAAAATTTTCTTTGAGCAATGGAAGTTTTATAGGGGATGTGAAATGAATCCACTGTGAGCAATGGTCCAGCTCAGTTATCAGTGTATGGACACTGCAGCTACCACTGAGCTCCTGATGGAAAATCCCTGGGTTTTGTTTCCATATTTTCCTCACAATGAATGATTGTGGTTTCTGGGAGTGATTTCTAATATTTTGCTGCTTGAGATTGAAGTTTGGTCAGCAAATAGCGGCCTATTGCAAAATATTCCTCCTGTTTTGCCCCTTTTCCTTGATGGATGCAATACCTGGCTAAGACCTTCCCGTGTGATTAATTTGAAGGACTGTTAAATCCCAGTTCCTGAGCACATTCCTGCACAGCATTAAGGAGAAATAGAACAGATTCCAGGGTTTTCATCCTGCTGGAACCCCAGCCCAGCTTTCCACGGGAATGTTTTGGGATCAGCTCTAGTGCAGGAAGCCCAAATCCAGAGCAGCACTAACGAGGGTGACTGTGACCCCCAGGAGCCCCTTTGTTCTTCTTGTCCTTCACCCGGGGAGAGCTCAGGCATTAATGTGTCACACGCTATAAAATAATGCAGAGTGGTACCTGTGGTGAGCGTGTTTCCCCATCACTGATTACTGTCTGGAGATTTGTAATGATATAAATGGGTTTGGCTGGAGTTTGTTTTGTACATCAATTATATGGAGCCAGTCTGGGAGAGCTGGGGGTGCTCAGCCTGGAGAAGAGAAGGCTCCAGGGAGAGCTCAAAGCCCCTTCCAGAGGCTAAAGGGGCTCCAGGAGAGCTGGAGAGGGACATGGGACAAGGGATGGAGGGACAGGACAAAGGGGAATGGCTTCAAACTGGAAAAGGGGAGCTTTGAGTGGGATATTGGGAAGGAATTGTTCCCTTTGAGGGTGGTGAGGCCCTTGCAGAGGTTTTCCAGAGAAGCTGTGGCTGCCCCTGGATCCCTCAGGTGTCCAAGGCCAGGTTGGATGGTGCTTGGAGCAACCTGGGCTGGTGGAAGGTGTCCCTGCCCATGGCAGGGCGTGGAACGAGATGATTTTAAAGGTCCCTTCCTGCCCAAACCATTCCATGACATGATTTTATGCGTTCTATAACAGAGTTCAGTTGGACTGGAGCAGTGATTTGGTTCAATTTCACAGGGTCAGGCCTTGGGTTTGCAGCTCATTGATTTCCATTTCTGAGTTGGGTTTCCCTTGCAAGCCTTGCCCTCTGCTTTTCACCAACTACAAATGTTTAACTGGAGTGATTTGCTTGTCCCAGTTCAGGAAGCTTGTGAGACACTTGAGGGCAGAATCCAAATCTTACAAATCCAGAATCCAAATCTTACAAATCCAACTTCAGCATCTTTAGAGTTGCCACACTTTGTGTCCTCTGTTGTAGCAACTGTGACTACTTAAGTCACTTCATTTCCCTGTATTAAATTTGTTTCCTTGTCAAGATCTAGCACTAATTCAAATTATATCTCTTTCCGTTGCTGATTAAGTCGTTAACATTTAGTACTGATTTGAACATCAAAACCACTAATCAAGCACAAATATTAATGGCTCTGGTTTGGAGCTTTTGCCCTGACCTGGGCTGTTGTGGATCTGTTACGGATCGTGAGGGCTCAGGGCACAAAATTCCTGGTACAGCATTTTTCCTGGAGAGTGTGGGGAGAGGCTGGAGGGATTTCTTCACCTACCTTCTTTTGTTCCCCTGGCTGGTGATAATGGGATTTATTTGTGATATTTGGAGCCCCGTCCATTCCCAGTACATTCATTTACTCCATGATCTCTCCATCCTGTTCCCTCCTTGTTCGTCAGTCCTAAATGTCTACCTGTGGACTTTTCCTTGGCAGGGATGATGGATTCCATTTGATGGCCGTGAAAAATAGTCTACTGGGTTTAACAGAGGAAAAACTCTGTTAATAAATGAATGTAATGCAATGATCTGCTAATTATTCAGTCTGGATGACCCCATGTTCCTTTTTATCCATCAGATTTACGAACCTTTCCTTTCTAAACAGGTCATGGTCATCTTTAAACTAAAAGAGGGGAAATTTTTGCTGGATATTGGGAAGGAATTGTTCCCTGTGCGGGTGATGAGGCCCTGCAATAGAATTCCCAGAGAAGCTGTGGCTGCCCCTGGAGCCCTGGAAGTGTCCAAGGCCAGGCTGGACAGGGCTTGGAGCAATCTGGGATAGTGGAAGGTGTCCCTGCCCATGGCAGGGGGTGGAACTGGATGATCTTTAAGGTCCCTTCCAACCCAAACCATTCCATGATTCTGTGATTCTTGAGCTTGAATACGATTAAATTGGTGTTTTTAATTGTCTCTTTGTGCCACTTTTCTGCAATAAGCCCTCCCTCTTTCTAGTGGTGTTTTTTTCTTTTCCTGGGAATGTAGAATTCCATATATGTTCCGTGAACTGTAATAACCACGACATCACTGTTAATCTCTCACTCTTGTTCATTTTTGTGCAGGGATCTCAGAGACCTCAGGCCTCTAAAATGACATCAGCTGTATTTAAGTGCCTGAATATTTCCAATGTACAGGGTAACTCAGTAACTTCCTTGCTTTTTTTCTTTTTTTTTTATTTTATTTTACTACATTAAATATACATTTATAAATATAGGTACCAGGAGTGTAAGCCTCTTGCCTCCTTTGAATTACCCCCACAGCAGGGTGGGATTTTTGCTGATGCTTATTTTGGCCCAGAGCCACTGAGCAGCTCTCCCAAATTCTGAATTAACACTGGAGAACAGTGCAGCAAATAATTGACCACCGTGTTTCTGGCCACTTCCATCTAGCAGCGTGTCTTTCCAAAGGTTTTTGTGCCTGTTCCTCTTGGAGAGGAGCAAGATGAGTAAGAGTTTTCCCGTTGTTCTCCCTTTTTCTCCTCCATGAGGAGAGCTTGTTCAGCACTCACTGAATGTGCTCGAGGTGATAAGCAAACAATCAATTGAGGGTTTTTTTAAAGAAAACCCTAAACAGAAACAAGTTCAAAACACTTGGAGGCTTCTGAGAACGCCTTGAATTGCTGTTGAGCCACTCTTTTGGCTGAAAGCTGAAGTGATGGCCCTAAAAAACTCCTTACAACCCTTGCATGCCTGGGGTGGTGGTGAGGCAGGATTAGTGAAAAGGAGGGAGAGAGATTAAAGGAGGAGGAATTTTGGAGAACAGTTCCCAAACTAAATATTGCTTGTCATGTTCTATAACTTATCAACAAGCTGACAGCCTATTTCAGGTTTGGAAATCTCCCAGAATTTGAAAATAAATCAAGTCCCCTTCTTCCAATTCAAGGAATGCTTTGCCCCTTATCTTGCTCTGCTGTTTGTGGAAGGGTGTAAGGGGAAGGTGGCCTAATCAAGCTCTAAATTAAATGGCTTGGCATTTTTCCAGTCCTTACTTTTTCCTGGTACCATGAACTGTGTCAAATCTTTTTTCCTCTTGGTTGGCTGTAATCAAAGTGTCATTTTGTCATTATTGATCCTTATTAGTGCCTGGAAGTGCTGTGGTTGAAACTGCTGCTTCCTTAGCCCAAATTTACAGTCAATAAATAAAATTTTCCTCATCCTCACTTCTTCATGAGAATCTTTTCTTACACTTCCCTTATCTTTTCATGATTTTCTTTTAGTGAAATTCATATAAAACATCTGGACTGCATGAAGAGGGAGGAGGGAGGAAGATGGGACTCCTGTAACCTCTCTCCAGCCTCATCTTTTTTTATTTTGTTCCTTTTTCACTCCCCAGTAAATTGTTGTTGAACTGTGACATCTCAGAATCTGTCAGTCCCGCCGCCAACCCCCCTTCTTTTTAGGAAATTGGGATAACTTTTCACTTCTGCCTTTTTATTGCTCCCTTCTCTCTTTGCTGTCACTCCCTGTGGTGCTGAAATCAATGATCTATTTGTGTCCTGGTGATTTATTTTTGTGCCTTCACATCTCCCCTTACAGAGTTCATTTACTTCTGGTGAGCTTCAGTCCAGAACCTTCAATTAGAGACTCTGGAATGATCCCTGGAAGTGTCCAAGGCCAGGTTGGATGGGGCTTGGAGTAACCAGGACAGTGGAAGGTGTTTCTGCCCATGGCAGGGGGGGGAACTGGATGATCTTTAAGGTCCCTTCCAACCCAAACCATTCTGGGATTCTATGACTGGATAAATGTCATAGTATAAATTTACAGATCTTCTTTTCCTGCTGTTTGGTTGATCTGGATTTTTTTTTTTTTTTGAGGAAACAACCAAAGCAGTCCCTTGTCTTTGTGCAAACATTCTCTCTATGTAATTGAACCAAGTTTCATTCCCAGTGTTTGACACCTAAGGTAATATTTTAGTGATTTGCTGGAGTTCCAAAAAGTCAAATATGAAAGACTTTATCCACCACTTTCTGCATGAAGTACAACAAGAAAAGCAATTTAATTGTGTTTTGATTCTCAGTTCGCTGTCCAAGAATTTTATATAATTGTTTATTAGAGGTTATTGTAATCTCTACTACAATAATTAAAAGATGAAAAGCAATAAAAGGAAATAATCCTGTTGCACAACAACGGGGCTGCCTGACTCTGTGTGTTTTCTTTTGCAGTTATTAACCAACAGAGATATTTTTCTAGTGAAAATCATGTTTCAAGAATTGTATTACCAGCTAAACAATTTCAAAAGCTGCATTTAATAATATTGTAAAATAAAACTATTTCCTATGGCTGACTGAATAATGCAGCTTCCTTGAATAGTACAACCCTTCGCTAATTAACTGGGCACTTTCATATCAGTCGCTGATTATTGCTTCTGGAAACAATCATTTAGCCACTGAGAGAGGAACAACACATCTTAATAAAGACATTTTTCCTTACAGATCAGCTCATTAAAAATTTTCTAGTGCGTGTCATCTGCAAGGCTGTAAAGTGGCTGTGACTGATCCTGTAAAATTCCGTGGGTTTCTGTCTGTGAAATGGGGATGTAACAGAGGTGGCCAAATGGTCAAAGGATTGTTTTGATGAAAGGAATCTGTTAGAAATATTGATATTAAAAATACCCTGTCTTTAATTGCTGTTGTGAACTTGAGATTGAATTGGAATGTTCCAGAAAAATACAATTACAGTGAAAGCATTTTTGCTCTAACTCTGATTTTGATTTGATGAGACAGAGTTCAATAAAATGAATGTTGAGCATTTGTTTTACTTAAACTAACGAGTCATCCTGAGTAGAGAAATCAAATGTAAAATTATCTGTATAATGACAAACAGCCTTCACACAGACCAGGCTGTATTTTTTCCTGCATTTGGGAACTCTACATATCTATTTCAATATTTGGATGTCCCTTTAATTGTGGGCACTTATCTAGAAGTGTCTTTTGTGCTGTTACCATGGTCAGCAGAACCATCTCAATCCTCTGTAAAGGTTTTGTTGACAGTTATGTAATTTTAATTCATTTGTATAAACACCAGTGAGGAACAAATCCGTGAGTCACAAGCCCTGGGCAGGCTGTGTCAGGCAAGCTTTAATTTAAGAGCTGGGATGGAAAACTCAGTGTGAAGTTCATTACCAAGCGTTTTTATTTGGACACTTGATATTGCCTATAAATCTGCTTGTCCTGACAGAGGTGGCCCCTCAATCATCTCCTAAAATTTCTCTTTTCAGAAGGACAAATCATCTGGTAGGAACACGAGTGACTCAGGCTGGAGGGACCTCAGGAGGTCTCAGCTCCAAGCAGGGTCAGACAATCTGTACAAAGTGTTTCAGAGCTTCATCCTCACAGTCTTCCCTACATCCACTTGGAACCTTCCCTCTCAATTTGTGGCAAGAGGAAACAGCCTCAAGCTGCATCAGGGGAGGTTTAGGTTGGATATTGGGAACAATTTCTTCGTGGAAAGGGTTCAGCTGCCCGGGGCAGTGGCGGAGTCCCCATCCCTGTGGGGATGTGCGTGGGGATTTGAGAGTTGTGTGGTTATGGCTCTTGGGGATATGGATTTAAACCCAAGTGTATCCATTTGGGACATAAAGCCAAAAAAGCTGAATTTTTCCCAANATTCCATGGAAATAACTCTTGATTTTGGGGGGGGAGTAGGGCCTGTGCTGTGTGGGGATGAATCGGTACCATTTGCTTCCAATAGTGTCTCTTAGGCAGGAATAAATTCCTTATGCTTAGATCAGGAATAAATTCCTGCCCTCACATTCCTCTGTAACATCAGAGGGAGCAACTTTTATATTTATCTGTGCAAAACCTTACAAATTCGGGCCNAAGCTGAATTTTTCCCAAGATTTTTGGGACATGGGTGCTCTCAGTGGAGAAATCCAGCTTCCTGCTCCTTCCTTTGCCTAACAGGATTTTAAGTGATCGTCCTCTGCTTTCATAGAGATACCCTTGATCAACAAGCAGTGAAGAAACGGCAAATTTTTGGGTAATGCCTTTGACCTCTGATGGTTTGGACTTGATAATCTCAGAGGCCTTTTTCAACAAAATGATTCTGTATTTCTGTGATTCTGTGGGCTTGGTGATGGCCTTGGCAGTGCTGGGATAGTGATTGGACTCAATAACCTTAGAGGGCTTTTCTAACCTCAACAATTCTATGATTTTGTGGTTGCTCCAAACCCTCTCCAGCCTGGCCTTGGACACTTCCTGGGATGGGACAGCCACAGTGTCAGGGCCTCACCACCCTCACAGAGAGGAATTCCTTCCCAATATCCCACCTAACCTTATTCTCTTTAGTTTGAAGCCTTGCCCCTTGTTCTGTCATTCCAGACTCTTGTAAAAATTCCCTCTCCATCTTTTTTGTTAGCTCTCTTCAGATGCTGGAAGGCCTCAATGATTGGTCTGGGTGAGAAAAGAATCAGAGTTAATTTAACTTTCAAACCTCTTGGATTCCATGGAATAACTCTTGGCTTTTGGGGGGGGAGTAGGGCCTGTGCTGTGTGGGGATGAATCGGTACCATTTGCTTCCAATAGTGTCTCTTAGGCAGGAATAAATTCCTTATGCTTAGATCAGGAATAAATTCCTGCCCTCACATTCCTCTGTAACATCAGAGGGAGCAACTTTTATATTTATCTGTGCAAAACCTTACAAATTCGGGCCGCCTTCAATCATATCAATTTTATTTTGTTTTATTTTATTTTATTTTATTTGAGTATTTCTCAGTAAACCCAGCCATGGGGAGGAGTTCCAGCTGCAGCATTTCCTCTCCTCACTTTCTGTCAGCCCCGTGCTCCTCATTTTGTGCCTCCACTGAGTCATCAGCACTGGTCTAATGGACTGGAACAGCCCAAGGTGGATGGTAATTACTTATTGAGTTGCTGATAGCCCAGATGAGAATAGCACTTATTAGATCAGGAATAATGAAAAGCTGTGTTTAATGCAGGAAATTTAGAGTCTGAAAGACAAGTATCTCAATTTATATACTTTTTTTTTTAATAGGAAAAGAAATAAAAATAGTGGTATAGGAAGGTTTAAAATTAATTACATGAATGATGTTGTTCCAAGTGGTTTCAGAATTCCAGATGTTCTGGGCTGAGATCTTTTTAACCCTTTTTACCTGCCGTTGTTGGGGAGGTTTAAGGGAACAAAACATGTATGAAGTGACCACTGGTATTTTAAATTTTCTTTTGTTTTCCTTCAGATGAATATGATGTTCTGCTTTTTCTTCCACTCTTTAAACTTTATGTATCATTTCAGGCACCGACCTGGCTTCCTTTATTATGCCCCAAAGTAATTTTCTCGTTCATCATCATGGAAAGTCCTTTATTAAAAGTTCTGCTGCTGGATTGTTAAATAAAATAACAATAACAACAATAATTATTTAATTTAAATGACACACCAAGTTGGGAACATGGTGCTCCACTCTACAGGATAATGTAGAACATCAGTGGAGACATGACCCTGAGCTCAGAAAGAATCTTGAGATTGCAAAGATTCAGAAAAATAGGGAAGATTAGAAGGATGCTTTGTGTTTTGCTGTAGAGCTTCGTTTGGAGAGTCTGTTTCTGTGGTCTTTTCCTGAAATATGAAATATGTTTTTGAACATCAGTGTCACAAAAAGCTCAGCCTGATTCTTTCAGAAACAAAGAGCCTGTCGTTCTCCTCAAGTTCCCATTTTCATGGTGCGATTCAAACTCTTCCCAATAAAGGCTTCCAGAATCCCATGGCTGCAGTAAATAAAATTGGAAGTGGTTTTCCTGAAAGAGCCTTGAATACATTTTTCACTTGGAAGAGAAACTTTGCCTTCAAGTGAGCAAAGAGTTGGAGGGGCTTGGATCAACCTGGGATAGTGGAAGGTGTCCCTGCCCATGGCAGGGGTGGAATGGGATGGGCTTTAGGATCCCTTGTAATTTCTGACTCAAAACCATTTCTTAAGTTATATTACCCTACCTGATAAATCATCATCCATCTCTCTCTCTATATTTATATTGAATGTACAATTTTGGTTGCCAGTTTTCAAATACCAAGGAAAGTTCAGCAGCAACTTTAATAAAGACAGCAATTATATTTTCATTATTCCCTCACTGCTTGTTAAATTGGATTTGGAGTGTTTTATGGATCTAGAGTAATAAACATTATCTTACTGTGAGAGGTATTATAAAGTGTTAAGAAAAACATAATCATTGTTACTGGAAATGTTTTAATGTGAGAAGGTCAGATAAACTTAATTATAGAGTTTTTTTCACCAATTAACTTGATATTTTTGAGCTCTGGTAATGTCATTTAGAGCCTTTCATCTGTGGGCATCACCCCATAATCTTTGATAGTCAGAAGCAAGGCAAAATTTGCTGTCTGAATTTTGTCAGCAGCTCAACCCTATCCCATCTCCATTTGTACAAAGATAAAGATTCCTCCTCTTTCCAAAATAAGTTCAAATTCAAAAATAGAGCAAATTCAGACCCATAACTTCCAGGCTTGGAAGTTTCTCTAGGTTAGGTGATTAAATGTGCACCAACCCTGTTAAAATCCAATTATTTTCCTTGCATACCAGTTGAAATAATACCCAGGATCCAGTTCTTGGACAGATTCTACAATATTAAGTGTTGAGCTCTCAGGAAAATCTTCCATCAGTTCAATGGGAGCTGTTGAATCATTGTGGAAAAGCATCTTTGATTCTGTAGCACCACAGGCTGCAGCTGAGGCAAGAAAAATCAGTGCAAAATTGGAGTCACATTTGTGACATTGTTTCAGCAACAGAAGGGTAAAAATATTGTAGAATTGTTGTGGTTTTCTGCTAAATAGGCTTTAAAAACTCAGGGCACTTTGTTTTGTTTATTTCTGGTAAATCAAGACACATTAAAGGACTAAAACCATCATTAGTTTTGTCATTTTAGGAAGGAAAAAATTGTTAAAAACCCCTACATCTCTTTTATGTCCCAAAAATCTGCTATGGCTGGCATGAAATCACAGGCATTAGCTCAGTTTGTCAGTAATTTCGGTGTATGACGGATCTGAAGATTTAAATTCTGTTATTAAAATTGTTCAGAGCAAAAAAAAAGACGGGGAAGAATGTTAAACTTCAAAACAAGGCACTTTATTAATTAGACCTTTATTTGTTAATGAGGGGAGGAAACTTCTAGGAAAAAAGGAATGTGCTGTGCATTTTGGTACAAGTACTTTATATTTCTTGATTGAGGGAAAGGTTGGATTTCTGTTATGTAAGGAAAGTGGATTCACTGTTACTTATGGAATTTTATCTACTAAAATAATGAAATTTGGGGTTCAACTAGTGCATAATAACACAGTCAGACCTTACTGGGCTTGATGGGGTTGTTTTCTTCCTCAGTGGAGTGAAATTCATTGGACATACAGGATTCCCTGGAAAATTAAAATGAAATTAGGTGCTGCATTGGAGATGACAAATCACTTCTTTACAAATAATAAAAAATGTTGGATTCATTTGGCCAATCTCACCCCAGGCCGGTCACCCCTGGCTCCATCACATCACAACAGGATAAATGTCCTCAAGGAATGATTGGAATATTTCAGCTGATGGCTTTAGGATGAGATGAGTCATGCTTAGAATTGCCAGCCTACAACACTCCATGCTTTATTTGTTTATCTCTATTGCCATAACAGGTTGAAATGTTAATTTTGATGTTTTTCGGAATAAATTCTCATTTCCAGCTGAAATCCGCTGCGATTTGTGGGGCTATTCATAGAAATGAGCATAAAGAAGCTAATTTTAGCATGAGTGAGCTAAAATCTCCCATTTTCTTCTTCTACACTCAATGGAGACACTGAGAGTGGGAGAAAACCTTGTTCAGAAGGAAGTTCAAAGCTGGAACCTGGTTTTAGATTGTCTGAATTGTCTCAGGCACAGGGTGGGATTGTTGGGGTGTCCTGGGCAGGGCCAGGAGCTGGAATTCAGGGTCCTGGTGGGTTCTTTCCCACTCAGGATATTCTATGGATTCAAGTCCATTTATTCTGTGGTTCATTGCCTCTGAGAACTTGTGTCACTTATTGAAGTTTGCTGAGCAGCCGAACTCTTCCTCCTTCATTTCAAATCCTCTTTTGCATCCCATGCTAAATCACTTGTACCCTTGGGAAGGTACAAAATGGGAACTGGGAGTTCACTGTGAGCCATCCCTTCAGGATGGATCCTGTAAATGCAGTTTTGTAGTGGTTGGTGGCTGGTCTGGTTTTTGGTGGTCACAATTTCAGTAAAGAAACAGAGTTTGAGCCTTAAATTTTGGAGTGATTTATTTGGCTTAAGGTAAAAGTGAAAAAAAAAAAAGCATTTGTTACTTATGATATATTTTATTTTACAATTATCGTCACTGAGAAATAGAATATCAGACTTAATGTGTCAGCTGTTCATGATGAAGTCATAACAATTTTTTAGAATTGGGGTAACTACATCCCATTTCACTTTGGAAATGTTTTTTATTAGAATCCCTTCCCCATCCACTCCATATCATAACATAGTCAGCTCTTACTGGGCTTGATGAGGTTCTTTTCTTCCTCAGAGAAGTGCAGTTCATTGGATACTGGATTTTTGAAAATTAAAGTGAAATTAGGTGCTGCATTAGAGATAATGAATCACTTTTAACAAATGTTGTGTTCATTTGGCCAATCCTCCCCCAGGCCAGGCACCACTGGCCCCGTACGTACATTGGCTCTGCTGGACATGGGGAAAGGCTCTGGAATCTTCATGAAATCGTGGAATTATGGAATGCTGTGGGTTGGAAGGGACCTTAAAGATCATCTGTGCAACCAAAACTGGCCACAAAAACCCAAACCACAAACCCAAACCCTTCTCACGTTCATTTTGCCATCAGCTTCTGAGCCGCTTCACCCAGTAAAATCACAATTCACTTTATCTCAACAAAGCCCAGCTTGGCTCTCCCGGTTTCTTTTCACTGTGCCGAGGGGGGGAATCACCAGGAAAAAAGGCTGGAGCAGATTGGGAGGCTCAGCTGAGCGTTGGGGCTGGTCATTTATCACTGTCAGCGGGGCCAGCGGGGACGAGGCACCGGAGCGTTGGCGCTCATCCGTGGAGTGACAGCTGACGGGAGCCTGGTGCAACCTCCAGGCAGATAATCTGCCATGGAGTGGGAATATGTGCCAGGGAGATACTCTATCACCAGCCACATGCTGCTCCCAACAGCTCCACGAGGCAAAAGGGAGCAGCAGCAGGGCTTTAAGGGGCGGTGGGGATTGGGATGTGTCGCTGAAACGGGGCTGGGCCTTGCTGCCGTGGATTCGTGGATTCTTAAATCTGTGTGGGGAGGCACAGGAATGATAATGGGGAAGCACAGGAATGATAATGGGATGGCAGCATTCTGAGGGAAAGCACTGGGTGTTTCACATCTCAGTTTAGTTCTGCTAAGAAGTTCAGGAATTACTTAAAAGATAGCAAAACCCACCCTGGCAAATACAGGCCTCAGTGAATCTAGATATTTAGAAGAAGGAGAAAAATGTCTTATGATGTAAAACTGAAATTGCAGCAGGAAAAATCTGATAAGGGGAGGTTAATGTGTATTTTCTACAATGTTCAGCATAAGAAAAGGTTGAGGGAATTGGGGTTGTTCAGCCTGGAAAAGAGAACCTCCGGAGTGACCGAATTGTGGCCCCTTCCAGTACCTGGAGGGAGCCTAAAAGAAAGGTGGAGATGGAATGTTTACAGGAGCATGGAGAAGGGTTTCCCACTGCCAGAGGGCAGGGATAGATGGGAAATTGGGAAGGCATTGTTCCCTGTGAGGGTGGTGAGGCCCTGGTACAGGTTGTCCAGAGAAGCTGTGGCTGCCCCTGGATCCCTGGAAGTGTCCAAGGCCAGGCTGGACTTTGGGGTTTGGAGCAGCCTGGGCTAGTGGAAGGTGTCCCTGCCCATGGCAGGGGTGGAACAGGATGATCTTTAAGGTCCCTTCCCACCCAAAGCATTCTACTATTCCATGAAATATTTCCTGTAGGTGCTAATTTAGAGCAAAGTTTCCAAGCCAGTGTGAGAATATTCCGATTCCAAAAGTTCTTGTTCTGCTGCCTAATAAAAAGTTTTGCATTTTGGATTTGGTCAATCTGCAACCCAAAACTTATTGTTTTGAATTTGCAGTTATTTTTATTAACTGTATCCCATTTTGCTTTTCATGACAAATCATATGCATTGACTTAACTGGGGAACATTTTAATTGAGCACTGCTGGAGATTTTCCAATAAATTAACATTACATGTTTTTAACAGATGTCTGAAGTTGACATTGTTATTAGACATTGTAATTAATAGAAGTATTACCCAAATTAAAATCTCAGAGCCTCAGAAAAATTAAATTGTAGGTGACTGAGTGATGTTAACTCATTAATAGAGAGTGACTCTTGAATTCCCTCCACTGGGTTTTATTAGCCCAGTAAATACATTTTTCCAAGTAGCTGGAGAGGGAGTTGGACAAACCCTTTGGTATAAGGGTCTTAGGAATCAAGACATGTTTTACCAATGATGTTGTGAAGTTCTTTAACCACTGTCTTATTGATATAATCATTGTCATTGTCTTATTGATATAATCTGCCCAAAAATACCTTTCGGGGATGTTGTAAAGTTTTGATATCATAGAATTGTAGAATCCTTGAATGGTTTGGGTTGGAAAGGACTTTGAAGATCATCCAGTTCCAGTCTCCATATATGTAATTAAAGATTTGAAAAGACACAGCTCTGCTCTTTGTCTACAAATTCACAGCCAGCCGCGAATTTCAAAGGGCTTTTCCGACTTTGAACATGTGTGTGAATGTCCAGCAAAAATTATCTTGAGTCTCACTTTGAGAAGCCATGGACATAAAAATCAAGAACAACTCATTGTGTTACATGGCATGAGGCTTAACTGACCCCTCAAAAAGGGAGCAGTCTAAATCCAAAGTCACACTTAGGAGGTTATTTATGTAAATATTAACCTGTAAAAGGAAATTGTAAATAAGCAATGTGATTAAAAGCAGTTGTGAGGGGATTTTTTAGGTCTGTGTTGTTTCACATTGCAGAGGCTTCCCTAGAATTTGGCATTTCTGGTGCTGATTTCCAAGTGAGGAGATGTTGAACTGATCAGTGCCAAGAATTCACTGACCAGCAGAGATTGAACTCCAGCCCATGGCTTTCCAGAGTTTATAAAAGTTTATTTCTCCCATGAATCTTCAGGCCTTCCCTCAGGTGATTCCTGTCCTTTTTAGACATTTTTTTCCCCAAGAATTATGGGATGCAAACTCATATTCTCTAACAGGAGAACAGAGTGTTCCTGGAGCTGCTTTGCCTCTCCCTGTAGCTTCATCATGGATTTCCTGCCTGGAGCTTTGTGCTGCTTCCCATTTTTCACGGTGTACACACCATGCTCCAGATGAGCATCCAGGGCATGTTTTATTCATGTGCTTTTCACCCCTTGGTTGGGATCATTAATAAAGCTGCTAAATAAACCCAGGCTTAACAACCCTGCTCGCCACACCCCACTGGACATCTCCTCCCGCTCCCTTACGCTCTGTTTATCAACATCCTTTGTTTGGATCTCTTGGTTTTCCAGTCTGCCATTCTTACCCAAGCTGGTTTCAAGTGGGGTTTTGAGAGGTGTTGTCTGTAATTATGAAGTAAATCCAGTTGTATTTTATCATCTTCATTCAGTTCCTATGCTAACAGGAGGCTCCATGAAAAAGCAGGAATGGCAGAGATGGCCTGGATAGTTTGTGGTAGGTGGATAACTCAATGCCAGGCTCTGCTTCAGCTTTAAGGTGCTTCTATTTTCTTTTCAATTTTATATTTCGGGAAGTTGTAGACTTCCCATCCCTGGAAATGTCCAAGGCCAGGCTGGACAGGGCTTGGAGCAACCTGGGATAGTGGAAAGTGTCTGTATTTTTATTATTTTCTTTTGTGTTACCCCATCCAACTTGGCCTTGGACACTTCCAGGGATGGGGCAGCCACAGCTTCTCTGGGAGGTTAAAAAGAATAAGTTTTAAAAGTGAGAACTGCTCATTATGTTATGACAGAACTCCATGAATTTGGTTTTTTGGAAATTAAATGATGTGACAATCTTAAAAATACCACAAGTGTTGATTACTTTGTGTATGTCATATCTGTCCATGTTATCTTTCTGATCTGGCAGCCCTTCTAGACAGGATTCTTACACAATCATAGATTCCTTTTGGTTGGTGTCATTACTGTCCTCTGTCATTGTTTCCTTTGCTATTTTGATAATGTATTTTACTGTTGAGGTTTGTTCTGGTTCATAACCCATAATCTCCATTGCTGCCGAGGCAATATTTAATAAATATTTTTGTGCACACAGGTACATCTAATCCTTCCCCTGAACAGATCCTGAACATCTGTGTTATTACTGCAGGGTTATAGGTGGAATTCATCCAAGTTTGTCACTACTTTCTTTATAATCAGAGCTCAGAAAATGACATTTTTAAGTGTGATTGTTTTTATCCTGAAGAAAACTGTGTCAAATGAATCATCACACAAGTGTCTCATTCTTTCCAGAGTACAGGAGGATCCAAGGCTGAATACTCAGATGTAGATATCCAGTGTGGAAGATGAAACCCAAGTGCAAGGGTCCAATTTTTTTGAATATTTAATATTTAGCCTTAATTTTTGTACCCCAAACCTCCAAAATTCAACACCCACAGAGTCAGAGAACAGATCAAGCAGAATGTGTGGTCACAATCAGGCTGTGATGGGTCACCTTTATCTGGGCCTCATAGCCTTTGTGTGTGGGAAAGTCACATAATCTCACAATCCCAGAATTGTTTGGGTTGGAAAAACCCTCAGAGGTCACTGAGTCAAACCATTCCTGACTGCCAAGGCCACCACTAATCCATGTCCCCAAGTGCCACATCCATGGGGCTTTTAAATCCCTCCAGGGATGGGGACTCCACCCCAGCTCTGGGCAGTTGTGCCAGGGCTGGACTGCCCTTTAGAGGAAGGAATTTTCCCCAAGATCCAACCTAAACCTCTCCTGGAGCAATTTGAGGTAATTTCCCCTCATCTTGTCACTTTCCCGAGGGAGCAGAGCCCACCCTCCAAGCTGTCCCCTCCTGTCAGGGAGTTGTGCAGAGCCACAAGGTCCCCCCTGAGGCTTCTTTTCTCCAGGCTGAGCCCCTTTCCCAGCTCCCTCAGCCTCTCCATGGTTTGTGACCTTGTCTCCTTGACAGCAGTTAAGTGTTACTGTACTTTCCGGGACACTTTCCTTTATTCATACCCCAAATATATCCCTGATCCTCATATTTTCCTCCTACACCCTGGCTTCTCTGTCCCAGCTGCCACGAATCCACTCCCCCACTCCCAGTATGCACCTCTACCCCAGGGGATCGGGAATTTCACAATCACTTATTTCTCCTCTGCGCCTCCACCACCGTCTTTTAAGAAATTTATTCATTTTCATTCCAAGACCTCATTTTCCTGTCACTCCTGGTCCATTTCCCAGAAGGAACTGCAGAACGAACCCAGTGTGTGATCTCTGACCTTTGTTCATTAAGCAGCCCCTCTGTTTTTTGAGGAGGTTTTTTGTTTTTGGAGGCTGAGCTGACACTCTGTGCTAGGACACATCACATTCTGTGCCATCAGTCAGTTCCTGTGTCCCAATCTGTTTGATGGCCTGGATGCAGAGAGCACAGCATGTCACATTGTGGGACATCATCTCCAGAATACATTTCCAAACTGGTTTCAGCTGCCACTCTTCCTTTCCTGAGCTGTTTTGATAAATAAACTTAAGTATTTTTCAACAACATTTGTTGTTATTACATTCCCATCAAGTGATATCAGCATTTTGTTAATAATAGTTGGGATCCCTCGTGTGAGGACAGCACCACAATACTACAGAGTTGTGTGTCAAATAATTCAAACAATTCAAAATTCAAGTTGTTGGATTACTGTGGCATAGCCACTTCCCCTTTTAATTGATCATGAGCTGACAGCTGATCTCTCCTGATGGAGGATGGAACTGGAGAAGTGAGAGGTGAAAGAAACGCAGCAGATGCTGCTCAACATCTCTTTGCCAGTGCTGAGGATCCAAATGGCTCCTCAGAGGTGGAGACATAAATGACCAAGATTGGGGATCGATGTCTCTGTGCTGAAAATGTCCTTTGGGAGACAAAGGGATGTGAACTGTTACACTTGAGAGTTCATGTGAGATGACAGGAGGTTTTCTTACTGCACAGGAGCTTTTAGAACTGACAGTTCTGCTAGTTGAACTAGACCTGAAAAGAAAGAAGAGCTTCTGTTCAATCACCAGCTAGGAAGGATTTATGGATGAAATTCTGTCATAAATTAAAAATCTCATCCCACTCAAGGAGAGCAGCCCTCTCCCTTGTGTGCCTGTCTTTAGCCCTTCAAGAGCCCCAGTGAATCTCTGATTTCCTGCGTTTTTTTCCATTCAGTAGTTTTTGAAATCCCTGAGTTAGAAATCTGAATTCTACCTTCAGGAACAAGGAAAAATGGTGTGGGGTGGGGGGGTCTTAGTTTAGGTCAGAAAAGGGAGCATTTAACAGGTGATTCTTATTACTTCTGATTCACTTTCTACAATCTTTCTCTTCAACAGCCAAACTTTCCCTCTGTCCTTTGCAGACCATTGTGAAACCACCTCAAAAGCATTTTCTGGTGTCCAGGAGAACTTGGGAGAGGGGACGGATGTAAATAAAGTGAATGATTTCACTCTCTGTTTGAATAAGTGAGGATTTGGAAGAATCCCATCCTTGTACAATTTACCAAATAATCATTTTTGGCGTAATTTGGTACATGAGACTTCTGTGACTCTTCTTGGCACACACATCAGGTACCTATTTAGGGAGCTAAACTCTTGCTTTAGGGAAATATCTCTTGGGTTATGAAACAGTGAAAAAACAAATAAACATCCTTGGGTTTAAAAAATCAGGCTGGAAGGTATTTAAGACTATAAATGAATGACCTGTTTTACAGAAGTACTGGCCAGCTGTGGCTTTCACAAAAAGTGAACAGAAATTCTGGAGCCCAGAAGTTCCTAGAATTGGTGCATTTACTAAGGCACAAGCAGAAACCAAGGTCAGATCCCTGTTTTCTAAAGCAGGTGAATGAAATATAATGAAGTTATACTATGCCTTATATTCCACTTTTGGAAATAATAACCTGTGAGATACTTTTATAACTGCTTAAAAAAATTCTTATGTTCCCTGATCTGTTTTTTCTTCCAGATTCCCAACCCCTCAGCAGCCAAAATCCTCCACCACACGTGGTGGTGTGGTGAGAAATGTAGGAAAAACGTAAGAAAAGGCAAAAAGGAAAGGTGAAAGGAGTCCCTCATGTAGCAGCTGATTTGCTTTGGGATGTTCCCATCCCTGCTTTTTCCTTTTCCTCCTCCTCTCCCCCGTCCCCATTGTGGCTGTGCTTTAGGAGATGGAGGAGGCTCATGGTAATTGGTTAATCAGCTATTTTCAATTCAATTCCTGGCTGTACTTACCGTGGAAAATTAACAGTCCTTGCGTATAAATATGACCCCCTACTCCTGGATTAATTTGATTATGCAAGAATCTCAGTTTTCATTTAAAAATAATAACTTTCTGGCTGCTCTAATAAAACAAGTTTGGATATGTAATCTAAATATTCCCTAATGGCTTAAAAAAATCAAAAGGCAAATATGAAGAACATATGAATCTCTTGTTAATAGAATTTAAATGTTCTCAAATCTTTGCTGTGATTGCTAGAGATTGAATATTTTGAGACCAGAAAATTCCTGATTTTCATTTGCTGCTGGATCAGCATTCTCTGAAAGTCAAACCTTTTTAAAGAATCTTCATTTGAGTCCACAAAAAGAGAAGTGATGTTCATTAAATGACTGGGGGTATCTTAACCCTGAGTTCTTTAAATTTCCCTGGGCTTGTAAATCTCGTTGGAACCCAAGTCAGGCTGGTTTGAAAGGAAATATATTTTACAGAACTTTCCCATTGGAACATATTTCATTGCTAAATTTATCTATTACGAGCGTGATACCATCAACCCACGGAACTGGGAGGATAAATTAAATGTATCCTAACAAATTAAAATGTGCCAGAGAACAGGTCCGGGCATTGGAACTCGATTGTCCACTGATAAATTGCTGGGATAGGATCAAACATGATTTCAGCTGGGCTAATTAACTCTTGGCTAGTTTGTAGATAAGGCTTGTCTGTTTGAGTGGTTCACTGGTACAGACTCAGGGTGAGGGCAGGGAGATGGTTCTACTCCTCCTCATGAGACCCCCACCTGCAGAGCGGCCTCCAGCCCTGGGGTCCAACAGCAGAAGGATCTGGTGGTTCTGGAACAAGCCCAGAGGAAGCCACAGAGATGTTCCAAGGGCTGGAGCCCCTCTGCTCTGGGGTCAGGCTGGGAGAGCTTGGGGTGCTCACCTGGAGAAGGATCCATGGAGACCTCAGAGCCCCTTCCAGAGCCTAAGGGGACTCCAGGAGAGCTGGAGAGGGACTTGGGACAAGGGATGGAGGGACAGGACACAGGCAATGGCTTCCCACTGCCAGAGGGCAGGGATAGATGGGAGATTGGGAAGGAATTCCTGCCTGTGAGGGTGGTGAGGCCCTGGCACAGGTTTCCCAGAGAAGCTGTGGCTGCCCCTGGATCCCTGGAAGTGTCCAAGGCCAGGTTGGACGGGGCTTGAAGCAACCTGGGACAGTGGAGGGTGTCCCTGCCCATTGCAGGGCGTTGGATTTTTTAGATGGTTGGATGGTCTTTAAGGTTCCTTCTCAAACCTTTCCATGATTCTGTGATAATCCATGTGTGGACAGAACTTCATCTGCAGTCAGTGACTCTTTAGCCAAAGGGCTGTTGTAGGACCACATTAGAAACTCTCCAGTGGTAAGTGCAAAAACTGAGTAATGCCTAAGAAATATTGAGAATCTGTTTGGCAACTTTTGATTATCTTTCCATGTATTTTGGATCTGTGAAGGATTATTTCTGTTAAAATCCAGAGAATCTAAGGAGCACAAGGCAGGCACTGCACCTGTCTGAAGTTGAATGCCAGGTCCTCCAGGATCTGTGTTGCTTTCAGCACCTACTGGTTCTGTTCAGCAGGGGGCAAAGTGTGTCACAGGAATCTCTCAGGCTTAGTTGAGAAAATTTAGAGTTTTGGCAATTGATGATGGAGCAGCGTTTGGGAGTTTTGAGAGGTTGTTCATGAATTTATGTTCGTGAAAATTTTGACTGCATGAATATCAATGTCATGAAAGTAAGAATCTATTCCTTAACTTTACTTGGGAACCTTGAGGATCAAGGAGATTAAAAAAAAAAATGACATAGAGACATCCCTGGAAGTGTTCCAGGCCAGCTTGGATAGGGCTTGGAGCAGCCTGGGATAGGGGAAGGTGTCCCTGCCCATGGCAGGGGGTGGAATGGAATGGGCTTTAAAGACTCTTCCAGCCAAACCATTCTGGGATTTGATGATCCATGTCCTTCTAATTCAGCTTTTCATTAATGGATTAACTCCATAAACTGGCAGTATTTGGGTGGAATGTGCTGTTTTCAGCCTCAGGAAGCTGAAATGAACTCACAGCCAGTCCAGTGCTCACTGGAAATCTCTCCATGGCTCTGTAACACCAGGTTTTATCCTACTTACTGCAATCCCTTGTCTCTGGGATGATAATGAGCTTGGATAAGTAATTCTTTCTGTGGGCAAGCTACAGGGATAGTCTCATTTTTTTTCTAATTCCATGAGGCCAAAGTATTCCTGATTTTCTGGAGTTAGTCAATCCAGTTTGTAGGTGAGAATTAAAATATTTTCACGTGGAAAACTGTGCAGTAAAAAGCCCCAAACTGGGACATTCTTTAGTTCTCCTTGGGGAGAGTTGTTGTTACTTATACATTGTTATTTAGGTGTTGTTACTTTCCTCCTAAGGTTGAATGTGTATTTTGTTAACGTCCTGTTAAATTTGTGGTTTTTTTGGTTTATTTTTTTTACTATTNATCCTGTTAAATTTGGGGGTTTTTTGGTTTAATTTTTTTTACGATTTAATGCATCTGTACAGGAAATACTGGAAAAAATAGTGAGCCAAAGTATGAATGACAAGAAAATGAATCATTTTATCTGGCTGAGATCTTCGAAATTAAAGTGTGAAGACATTGGGAGACAACTTGAGAACTCTGAAAATATTACTTTCATTCAAGCCCGTCTCACCTCTGAAAGTTTAATTTTAATTTTAATATATTGAAAGCCTGGCCATTTGAAATGATAACTGCTTCATACATCATGGATGTCACTCACTCTGTAAATGAAGGCAGCTATCAGGGCGAGGGCAGGGTTAGTTTATTTGATCTTACAAGATGTTCCATAATTTTTCTGACTGTTCACTCCTCTCCCGTGGCTGTAGATCATGTTGGGAATACCAGCTACAGCTAACGAGGTTGAAATCTTGGTCATGTCACTCCCACTCTGGAGCTTCCCAACAATTTTCTTCCCAAAGCCCCTCTCTTGAGGCACAGGGCATTCAATTTTCCTAAATGCCACCAATTGACTCGTGTCACCTCTTGCTCCACTTGCAGATAACCCTGATTTTCCCTTCTCACTGACTGTTGGTAAATGTTGGATGCCAGCTGGGATTAGGAATGTGCCTCCCTGCTAATGAGAAATATTCTTTCCAGAGGATTCACAAGTGAGCCCACATCCCTTATCTGACCTGGTTCATTCCTCACTAGCAGCAGGACTAAAGGAATTAAAATAATGCATGCACTGAGAAAACATCTCGATTTTCTCCCTGGGAAATCCTTTGTGAACAGAAAGTTGTATTTTGAATTCAGGCAGTTTCATTTCTTGCCGCCGCTGTTTAAAATGTGCCTTAGTAGCAAAAAACGGATGTGGGGATGGCAGTGAAAAGTTTTTGAGCTACAAGAGGGCAGGGACAGATGGGATATTGGGAAGGAATTTTTCCCTGTGAGGATGGGGAGGTCCTGGCACAGGTTTCCCAAAGAAGCTGTGGCTGCCTCTGGATCCCTGGAAGTGTCCAAGGCCAGATTGGATGGGGCTTGAATCAGCCTGGGATAGTAGAAGGTGTCCCTGCCCATGGGAGTTGTTCAGGTTTCAGTGGATCTGTGAGAAATAAACAAGTGATTTTATTCAAAGCAAATACTCTATCACATTTTAACTTTTTTTTTTTTCCCCCCCCCCTTTTAGATAAACATCATGTCAGTGGGAACAGAATGGTTGAACCTTTCCCAGAGGGAACACAGATGGCTCTGTTTGGTAAGGCATCAGTTTGAAAATAAAAGCTCAAAGCTCTCTGGTGCTTCTGCATTCCAAATTTCTTAATTTCAGCCTGACTTCTTTGAGTTTCAGAATCTCAGCTGCTCCTGCCATTTTCCAATCACTGACACCAGCTAAAGCCACTGGGCATTTTGGGACATGTCCTTTATATGTCATTTCCACATAAAGAAATACACTAAAAATGTTTTTTCTTAGTAATACAAACAGAAAATATAAATCCGGTGTTTTGTTCCCTAAAAAATCCAAAATAATAGCTTTTTTTATGTATGATGACTTGTCTAAGATAATTTATTAGTTTCAACAAAATTCTGAAGATGATCCATGATTCTCCACACTTTAAACCATGCAAGGAACCCCAGGTGTTTGGGATCTCCTGGACTTGGAGGGTTGTTACCATTTACATGCCCCAAACCAAACCTACTGGTTTCTACCTGACCTTATGAATAGTCCTGTGGAATTCCTGTTGGGAGCCATCAGAGCTGGAAAAGTGGCCAGCTGGAAAGGAGGAGGATTTGTCTGTATCTGTCTCTTTTTCTATGAAAATGTCATTCTTTGAGCCCATTTTGAAAAGGTGTTTCTCCAGAGAAATTAATTGCTTCTGAAAGTAAAAAACATCCTAAAATGGATCAAAATCGTCCTTTTCCAACCAAGATCTGGACTTTACCCAATTCTGGGAATTGTCAGAGCTCTCATTTTGGGATGTGCTGATGTTGATCCTTAAGGCAAGCCTTTGGGATTCACTGGGAAGAAAAAAGTGGATTTCTATTGCAATTATTATTAAAATTTATTGCTACAGAGAATGAAAAATTTCCTAATGCTGTTTTGATACAAGTGAGTTGTTTACAAAGGATGTATTTCTCAATTAGCATGTGCAGGATGGTCCAAAATGCCTTAGGAAATGTATTATATTCTATTAAATGTTTCTCTATCTGTGATGCTGAAGTAAATATTAAATCCTCGAGGCACATTAGTTTAATACTCCAAAAATTATCTTTTCAATTGAGGAAGGCAAAAAATCTTTCTGAGTGTCATCTTTCCTGTGGAATTAATGTTGGTGTAGTTTCATTGTTGAAGAGGAGATATAGTTTGTGGGTGTCACCCTTCAGTTTCCAGCATGATTTATTCAGCTTCTCTTCAGAGTTTCTCCAAGCCAGTGTTGCCTTTCTGTCAGTGTCTCCATCTCTGTGGATTTTGGGAACATAAACAAATTCTGGAATGAGTGATCGTTTTATAATTTTCTTTTGGAGCAAGTAGAAAATGATTTTAACCTTTTAAGCTCCAGGGCTGAGATGGATTTAGAGATTCTTCTTTGAATTTCTTACAGCAGGAAGGGTCAGAGGGTTGTGGTGCAGTCTGATATTAATGCAGTCTGTGCTGTTTAGATAGTTAAAAAAAATAAAAAGAAGCTCCTTTTGGTTTTTTTTATTTTCTGTGTCATGATCAGTGGAGATTTCCAGTGTTTGTGATGGATGTTGGTTCTATCATTGTACAAAATTTGTAAAAATTCACAGAAAGCAACAGAATTTAATTGGAAAAGTGCAAAATCTTATTAAACAGCATACTTTGAAGCATTGCTAAGGAATTCTGTAACATTTCTATCAAGCCTGGTAGCTTCCATTCTTTTTCAATTGCCCTAGATTTTCCACCAGGCTGTGATTGCAAGTGTTGGGCTTAAGTGGTGAAAGCTCAGGCTGGTGCCATCTGTGCTGTGAAGGAACAGAAAACCTCCATATCCTGATTTTTGCTATTAGACCTGCACTGCAATAGTGCACAAACATGACTCTGATGATAATCCCTGGCTTTTGTTGGCATTGGCATCCCAGTCTGATGGGTGGGGATGGGAAAAGGGAGCTGCAGTTCATTTTCCTCCCTCCAACCCATGTGAATGGGAATAAAAGGCCACGTTGGATGGGGATTGGAGCAACCTGGAGTGGTGGGAGGGTGTCCCTGCCCATGGAACTGGATGAGCTTTAAGGTCCCTTCCAAACGAAACCATTCCATGATTCTCTGATTCTAAAACAAGCACTAGAAGAAGAAAACTATCAGTTAGGAATTCCTCTCCTGGGATTATTGCTCATCCTATCCATGTGTGATCCTGTTAACAGCAAGTTCTTTGTATTTTGGGCCTCTGTATGCTCAGGAGAGAGCCTGAGCCAGTCGAATTTCTGACTCTGCCTCACCAAGATTTGATTTTCACACCCCTCTTCCAGAAAGATCCTTTAATCATTTACTTGGGATTCACAGGGTTGAGTCTGGAAGAGCAGTAGTTACTTAGAAGAGATCATCTTCCTGCCTAGAGAGGGTGTGGGTTCTCCCTCACTGGGGTTATTCCAGACCCATCTGGACACAATCCTGTTCCCTGTGCTCTGGGATGACCCTGCTGGAGCAGGGAGTTGGACCAGATGACCCCACTGTGCTCCCTTCCAACCTGACCCATCCTGTGACTGCTTAAAAAGATCTCCAAAATCCAAAGGTTGGTTGTGTAGAGGCAGTCAATTTGCAGTGAATTTTCCTCCTGCTTGGATAGTTTTAGATGCACCAAAAAACCAGCAGAATAAAATATAATGCAGGGTTGTAAACACCGAGCCTTCCACCTGCTGCAAAACGCAGCTGGATTTCATTCCACAGCTCCCTCCCCTGCAAAACCTCCTCAAGATGCTCTTCCTAATGGTGCATTATTTATCTGATGGTGTGACTGCTTGTTTGGATCAAGGGACAGGGTGAATGTACTCAGGGCATTGTTCCTGCAGCTTTCCCATCTACAGCAGAACCTCACAGATTTCAAAGGATGATTTAAATGATCCTGAGACTCTCCTGTTGTCTGTTCAGCATCACTCAGCTGCTGGAGGTGCACCTATTGTTCACTAGGATAAAGAAATGTGTCCTTGTTTCTACAGTGGGGAAAAAAAGCCGCATTTCAAGGGTGAGGGTGATTCTTCAATGGAAATCTTTTAATGCTCCCCATCCTGTGACCTCGTAATCCAGCTCCCAGCTAAGATTAAAGCATGAAGGGAACATGATGTGCACAGGCACAGCCTCACTGGAGACACTGCAGTGCTGTGTCAAAAATTCCGTCAAGTCTATTCCCAAATTCTGTGACTGCTGCCTGTAGCCCTGGTTCGTGCCTGAGATGTTTTGGTTTTCTGAAATCCCTTTCCCAGGGAATTTTCTGCAAACAAGAGACATGTTTGGGTAACAGCAAAATCGTTTACATTTTTTCCCTAGGAGATACTTCTTTTTGATGTCCCTCTGGTCTGACCGATGTGATTGAAGAGCTTTGTCTTTGCTTCACCAATCAAATTGGTCTGTGTAGAATAGTATAAAAGGGGAGACACATCCCAAGAATAAAGGAGTCATTTTCAGCCTTCTGAAGTTGGGAGTCTTTGTGTCGTTGTGGTGTAAAACAGCGTCAGCTGCCCAGAGAAGTTGTGGACTCCCCATCCTTGGAGGTGCTCAAGTCCAGGCTGGATGGGGCTTGGAGCTGCCTGGGATAGTGGCAGGGGGTGGGATTGGGGGGGTTTCAAGGTCTCTTCCAATCCAAACCATTCTGGGGTTCTGTGTTTCCATGGAACAAGTGAAACTCGATGTTACATGTTTGTGTTATGAATGATCAAGTAGAAGTCCTTCAATAAATGCCTGTCCAGAAATTTTTATGGCCATGGATATATTCAATTAAAAGTATTTTGTCTTAAGAGACTGATTTTGACCCCAAACCTAATCAAAATTCAAAACCTGGATATATATAAGGGAGGATGATAATATTTTGAAAAGAAACAGTTAAGAGTCTAAATTCAACTTATTTTCCAGGGATAAAAAAATCCCAAATGCCTGAAAGCTGCAGAACATTAATGACTTCAAGAAATTAATATTTTCCTGAGCACCACTATAACTCTTGCATATTTTAAACACATTTAACTGCACTTCTGAATTATAACATCATGGAAAGGTTTGGGCTAGAAGGGACCTTAAAGATCACCTCGTTGCAACCCCCTGCCATGGGCAGGAAAATTATGCTCAGAAATGTTTCTGATTGGGTTTCTGTTGAATTTTAAGCACTCTTTTCCCTTATCAGCTGCTGCTGGTGCAAGACTCCAGTTTATCCCAGAGCACCTCCATATTCCCTGAGATTTCTGTGTCACCTGATTTCTCCAGGAGGAAGCATCGTGCATATGGTGTGTGCATGGAAGGGCTCTTATTTACCTCCAGTGAAATCTGGCAATAGTTCAGATTTGTAATTACAACACTTTTAAAATATAGGAGCACATTGAGCTGTATTTGCTTGACATAGACTGGCTTGTAATGGGATAATTGGTTTCTTGATGTAAACAAAGTGCAGAGAGAAATAGGATGTTAAGGAACTGATAAGGTCTAATTATGGATATTTCAGAGCTGGCAGACGGATCCAGGCCTGGTCACCTTCTGCTCTTCTCTTACTAGACAGCAGCACATTCCAGTAATTCCATGGAGCTGTGTTGTTGTTGTGTTTTGCCTGAGTTATTGTGTCCTGTCACAATTGCAATTCCACTGCTTCCAAAGGTTATTTAAAAATTAAACCAGGATCCACCAGGATTGTCCAGCGAGGTCTCTCAGCCTGTTCCTGAGGCCTCTTCAGCTGCTTCTGCACCACGTGGATATGGGGCCCTTGGAAAACTGAGCTCCTCCAACACACCCTGCTCTTGAGGGCTTCAACTCCTTCCCATAAAGGTTGGACAGGGCTTGGAGCAACCTGGGATAGTGGAAGTTGTCCCTGCTTATGACAGAGAGTGAAACAGGATGAGCTTTAATGTCCCTCCAACCCAAACAATTCTGTTTCTGTGGATAAAGGCCTCACTAGGGCAACTTCTCAACTAACAGAAGATTATTTCCCTTTGAAGTGGGATGATGGGTTCAAGAATGGATAAATCCATGCAGAGTTTCTTTTCGTCCTCCCTGGAACAGCTGCTGGTGGCTGTGTCAAAGAAGAACCAGTGTTAGGAAGTCTTTTGGTCCAGCTGAGTTTTCAGTGGCTATTTTTCACCAGGAAAAGAAAATCACAGGGAACAAAGTTTGGCCCCCAAGAGAAATATCTTTTTTTTTCTTTTTTTGTAGACAGTAAAAATAGAACAAGCAATTTTTCTCAAAGAAAAGGAAGAAAACTTAAAACAATGCTACACATCAGAAGATGTTTTATCTCTATCTGAAGAAAATGTCAGACTCGATGATGTTGAAACAGACGTGTTTGCTCTGACCCAAATGGAGGAGAAACATCCACAGCAATATCATCACATGGTGCAAGGATCACGTTGTGGAAGAATTGAGAGCCAGAGGGAATGTACTGCAGAAGGGGTTCATGTCTCTCATGTTAATTCTCTTTCAGCATGTGGAAAAGAGAAGGAAGTGTATTAATTGGCTGGCTTTGCAGAGTTCTGAGGCATTAATGCTGTCCTGTTTCTACACAGTGTTGGAAAAATGGACACAGCATTTCTGCAGTTCTGGAATGAGAGAAAAAGCCTGGGAAGACAGGGAAGGGAATGGCCTAAAGGAAAGCTGCTCTGTTCCTAAACCAAATCATGTTTCCATTCTTACCTTTCCAGTGTGTTTATTAAAAAAATCTACCCTTAGTTCCCATTTTCCTCTTTACTCTCTTCCAGACACTGATTTTGTCTTTTGGTTGCCTCTTCCAGAGGACTGAAACAGCCCAGTTCCCAACCCCTTCTGTGTGGTCCTGGGTTATCATTATTGCAGCTACTGCCTAAACATGGAATCATGGAATGGTTTGNCTGTGGTGTCCTCTGGAATCTCTCCAGCAGCTCCAAATCCTTCTGCTGTTGCATCCCAGGACTGGAGGCAGCTCTGCAGCTGGGATCTCACCTGAGCAGGGCAGAGGGACAGAATCCCCCTCTCCCCTGCTGCCCCTGCTGGGGGATCAGCCCAGGACATAGGGGGGTTCTGGGCTCCAAGTACTCATGGTCAGGGTGTATCCAGCTTTTCCTTCACCACCATCCCCAAATCCTTCTCCTGAGACCATCTTCTTCTTCCCAGCCTTGCCTGAAGTGAGATGCTCTGGTTTACTGGTCAAATGTCCAGGTTTTTTTTTTTTTAAGTCACTGCCAGGGAATATTCTCTGTTCAGATTTTAAAGCATAAGCAGAAAAGCCCTGAACTGAAAATTTACCCCTAAACCTGTTGTAAAATTAGGTGATAAACACAGAAAAAATTCTGTAACTCTGGGACCTTTTGAAATAAAAATCTTTTTCTGAAAAGAACCCCTCAGTTTCTGTTGCCCTGTGGAGCATCCTGGGCATTGTGCTTTAAATGCTGCTGCTCTGATTTGATGGAATTGTGCATCAGCTTTGTGGGAATATAAATGGGCAGGGCACTGGGCAAGGAGACCCTGATAAAAACAAAATGCTACAGTTCTGCTTGGTCCTCACCAAGGACATTTCCTGACATTTATAAACACTAATAAGGGACAATAAAATATACTTAACACAAAGTGAAAGCTGTCCTTGATGAGCACAACCCTTCAGAACATCCTTTGCTTTCAAAGGAGCCACTTCTCTTTTTCCTTCAGAAAACAAACGTAATGTGGCCTTCAAACACAATCTCTGTGCTTCTCCATCAGGGAGTTTTTAATGTTAATTTAGGTTTCTTGAGGTAATGAAGAATTCAGCTTTGTGTGGATTTCTGCTTAGAGTGGCTATTGCACATTAGGGATGATCTGGGGATTTTTAAAAGTCAGACTGCAGCTTTTAAATCAGCATTATTCACCTTAAAACAACCTTTTCATTATATTTTGGGGGTATTGGCACAGAAAGGAGTAGAAGAGACACAGTTAATTTCCATGACTTCTGGGATAGGGCTTGGGGATCTCCAACAGCAGGAGCTGTCTTGAAGATCATTATTTTTCTATTTATCTAGATATTAATTTTTAAAAGTAATAATATTTTGTTTATTTATGGATTTTTTATTATTTTAATTTATCAATTTATTGTTTTATTTTTCCGTGCAAAAAAAGGCACCTTGAGCAATTGCAAAAAAGCCTTGCAGAGAAGTAATTCCTTGCCTGTGATAAGTAGGAGTATATCAATGAGCAGGAGGAACATATGCTTGGCATCATTCTGAGTTGGTTTAAGTTGGAAATAGAAGTAAATTATCCTGTTAATGACTGGAGGCCGCCCTGATCAGATTGATGCTGCTTTGCAGGAGATGTATTTGTGTGTGTGTTTGTTTATGTGCTGGGATGGGCACATTTACCATCAGATTTATCCTTGGATTCCTGCTAATAAAGCCCAGAGACTGGTGACATGGAATAAAACACACAGAGTGCTGATGATTTATTCTGTTCAGCCAAGAAAAAAGATATGTAAGAGGGTTTTTGGAGGGGGAAAATGGTGCTGTTTTGATCATTTTAGATACACTGTGACATCCACAAAGTGTTGTCAGCGTATCCTAATGGGTTTATCTTCACAAGACTGCTGGCACAGCCTGGAAATTTTAGATCTGGGTGTGTGAGATTGAGCAAAGAGGGTCCTATATTAAAAAATATGGATTAATTAGTATTGGGTTATTTAGTTTGGGAGAATTTAGAGTGATTTTCCTGATTTTCAGGTGTTTTTCTCACTTGATGAAGTTGTTGAAAAAATATATCATTAGATAACTTTGCTCGGATCAAAGATACAAAAATCTTCACTGACTTTTAAAATACTGACTCAGAAATACCCCTGAAACATGGAAGGCTCAACTGGAATAGAATCCCAGAATTCCAGAATAGTTTGGGTTGGAAGGGACCTTGAAGGTCATCTCATTCCATTGGAACTGGATCTCCAGTGACTGTCACGGGAGCTCGGGCACCTTTTGTCACATGTGAACACAGATTGTGGAGATTTAAGTTCAGTTGTTCCATGTTTGCATGAGGTTGGATGGGAAGAATTGCTCCTAGAATTGCTTGGACAATCCCTTATGTCCCAGTACATATTTATATAAAAATATTTATGTTAATAAACATTTATATATAATGCGTTTTTATGTATTAATGGTACATTTTTATTTTATTTCGGGTAATGCTCATATTAGATTATTTTCAGTGGCAATTGATGCTGGCTGGTACAGGCTCTGCTTTTCCTGGGTGACACAAGTCTTTTGTCTTCAGAAAAGAGTAGAAACTCCATCCTTTAAGAGGCTCAAACAGCACCTCATTCCAAATTTTTATTCTGAATACCTGACTTTGTTCTCTGTGCTGGACACACTTGGGAAATGAGGGCAAAAGCACACATCAGGCTCGAAGAAACAAACAACAGTTTTTCAAGCAAGATAAGAACTAATCACAAAATAGAAAAATTCTGATTTGAGTGTGAGTAATTCCGAGACAGCCGTAGTTATTTGTTTTTGAGCCAGGAAAAACAGCATGAGATATGTCAGGCTTGGAGATAAAATTTATTGGTGTGTCATTGGCTTAAATCCAACATTATGCTCATAAATAATCTAATCCTGGTGTGACATATTCCTGCTTGAACCTTGACTGAAAATTATTGAGAGTCATGTCATGAATTATGCAGGAGCAGACACGTGCTCGAGTCGAGGGGATGGAGCTGGAGTGGAATGCTGGAATGTGTTTGGAATTAGGGACGGAGAGAAGGCAGGGTGTCCTCTTGGTATCCAGAGGGGTGACATGGAGCCTTGTTTGTCTGATGATCATCTAGCTTTTTTTGACTCTTGTGGGATGGAAAGTGTGGTGAGGAATGTGGTTGTCACTGTGTCTGTCCCTCATGCACCATCAGTCCCTGAGTTTACACCAGTTCAGGATATCCCAAAGCTCCAGACAATCCCTGACTCCAAAATCCAGCTGCACAGCTGGATAGGCTTCACTTGGGTAACTCTGTGGAATTTTCCTGACAAGCCAAGAGAGGACAAGTGTAGGGGTTTAAATGTTAGAATGGTGGCACTCAGACTCACCCAATGGGATGGGGTTTATCCTTAGGGTAGATAAAGAGATTTTAATTTGCTTTGTTTTCTGGAGACCAATAAATTCAACATCATTTTACTGCATTAAAGATCTGGGCGTGTTTTTGAGATGTAGAGGAATTTTTTGGTCACTCGCATGGTCCCTCTTCACTCCATTGTGTAGTTTGCTGGAGACCTCTGTGTGAATCTGGGAGTAATTAATCTGGGGTATCCAGGATAACTGGGACAGCCTAGAGAAGAGAAGGATCCAGGGAGACCTCAGAGCCCCTTCCAATGCCTAAAGGGGCTCCAGGAGAGCTGGAGAGGGACTTGGGACAAGGGATGGAGGGACAGGACACAGGGAATGGCTTCCCACTGCCAGTGAGTAGATTAAGATGGGATATTTGGAAGGAATTCCTGTCTGTGAGGGTGGTGAGGCCCTGGCAGAGGTTTCCCAGAGAAGCTGTGGCTGTCCCTGGATCCCTGGAAGTGTCCAAGGGCAGGTTGGATGGGGCTTGAAGCAACCTGGGATAGTGGAAAGTGTCTCTGCCCATGGCAGGGGCGGAGACTGGATGATCTTCAAAGTCCCTTCCCACCCAAACCATTCTATTAGTCCTGAGAAATAATGATTTAAAGATATTTGTGAATCTTTCTGCGCTGGACAAGTTTTGCAAACTTGATAAACATTCCAATAACCGCCCCTGACCTGCCTTTGAGTTGAATGTCCATAAAACCCCCCAAAATTCCAGAGGAGACAAAGTGACTCATTGCACAACGATGCTGTAAATGAGACAACAGCTCATTTTGGCTTGGGTATGGGAGATGTGCTGAGACTCAGGTGGGCTGGATGCAGAGCATGGAATGACCTCTCCCTGCTCCCAAAGCTCTGTCCCTGTGACTGTGGAGTTATCCCAGCCTGCTTGGATAGCTGCAGTTATCCAAACATGTTCCCACAGGGATCTGTGGCTCCCCAAAATCCTGCTCAGAGTTAGAGAGGCTGTTTCTTGCAGCAGGACTGTGCTACCACAGCCCTTCAGCTCAGTCTGGAGGGCACAGGGTGCTTTTTTTGGGATGTCTAAGGAAATAGGTCTGGAGAGCTGCAGGTCATGGACTTGGCTGTGAGTGATGGCAATTCCTCTGCCGAGCCATTGGTGCCACTCTGCCTCAGTGTTTTTCATAGTTCCTTTATTTCCAACGCTGCCAGTCCAGGTTTTTTTGGGAATGATTGTGCTGCATGATGGGTAAATGACTAACCACATTAATATTTGGCCTCTGTCTGCCCCCCTGGATATAAATTAGTTTTTCTCTAACAATCTACTGTGGTATTTTCTTGAGTAATTATCTTTTGGTGGTTTTTTTTGGAGATGGGTGGGAAGAGTTATTCTCTTTTGCAAGTGAGACCTCAACATCATTTCATTGGCTCGCAACAGATGAGAAAATAACTCTTGGAACTTCCATATTTCCATTAAGGACAGCTATGGTTCAAAATAGATCCATTTGAATGATCTAGGTGCACTTGGAAGGCATTTATTGGTTTGGAAAAGGGTTAAGGGGAAAGGAGGACGAAAGGGCTGCTTCTTGAATTGCTTGTTATTTGAATGTAATTATTTTTTTGCTCCTGAGCAATTACAGATTGTAGGTTTAAATAATTGTCAGGGTGCCTACAGCTTTCTATTGTTGTTTGAAATCTAAGGCTATGAATATAATAAGGAATATGAGATTACTTTTGCTGAATGTGGCTATGGCAGTTCATTTAACTCAGCAATAGTCATCAGAAAAAAAGGAAAGAAAAGGCAATTTTTCTATTCCTTGCAGTAAACAAACCTTGTAAACAAGTTATTATTTTCTGCAGCAAGGCCCTAGAAGTGATTCCTATTTTGCTGGTAACAAAACGTGGCTCTTTGCTTTTATAAGAGTGGAATATATTTTGTTTTGCTTCTCTCTATCTCAAGCTCCCCAAGGTGGCTTGGGAGATTAGAGAGATTTTCACAAGACAAGGGTAAGGCTTGGGTGTTATTGCAGAGATGGATTTATATGAAATGGATTACACAGCCCTGATGACATCTCTTATTTTCTGTGTACATCAAGTTCTACTTGACTAGTGGAGCACTAAAGTGTGGCAAATGACCGGGGATGATCTAAAATGAATCTCTGCCAAGTGCTGGAATGCTCAGAGTGAAGGAAGATCACAAAATGATTTGAAAGCCTCAAATCAATGGCTGAACTAAAGATGTGATGCTTTGCAATGAAGCAAATAATCAGCTTGATGATAGGACCGTGTAGTTCTATCTCAATCTCTTCACCATATTATTGTAGCAGCGATTCTTTTTATCCCTAACAGACCTTGGAAACATAATATATTAAGAAACTGCTCTCTTCTTTAAAGAACAGAGGAGGGTGTCCAGGTTGAGGCATGGTTTGTTCTTTAGGGACTGAATCCGTGGGCTTTTTGCTGTGCTCATTCAGATCGAGGTGCTGCACCTGGGTTGGGGCAGCCCCCAAGATCAATCCAGGCTGGGGATGAAGGGATGGAAAAGGCCTGGGAGAAGGAGTTGAGGGTGCTGGTGGGTGAGAGCTGGACATGACCCAGCCCAGAAACCTCAGTGGGCAGCAGGGGAAGGGGGGATTCTACCCCTCTGCCCCCTCAGGTGAGACCCCATCTGCAGAGCTGCCTCCAGCCCTGGGGCCCAACATCAGGAGGATGTGGAGCTGGTGGAGAGAGTCCAGAGGAGGCATCAGGATGATCAGAGGGATGGAGCAGCTCTGCTGCAGGAAAGGCTGAGAGGATTGGGAGTGTTCAGCCTGGAGAAAAGCCTGTCCTACTTGCCCCTCCCAGTTGTAGCGTGATGCCACACTCGGGTCCGTATGTAGGAGGATCGGACCCACAGAAGAAACGAGGCAGGCAGCAGCAGTTGAAGGGAAAGCTAATGATACTTTATTCTACAATCTTCTTCTACATTCTTCTTCTAAGTTCTATATCAACAATCCGACTCCAATCTTATATACAGTTTATACAAAGGCAAGAGATTGGTCATTTAGGTCACCACCTCTTCAACCTGGATGGTGAACACCACCATCAATCAATTCTCCTCTCAGAGGAGAAATATGAAAAACAATCTAAAAATATACATAGTTTATGTTGAGCTGCGTGAGAATCTACTTGTAAGATTCTAAACAAAGAAAACCAAGAAAGCTGAGGGCAACACCCAGTACCTGAAGGGAACCTGCAAGAGAGCTGAAGAGGGACTTTAGAATAAGACCTGGAGTAACAGGATGTGAGGGAATGGCTCCAAACTGACAGGGAACAGATTTAAATTGGATATTGGCAAGGAATCCTTCCCTGTGAGGGTGGGGAGGCCCTGGCACTGGTTTCCCAGAGAAGCTGTGGCTGCCCCTGGATCCCTGGAAGTGTCCAAGGCCAGGTTGGACGGGGCTTGGAGCAACCTGGGATAGTGGGAGGTG
>VXBB01002397.1:102410-113610 GCA_013399915.1 Illadopsis cleaveri
AGAGAGAAGCAAACCCAACAGTTTTCCTGGGAATTCATGCAGTGTGAACAGAACACGTCTTGGCAAAACGGTGAGCCAAGAAATTCCTCTTTAGTTGCTCTGTTAGGCAAGCTGCATTTTAAATTTCTTGCCCAGGGCTTTGTTTGACTTGCCCCAGGCAAGCTGTTCAACATATTTATCAACCCTGTTGGAGCATTAGAGCCAACGCTCATCGAAGAAGATCATCCTCTTAATGCCATCTGCCATCAGCAGTTTTATTTCTTTCAGCTCAACTTGTTCTCTGTTTCACCGTTTTTTTTCCCTGTTCCTCCCAACCATTTCTTAGCTGATTGTTTCCCAGTGATCTCAAATATTCTCTGATTGCTCAGATATTCAGGGGCTGCTGGATGTTAAACCCCTGAGGGTATCAATGGTACAATTTTGTTTTAAATCCTGATTGATAACATTAATCCTATATGGATCCAGATGGCTGCCAAAGCACCCTACGTATCTCAGTGCTGTGCAAAAGATGAGAGTGCATTTCAATCTGACTCTGGAATTCTTTCCAGATCCTCGACAAGAACTTGAAAAAATTCAGAACAAAGGCTCTTGGGTAGTTTCATGCTGTATTTTTATCTTGAGGACATGGCTTTGATCATTTTAGATTTTCAAGCCCTGAATAAGAGTGTGTAAGTGCAGAGACAGTATCAAAGTGTTCAACAAAGCTGTATACACTCACTTCCCAAGGGATTTGAGATCCAGTTTGCTCCTGGATTTGTGTCCACAATCAGAGTGAAGCCAAAGGGACTGATGGGAGTATTTCCCTCTAGACAACAAAAATTAATCTTCTGGGAATCTGATGCTATGGAGTTATTGGTGCCATGAAGGCAAGAAAAACTATTGTAGCCACGTGAGGATCTGCTGTGTGTAAACTGGATTTGCTGGATGTTCTCCTGGGTTCCCAGGACATTTTTATCTGATTATCCAAACAGGGAGATCATGGACTCACAGAAGGGCTTGGAGGGGAAGGGACCTTAGAGCTCACCCAGTTCCACCCCTGCGATGGGCAGGGACAACTTCCACTATCCCAGGCTGCTCCAAGCCTCATCCAGCCCAGCCTGGGACACTTCCAGGGCTCCAGGGGCAGCCACAGCTTCTCTGGGAAACCTGTGCCAGGGCCTCCCCCCCCTCACAGCCAAGAATTCCTTCCCAATATCCCGTCTAACCCTGCCCTCTGGCAGTGGGAAGCCATTGCCTGTGTCCTGTCCCTCCATCCCTTGTCCCAAGTCTTTCTCCAGCTCTCCTGGAGCCTCTTTAGGCTCTGGAAGGGGCTCTTAGTTCTCCCTGGATCATTCTCTTCTCCAGATGAATGCCCCCAGCCTGGCTCCAGAGCAGAGGGACTCCAGCCTTGGGAGCAGCTCTGTATATTCCTGTGGACTCTCCCCTCAGAGAGACAGATCCTCAGAGATCTGCAGGTTCCAATCACATCTTCCTTGCCACCTACTTGCCCATGTTTTCTGGGGAGGGAACACAATGGTGCTCACCAAGGTCTCCTCCTGACCTTCCACAGTGAAGCCAAGGTCCCCTCTCCAGCCTGAGAAGTTCTAAGAATTAATGGTCTCCACGATTTCAGAGCACAGAGCATCAATATCCTTTTGGCTCCGTGCTCAGAAATATCAGTACTTGGACTGTCTTCAATCAATCAGCTGTACCAACTGCTCTCCACAGTTTTTTAAGGAGGAAAATGCCAATCACACTCCGGCATTTGGCTGAAATGTATGGAATGAGCATTATTCTATAGGGATGGAACTCACTGAGGCTCAATTTTATTCCTTCCAACTGGGGAGGGATGGGATGGAGGGGGAAACAAAAAAAAAACAACAAAAAAAATTTCAGTTCAAAGCAGCTGAGCATTTCCTTCTCCAGATTTTACAGAGGGAACAAAATCAATCGTATTCAAAACCTGGGCCAAGTCCTGTGCTGGCCAAGGGAAGCAGGATCCTGGCAGCTGTGCCTCCAGCTCCCGGAGATGCTGGCTCGGGCAGGAAGCTCCGAGGTAGCCGGTGGGATGTGCTCTTGGCTGTCCTTTGCTGCCTCAATATATGGGAGCTGGATCCTGTGGCATTGGAGCAGCTGGCACAGCCACTGCTCCCAGGGACTCAGAGCAGAGCCTGGCACGAGAGGCTCCTCTGTCTGGAAAGATCCTGTCCTGCTCCTTCCTCTCCTCTGGGCGTCAGGAAGAGGTTTCCAGGTTTTTGCTCTTTGTTCTCCCCAGCACATTTTATTGTATTTAAAGCTGACATTTCCCCCCTCCACTCCACACCCCCCCCCACACCCCTCCCAGCTGATGGAATATATCCCAAAATCCTTCTGACAGAAGGAGGAGCAGGATCCGTGTCCTTTGCAGTTCATCTTCCTCAGCGAAGCATTGCTGGCATGGGAACAGCTCCTTAATCTGCTGCATGGAAAAGTGCCTTGGAGTGTGGGTGTAGGGATGGCAGGCAGCAGGCCAGGAGAGGCTTGGCATGCCAAGGAAATAAAGCATTCATTCTTCAAAATATGACAAAATAAAAAAAAGGAGTCTTCTGGATGTCCTGTTGGACTGCTGGGAAGGCAGGGAGAGGGAAGGCTTGGAAATAAAGCTGGCAGGAGGGAAAGGTCGGTGGGGAGTCAGGTGTGTCTGCACCTGATGCCACCAGAGAAGCATATTCCAGAAAGATGAAGGACAAAAGGCATTGAAAAATATCCCACAAATGAAAACACTGTATATGTGTACATTATAAAAAAGGAAAATTGGCCAGTATAGAACACAATACACCCACTGTGAGTTTCTTTAAATAAATGGAGTAAATGGAATGAATGGGAGGCTGAGAGTCCCTGAAGCTTCCACCGAGCTCCAGAGTTAATGGATGTTAATTAGCACAGAATGGGTGCAGCTTGTGAGGCTGGAGTTTGGATCAGGAATACCCTTCTAATGCAAATTTACTGCCTGTACTCATCTGCATAATGGAATCATAAATAGGAATTTACATCAGGGAATCTTCAGGGAGACCTAGGATCATTCAGGTCTGATAGGAACAGGCACTGGAGAAGAGATCAGAACAAAGATGAGGAAAAGTTTCCTTTGGAGATCGTGGAGTTCCTTGTGGGACTGGGGGAAAATGTCTGAATAATTTTCAAATAAGTTTTCCAGTCATTTTTTTGGTGCTCTGTGATGGCTTCTGTACACAGTACACAAAAAAAGGAACTAACAATATTGCAAGCTGTGAACATTATTATGATGATAGATAACTTCAGAATTAGTAATTTTGTCTGGGATTCATCTCTGCAGCACAGAGTTCTACTAAGTGTGTCAGGTTGGTAATTTTTTATGGATGTGGAAGAGAAATAGGCAACTTTCAGGCAAAAATCACTGTATTTTGGGAGATTTGATTCAACATCAGATTCAGAGACTCTCAGGGTTTTGTAATGTCTGTGTCTGGGATAGGGGCTGGTTTCTCCTGCCTGAAAATATGCAGATGGGATGCTCTGGTGAGACCCACCTGGAGCTCTGGGATCCCCAATATCAGGAGGACGTGAAGCTGCTGGAACAAATCCAGAGGAGGCCATGGAGATGCTTCAAGGGCTGGAGCCCCTCTGCTCTGGAGCCAGGCTGGGAGAGCTGGGGGTGCTCACCTGCAGAAGAGAAGGATCCAGGGAGAGCTCAGAGCCCCTTCCAGTGCCTAAAGGGGATCCAGGAGAGCTGGAGAGGGACTTGGGACAAGGGCTGGAGGGACAGGACACAGGGAATGGCTTCCCACTGCCAGAGGGCAGGGATAGATGGGATGTTGGGAAGGAATTCCTGCCTGTGAGGGTGGTGAGGCCCTGGCAGAGGTTTCCCAGAGAAGCTGTGGCTGCCTCTGGATCCCTGAAGTGTCCAAGGCCAGGCTGGACAGGGCTCTGAGCAGCCTGGGATAGTGGAAGTTGTCCCTGCCCATGGCAGGGGTTGGGTCTGGATGATCTTTAAGGTCCCTTCCCACCCAAACCATTCCATGATTCCATGAGTTCCATTTGCCTCGTCCAGGAATGTTTTCCTTCACGTGTCTCCCCCAAATTCTGTGTCATTTATGCCAGCCTTGTGCACACAGATGTTCTGGATATCCCCGGGCATCTCAAACGATCCCAAATGTTTCCATTTAGGCAAATAAATGAATCCCTGGATGTTGAAGCTCCTGTGCAGCCAATGGAGACCTGGTCAGTGTGGTTAATCTATAAAGCTGCTCATCCCTGCAAACACCTGGGGTTCCATTCTGCTCTGTTTGTCGTGGAGTATTTCAAAATTTTTTTATCTCTGAGAATGTGGTGCTTATCTCTCTTATCAGAGTAGCGCTTTGCTTTCATTATTTTAGAAGAATATTTCAGTTTATGCTGACTATTTATTAGGAATATGCAAATGACAGGGTTGCCTATGGAAACACAGGGTCCTTGGTGACAAAAAACCTTGTGCAGAGGATCTATAGGAGTATTGATCCATAAAGAGAATAGCTGGAGAAAATGGATGTGGATGCTGGAAAGGAATATAGATTCTATAATTTAATCTCCAATTGTTTGATTAATATTTTTCATAGGGATGCTTGAACATTTAAAGATTCCTGTCTGAATCTGTTTGGGTTTGAAGTTCAAAACCAGAAAAAAAAAAATTAAAATACCTTTTGAAATTCCAATTAAGAGTCAGTCAAAACCCATCACTATTCTTGTTTTTGTTTTGCAAATTAGCAATTAAAAAGTGACAAATGTTTTCAGTGCTTAAACAATCCTCTGCAATACCCATTATGTTCAAATAAGACTTTTTTTTTTTCTGGGAACGTGAGTGTGTTTCTCTGTATTTCCTTTTTTTTCTTCCTCTTAGGAATGCCTTCGGAAGCTCCCTCTGTACCTCCAAAGCTGCACTCACTTCCCCAGTACTGGGGATTATGCAAATCACTTCATGAATAGTTTAAAATCACATTCATGTTTTCAAGTTTTAAATTATAATATGGGTGGCTTATTTTGCTTTTATGATTCTTTTCCTCCTTTTTTTTTTTACTATTTTGTTTCCCCTTCTGAGTTTTTATTTAATTATTTACATTTATTATTTAAATTATTTATTTCTTCAGTTTCCTTACTAATGTAGTAATAATTAAGGGAAGTAAACTTTTTTTTTTGGTACTACAGGACCATGTGAAATCTTGAACTGAAATTATTTCCCTGTTTTGGTAATAATTGTCCATATTAACTATGGCTAGAGGCAGCCAATGCTCTGGAAAACAGGCACTCCATGAGCTCACGTGTCTAATTCTGGAATATTATGTGGGATTTTATTGTTAATATTTCTCTCCTTATGACAATTTCTCTGTCGAACGTGGCACCACTTTAGCAGGATAACAAACATCAGCCGAATGGATTAATGCTGGGGAAAGCAATTTAGTGCTGGATTGTTGTAAATGATGTCTCTTTACCTGCAGGTTGTTTTATTATGACAAAGATTTCAATTTTATCTGTTCTCGGGGATGGGAGGATTTATTGTTTGTGTGAGGTGGCAGCGCACTTGAGAAAATGATGAGAGCAGTTCTTCAGGAGAATAAAATCCCTCTCTCTCCGGGAAAGGGCGGCACAATGGACTCGGGCATCAGCTGGAAGAGGGAAAAATGGAGGAGTCCACGATGGGGACACAGGTCACTGCTCAAATCCACAGAGTCACAAAATAGTTTAGGTTGGAAAAACCCTCCAAGGTCAAGTCCAACCATCCCCCAGCACTGCCAAGGCCACCACCAGCCCATGTCCCCAAGTGCCACATCCACAGGGCTTTTAAATCCCACCAGGGATGGGGACACCACCACTGCCCTGGAAAGAGGGGTCAGAGATGATTATCAGTGAGGAAATCCCAAATAATAGTTATTGATCAGGTCGCTGGCCACTGCCCTGATGATCAGGGATTTCAATAGCAACATTAGGGATTTACTGTGCATTAAAACCCCTGAAATAAAACACTAAGAATGAGCATTTCTGCTTTGCATTTGAAGCTGGGCCTGTATCCGAACTCAAACCTGAGTTTGGGTTGTCTCCTTGTGGTTTTGGTTCGCCAATTTTTCATTTCCCGGCCAACACACTAATTACTGTGGTGAGTTGAGTGCCCACTAGAATTATTTACTCTTTTTCTACTGTGAGACTGGGTTAGGAGAAGAGCAAAGCAGGCTCAAACTTTAAAGGGTATAAAGAAAGCTTTATTAACCAAACTATAAGAGGGAAAAAAATTAATAAGAATCAGAATAAAACCTTCAAAACACTTCTCCTCTCCCCCACAAGCTTCTTTGATTTTTCACTGACAATGTGCAGAGGGAAAACTTAGAACTTAGGTTAGTTTACAGCCTCTAAAAATAGTCTTTCATCAGTTCTTTTAGGGAGGGGAGTTTCTTTTGCTATATCAAAACTAGTTACTGATTGGTTTTGTCAGGGATGGAGGAAGCTGTTGGCAGCTTCTCAGAGACAATCACTTCCTTCTTCCCTTTTCACCATAAATCAATTAATGCAAACCCAGTGCACTCCCTAATCTTGGGTTGCTTGTTCACACTCAGGTGCCAGCCTAGGAATGTGATGTGGAAGGAAATGTGGGTCTGTCCAATTCCTTGGCATGGATGATGTTGCTCCTTGGCTACCCCTCAGTGTGTTTGTCCAGTCAGTGGTAGACTGATAAATTGGCTCCAGAGTCGTTCCTGGGAGAGCCTCAGCCTCACCTGCTGAGGACATAGCTGGAATTTTGGGCAGCTGGAGCTCAAACTTCCCTTGGAATATTAAGGATGCAAAGCACTGAAGTATTAGAGTTGGACAGAAGGTTGTTTTCCATGCGTCTCATGCAGATACAGACTTGGGATCTAGGGAACAACCCCCAAAACAACTTAAAGCACCTTTGGAAGCAGTTTCACACAGGCTTGGTGTGCCCAATTCCATGGGAGCTCCAATGGCCCCTCTGCTCTGGAGCCAGGCTGGGAGAGCTGGGGGTGTTCACCTGGAGAAGAGAAGGATCCAGAGAGAGCTCAGAGCCCCTTCCAGGGCCTAAAGGGGCTCCAGGAGAGTTGGAGAGGGATTTGGGACAAGGGATGGAGGGACAGGACACAGGAAGTGGCTTTCCACTGCCAGAGGGGAGGGAGAGATGGGATATTGGGAAGGGATTTTTCCCTGTGAGGGTGGTGAGGTCCTGGCACAGGTTTCCCAGAGAAGCTGTGGCTGCCTCTGGATCCCTGGAAGTGTCCAAGGCCAGGTTGGATGGGGCTTGGAGCCACCAGCCTGATTTAGGTGAGGAACCAAGCCCAAGAGCTCTGGTTATCTCTGTAATCAAAGGACAATAACTGCAATTTCATCCTCAGTTTACATCTTCTGCAGGAATTGTCCTCAGGAGGTTCCTGCCTCTTTCCAGGACTTCCAGGAGCAACCTTAATTCCTGCAGTTTGCCTAAGCATCTGAATCAGAAGTAGAAATCCCAGTTCTGTACTTTTTGGTGCATTAAAACTTAAATTGAAGTTAATCTCTGAAGGTTCAAAGAAAGAGCATTGTGAGCTATCAAGGCTGGAGGAGGGGCTGCTCCGTTCTTCTGATTGTGCTTTGAAGGATCATTTCTGTGACTTTTTAACCTGTCATATCTGCAGTGTCACCAGGAGAAAACTCTCGTGGACCACTGATTTCTGTGTGTATAGAAACAGTGTATTTAATATTTTGTTTATCTTTACTGCCTTTATTTCAACTGTTTTAGAAAGGGAATAATAACAGGATGTTATCATTGGAAAGGACAATTCATTGCTCCAGCTTGACAATACCGGAATCTCCATGACACTCAAATAATTTAATAAATAGTCCCTTAAACATTTATTTAACTAAGCCATCAGACAATTGTCAGTGTTGGTGGTGTTTGTTCCTTAATTCCTTTAACCAGGAGAGGTTTTAATTTACACCCTTAAACAGTCTGATGTCCTTTGATAATTGGCCATGGGGGTGAATGACTACAAAAATCTTGTCTGAACATCAAATATCTCTGTGCATAAATTGTTAAACTGAAGCATTTTTCCTTTTATATAACATATAATATAATCCATTATCGCTGCCACCTCTGCCTGAAAGCAGAAAATTAAATAACTGTTTGCCATTAATACAAATTATTGTGTTTTGACAGCTTCCCAATCAGCTCAGGTAAAAATGATGCGGCACAAACAGCACAATTGCCTTGTAAGGAACTTTTTTTTGGTGTGTGCATGAGAATTCTCCTTGTTTGGGCCTTCAAACCCTTCCAAGGTTTGCCCTCTGTGATAAATTGATATTCAGAAGCATAAATCAAGCTGTGTTTGAGTCGTGCTCTGATGCAGAATGGATTTCTCTTTATAGTTACCCTATAAATAAACTTGGAAAACACTTGACCAGCAGGTGCTGCCTATGGATGTTCCTTCCACTATGCCCTGTATCAATTAATATGCAAATAAGTGATTGAGTATTGGCAGATTTTGACCTCGCAATGTGTATTTTGTGCCCTCTTCAGGTATGGGCTGTTTCTGGGGAGCCGAGAGGAAGTTCTGGAGGCAGAAAGGAGTCTACTCCACCCAAGTGGGTTATGCAGGAGGACATACCCCAAACCCTACCTACAAAGAGGTGTGCTCAGGTGAGTCTTTCCTCTTTGGTTTTTAAGGGTCTGGAGTGGAATCTTGCATTATGAATGACAACTAAGAGTGATATGAGTGACTGCAGTGACTAAGGAGATTCGGAGTTGGCTTTACATCCCAAACTGTACTGAAGTCTATGGATGCCCATCCCATTGCTGTCTCCCAGTAATTAATGAGTCAATGCATGAACAAATAATCTATTCTGATTAATAATCTGTTAATTTTTCACACAGTTCAGTGCACAGCATCCTGCCATTTCCAGGCCAAACCCTTGCATTTATTTTTCACCCTACACTACAAAACCCCAACGCAGTTTCTCTCTGTGATCTGAACCACAGAACCCCTGGCAGCCAACTAATGCTGATGGTGGAGAAAACCCTGGCTTTCCTGGACTCACCTGGAAGTTTTCCTTTGGTTTATTTTCTTGTTAACATTTTTTATGCCAAATGGTGACATGGGGGCTTGTTCTTAGTGACAAACTCTCGCATGGGCTTCGTGGAAAGGGTGTGAAAAGTGACACAAACAAATAATGGGCACTTGAAGCCCTGTGCAGAGGTGCTGCAAGGCAGCCAAAAAAGGCAGAAACTTGCTGGAAATTGTGAAAAGTGGGAAAATAGATGATTTAAGGTGGAACGGAACGGAATGGAATGGAATGGAATGGAATGGAATGGAATGGAATGGAACGGAACAGAATGGAAATGGAAATGGAAATGGAAATGGAAATGGAAATGGAAATGGAAATGGAAATGGAAATGGAAAGAGAAGGAAGGGGAAGGGGAAGGGGGAGGGGAAAGGGAAAGGGAATTAAATTGGAATGGAATGGAATGGAGTGAAATGGAAATGGAAATGGAAATGGAAAGAGAAGGAAGGGGAAGGGGAAGGGGGAGGGGAAAGGGAAAGGGAATTAAATTGGAATGGAATGGAATGGAGTGAAATGGAAATGGAAATGGAAATGAAGGGGAAAGGGAAAGGGAAAGGGAAGGGGAAAGGGAAAGGGAAAAGGAATTAAATTGGAATGGAGTGGAATGGAAAATTATTTTTCTGTTTTAACGGGGAAGAGAAGGGAAATTAAAATTGAATAGACTGGAATGGAAAATTCTTTTTCCATTTTCTGGTGACAGCCATACAGAGGACAATCTGAAAAAGCCTTCTGGAGGGCGTGCAGGATTTGGAGCTATTTTCAGTGCGTTCCCCTAATACATAAATACACCATTTTTGGCCAGCATTAGACAACCCAGGATGTTCATTCATCACCAAACATCTTTTCATATTTTGCTTACAGATGTTCAGAACAATTCTGTTGCTCTGTATATTCATAAGCTTTTAGAAATCTGCATAGCTCAAGTGGCACTGAAATCAGAAGGGAAGAACTCTGCTGTTGTTATTCATTAACTGGGGATGTACAATTACCATATAAAATACACAGCTAACGATGATTTCCTTAAAAACAGGGTCGTTTATAGGCTTGTGGTTCAGGCTGTTCACATGTGAGCAGGTCATTTGGGTTTGCTTTCAAGTTGTTTTCTTTTGTTTATCTTCAGTGACTGGAATGTAAGGAAAAATAAAACATGTCTGGTTATTACATGACATTAGTTAGAAGGCTGAGATTTAGTGAATTAAACCAATTTATAACCTTGTCAATTCTCATCTTTCTGAGGCGTTTTCTCTCGTGCACAAATCATAATTTCTAAAAATTAACAATTCAGTATAAAAATGTGCCACACAGACTTTGTTTCTGCTCTGAGTTACGTAAAATATTTGGCTGTGAAGTTGTTTCACAACTCCTAAGCAGCAAATCCACGTTTTTCTGAGGAATACTAGTGTCTCTTGCATAAGAATTAGTCTTCCATATTGTATTTCCAGTTCTCCTTAAAATGTCTTGGCTTCCAAAGGTCACCTGGAAGGCTTCTAAATAGCTGATGGAAGAGAATGGAGAAAGGGAAAATTAATTTCTTGCTCTGTTACCTCCTGTTCCTGCGGTCAGCTGGTGATTTCCCAAGTTAATTCCATAAGCCCAGAGCAGGGTGGTGGCTGGGATGTTGTTATTTAAGGGTGGAAGGGTGTGGGGAGGGTTTGGCTGGATAATGTGGGGTTAATTTTGCATATTTGTGCATAAACTGTTGATATTAAAGGCAGCAATGGGAGATCTGATGGGAATTTTTCAGGAGTTGTTGATGGCAGTAGAGAAAAAAATATAACGCAGGAAAATTCTTGGCTTCTCAGATTTGCCCTTCCCTAAGAATACAGAAGAATGTCCTGTGACAAACTATCAGCATGTTCATGGAATCCTGGAATCTCGGAATGATTTTGGGTGGGAAGGGACCTTAAGGATCATCCAGTTCCACTCTCTGCCATGGGCAGGGACACCTCCCACTGTCCCAGGGTGCTCCAAGCCCCATCCAACCTGGCCTTGGACACTTCCAGGGATCCAGGGGAAGACACACCTTCTCTGGGAAACCTCTGCCAGGGCCTCCCCACCCTCACAGCCAAGAATTCCTTCCCAATATCCCATCTATCCCTGCCCTCTGGCAGTGGGAAGCCATTCCCTGTGTCCTGTC
>VXBB01002397.1:114138-136792 GCA_013399915.1 Illadopsis cleaveri
GAGGGTTTGGCTGGATAATGTGGGGTTAATTTTGCATATTTGTGCATAAACTGTTGATATTAAAGGCAGCAATGGGAGATCTGATGGGAATTTTTCAGGAGTTGTTGATGGCAGTAGAGAAAAAAATATAACGCAGGAAAATTCTTGGCTTCTCAGATTTGCCCTTCCCTAAGAATACAGAAGAATGTCCTGTGACAAACTATCAGCATGTTCATGGAATCCTGGAATCTCGGAATGATTTTGGGTGGGAAGGGACCTTAAGGATCATCCAGTTCCACTCTCTGCCATGGGCAGGGACACCTCCCACTGTCCCAGGGTGCTCCAAGCCCCATCCAACCTGGCCTTGGACACTTCCAGGGATCCAGGGGAAGACACACCTTCTCTGGGAAACCTCTGCCAGGGCCTCCCCACCCTCACAGCCAAGAATTCCTTCCCAATATCCCATCTATCCCTGCCCTCTGGCAGTGGGAAGCCATTCCCTGTGTCCTGTCCCTCCATGCCTTGTCCCAAGTCCCTCTCCAGCTCTCCTGGAGCCCCTTCAGGTGCTGGAAGGGGCTTTGAGGTCTCCCTGGATCCTTCTGTTCTCCAGGTGAACGCCCCCAGCTCTCCCAGCCTGGCTCCAGAGCAGAGGGGCTCCAGCCCCATGATGAATTTGTGACTCTCTTGATGTTCAGACATGGCCTTGTATTCTTTGGAGAACCCTTCAGCTGGACACCACAACACTCTTCCAAAGTGGCTCTGGTTCTCCAAAGTGTTTAAACATATAATTAAACTACAAATATTCCCTTCCCTTTCTGTAGCTTGTAAAAGGGATCTGAAGGTTTCCATGGACAGGAACTAAGTCCACAAGATTAAAGTTTCTGAGCAGTAATGAGAGTGGCTCAGAACATTTTCTTTTGTTATTAAATTGCTGTCAAGAGAATAGATTCCTGTTGTGCCTTTGTCTGGTCTTTTTTTTTTTATCCTTATAAGAACAGGATATAGGAATTTTAATGACTGTGAAGAATCTCAGTGTTCACCATGCCCTTGATCTGTGCCTTGATAGGATTGGCCAATTTCTCCACCTCTCCCCTTCTTGTTTCCTCCCAGTTCACCTGTGAGAAAGGAGGGAAAGGTCAGCCAAAGTGCAAAATATTGCATCAATCAAAGTTGATGTCATGAACTGTGGGAATTGCTGTTTTGTGTATTTTTTGTAGCAATTGAAGAACAGGATTTTGTAGAAAGTCTGTAATTTCTGTTAACTAGAGCAGTTGGAACAAGTTGTGTCTCTGGGATCATGAGATTATCATCCTAGGATCCTCCTGGATGTGCAGCTAAACCTTGATATGACCCTAGAAACCATAATTTGTCCTCCATGCAATTGCTAAGTCGTGAAATAAAATGAATGCAGCAATTTCACTTCAAAAATCATTTGGAAAGGTGATGGCAGATGCTGCTGCAACAATAAAACCTTGGCAGCAAGAACCCAACAGATGCACTGAATTTTACTTACCTGCTCCTCTGAAGCTCAACCTCCCAATTTTCAAGGCTGACTTTTTTTTTTGAAGTTGACCAAGAAAACTGTATTGCACTTTAAAATCCAGGATGCAGAAATGGAATCTGTAGATTTGTCATTTAGAAATGAAAGGCAGAATAAATAATTTTTAAATGGTAAATAAATGGTAAATAAATTTGCTATTGCTTGAAAAACAGGCTCCTTGTCCACAAGGGAGGGCAGCAGCTCTGTTGAGGGAGCTCTGCTCCATCTGTAATCAAGGTTGAGTTCACTTTTCCATCTCAGAATTTGACTTCTCGGAGTTAATGTCTTGTCTGGTTCAGGCTTGAAGAAACCAAAGTGATATTTATTATTTAGATACCTGATTGTGCCTCGTGGCAAATTTAAAATCCTAATAGCCTCACTGCTGTCCTCTGCTCCTTTCATCTATTTGTCCCAGCATTGCCCACAATCACAGGCTTGGGTTGTAGCAGCAATATAAATACAAAACATATTATTTATTATTAACAACTTTATTTGAATTGTGTTCCGCTGAGATGTGTTGTTTCCATCCTTCCCGTCTCCTGCTTTATTAAAGATATATATAAGATGAAAATACAGGAGTCCCAGAGGCTGAAAGAGCCATTACAGAGCAAGTCAAAGACAAAATCTTCTGACCTGGAGCTTACAGGAAGCTCCCAAAGGAGCTTCATTTTCACAGGAGACTCCGTGCAGGATTGGGCTGTGATGTTCCCAGTGTCACTGGGCCAGAAGACAGAAGATGCAGCACAAAGCTGCTTGTTTTTAAGCAAGAACACGTTGTATTTGTGAAAATGATGTTTTAAAAAGCTCAGTGCTGTTGTTGTGGCCAGTGGGGGGCTTTCTTAATTTTTGTTCTTTTTGATTTTTTTGCTGTGGAGGCCTTGTAAAGAAAAAATAAGCTACAAAGGCAGTTCCTCAGTCTGTGCTCAAACTGTGCTCCCAAAATTGGTGGTTGCTACAGGTGGTAGATTTTGGGAATAAATCCTTCCCTGTGAGAGTGGGGAGGCCCTGCCACAGGCTGCCCAGAGAAGCTGTGGCTGCCCCTGGATCCCTGGAAGTGTCCAAGGCCAGGATGAATGAGGTTTGGATCAACCTGGGATAGTTCCCATGGCAGAGGAGGTGGAAAGGGATGAATTTTAAGATCTTTTCCAACCCAAACCACTGTCTATGGAACCAGGGAGAAGCTACAGCTCTTGGGAGACCATGGCTCTGGAATTAAAGCAGGTGATGGAACATGTTGGTATTTTCCCTGCATTTCTTGTTTATTGTGGTTGTGTTCATGTTCTTTTGCTGCTCCTGCTGCTCATTCTCCCTGGTGAAATCTTCCTTCCTTTCAGGCACAGGACTGAAATGCTGTGGTGTCAGTGTGGATATGTCTGATAATGTATTTTTCCTGAAATTGGGAGAGCACTGCAATTACTCTGTGCAAACATCACCCCCTCAGACTTGCTTGTTTTAGGGAACGTCTTCCTGTGCTGGCATAGAAAAGTCTGGAAATCGACTCTTGTGTCACTGAGGTGATTAAGATTTTGAGTAATTCTGGAAGTGACCTGCACAGTTTCTAGGTGTTGGAGGAATAATGAAATTATCAAACCACAGGAATTTGACTTGCTTCTATTTGCTCAGCTGTGCCTGAGACTTTTGTAGTTCAGTTTTTAATAAGCAAATTGTGATAGTGAAGTTGTCCTCTGTCTTACCTTCCCAGGCACTCACACTTTTACCTGAGCTTCCTCCAGGTGAGGAAGACAAAAACTCAATCCAGTGAAAGGAAAGGCAAAACCTTTGGATTTTCATGGCTTGTCGTGCACTGCAGCAACAACAATCTAAAGGATATTTGGAGAAAGATTTTGGGGAAAGCCAGAGCTCAGAGGAGTTCTTGGATTTCCTCATGGGGTTGTTGTGGGCTAAGACTTGAGCACATCCATTGCAGGTGAATTCTTTTCAGAGAGACAAAAGAGATAAAATCCTTTCAGAANCCTAAGACTTGAGCATATCCATTGCAGGTGAATTCGGAGAGACAAAAGAGATAAAATCCTTTCAGAAGCTTTGGGGCACTAAAAAAGGGCAGATTGTGAAGCTGGGATTAGAGAAGGTGTAGGATGGCACGTGCAAACCTCTGGATGAAACATCAAAACCTATTTCAAGGTAGAATCCACTCCTTTGTATCTCTTAGGTTGGAAGCCCGGGGTGTAACCGATGGAAAAGACTCATCCAAGTTTTATTTGAACACCCAGAGTGATGGCAATCCCATCATTTCCATCTGTGTGCAACTTCCCCACAATAATAGTGTGCAAACTCCTTCTTAAATGATTTGTAGGACCCAGTTAATTCTTTTTAACACTGCAGCAGAGATCTTTTCCTGCAGAGCCCCGGGGATAACCCACAAGGCACCCAAAATACTTCTGACAAAAGATAATTGAGATACAGCTGAGGCTCCTGCTGGTTTTTGCCCATTGACTTCAAAACCTTTTCCAAAAATTGTGTCTTCCTGTCTGGGACCTGGCTGTTCCTACAACAGGGGCAGGAGGAGGCGTGGATCACTCTTTCCCTGAGCCCAGGATGTTTAATGGAATACCTTGGCCATTGCTGGGATAACTGGGTCACTCAAAGGTTTAATCTGCCCTTCACTCAGGAACCAAAACCCCTTTTCATTTAAGCTGCTTTTCTTGAAATTTCTTGGATATATAATCTCAGAAAAGGAATAAAAGAAAGGGAGGATGTTGGACTCTTTGGAATGTATCTGCTGTGCTGGTTCACACCAAGGATGCAGCTGATCTAAGAATCTCCTCCAGCAAAAGTCAGCATGACCTGGGCTGGATGGGGCTTGGAACAACCTGGTCTAGGGAGCAGCATCCAGCCTACGGCAGGGCTTGGAACTGGATCAATTTTAGGGTCCCTTCCCACCCAAACCAGACCAAGTTCTGTCTTCATTTACCTCCCAGCTTCCAGGTATTAATGATTTAGTCTTTAATCATCACCGATGACCTTTTCCATATTAATTTGTTTATCCACCTCTTTAATATGATTTTATTCCTGGCATTCACAAACAGGAGGGGAAATTGGGGGTTCATTAACTCCGGTGCTGAACCCGAGCAGGAAGTTTCGAAGAGAACTTGTTAAAGGATATTTTGCTAAAGGTTAATTCTTAGCAGCTACAAATCAACATGTCTGGAAATTAAGTATTTATTCTGAGAAGCAAGGAAAAATTTGCTTTACGGATATTTTTCCCTTGTTTATGAGTATCCCATAGTGATGTGCTGTGCCTTTTTACCATCAGTAGGGCTCAGAGCAATAGGTGAGCTGGGAAGTGATGGAAAAACAAAGTAATGGGGGGAAAAAAAGGCAGATCTGCCATAGGAGGTCTGAAAATATCACTTATGCACAAGGCTGCTGTCAGGATGTGTTTTTTCTTACCCAATAGTTCAAATCGTTGTTGTTATTCATCTACTCAGGATTAAAATTGTGATGTGAACTGTGGCCACCAGCACTAGAACAGTTTGGTGTGTTTGTGAAAATGATGTTATCAACATCTCACTGTTGTTATGGCAGCCAGTGGGGGTTTCTTTCCTTTTGTACTTCTTGTAATTCTTGTGCTTCTTGTACTTGAAGTACTTCTTGTTTTTTCTCTGGAGACACTTGTAAAGTAAAAATAAACTACAAAGCCACTTACTGAGTCTGCCAAACTGTGATACTGGAATTAGGGAGGGACTTTAGGGTGATCTGGTTCCTGCAGCACTCAGAGCAAACCTGATTTCTACATGGATGAGGTCACTTCAGCCTGGAGGTGTGGACAAAGTGACCAGCCTGAGGTGTCTGACCTGAAACCTGTCCTTCCAAAGGAGGAGAAGCTGCCTGCCTTGGATAGAGCCCTCTTGGAGCTCTTAAAAATCAGTGAAAGGATTGTCCTGTTTGGCTTCTAAAGCAGCTTCTTCGTTAAAAGCAAAAGGAATACACAAAGTACCTGAAGGGAGCCTACAAGAAAGATGGAGCGGGAATTTTACAAGAGCCTGCAGGGACAGGACAAAGGGGAATGGGTTTACACTGACAGAGTAGGTTTAAATGGGATACTGGGAAGAAATTCTTCCCTGTGAGAGTGGTGAGCAGCTGGGATGGAATTCCCAGAGAAGCTGTGGCTGCCCCTGGATCCCTGGCAGTGTCCAAGACCAAGCTGGACAGGGCTTGGAGTAACCTGGGATGGTGAAAGGTGTCACTAGACATGGCAGGGGATGGGACTTCTAAGGTCCCTTCCAACCCAAATGATTCTAATTCCATAGTTCTACATAGACAGGACTCCTCCTAGACTTGTACTCAGCAGGAAATATTTTGCTCTGAGAAGCTCAGTGCTCTCTTTGCTCTGCCCTGCTCTTGTTTTCCATCCTTCCGAAGTGCGTTGTCTGTACTGACATTCCCAACCATCCCTTTTAAATCCATGGATCCTAGGAATGCTCTGTCTGGGAAGAATCAAGAAGGAATCATGAGGTTTCTCTGCCTGGAGACATTTCTGTGCCTGTTACTGAGCACAGAAAAGCATCGTGGCAGTGGAAGTGTCTGTGTTCCCACACGTGCCCACAGTGCATCCACACACATCAAACGTTCCTGGGAAAACAAACCCAAATCCCAACATTTGTCCAACTGGAGTTTTTTGTCTGCTCCTTCCCCTCTCGGTTTAATCCAGTGTTTACTCAGTCAAGCGATTCAGTTAGAAGCTGTTTTTATTTTCTTTCTGAGGAGTGAAGAATGTTAATTGTAGCTGAAATGCCTTCGAGTGATTCTCTCCTAATGTCACATTTCCATAAAATCTAGGAGAGCTTTGCTTTCTGCAAAGAGAATGCAGCAGCAGGAAAAAAATGCTGAAAAAGTGGGTTTAATATTGTGAATGCTGGACTTGGCGTGGACTGGGACCTTGGTGGGGAAAGCAGAGGAAAAAAAGAAGGTCCTTTACTCCCAAAGTGTTGTGCTAGACTGAGAGAAAAAACAGCAGATTGTGCAGACAGTTGGAGAAATCGAGGCTTAGGAGAATTTTAATTAATATGAAAAGCCATGATCTCAGTGTGTAGAGAGATGTCACTGCCTGGGTTGGAGTGGAGAGGAAGGGAATGGAAAACAGCTTTAATTCTGCTGTCCTTGGGTTCCCAGGCTGTTACTGGGGTTTGACTGGAGCATGAAATGGGTGGGGTTGGTCCTTCCTCTCAGGGATCTTGTGAGCCATGAAAAACAGAGCTCCATTCCAGTTGCTGGTACTTTGTGGCCTCCGTTCATGGAATCAGTAAAGTTGGAAAAGCTGGAAAGTTTGGAAAAAAATCCGAGATCGTTGAGTCCAGCCATCAGCCAGCACCACCACCATGGTCACCCCCAAACCATGTCCCCAAGTGCCACATCCACACGTCCTTTGGACACTTCCAGGGATGGTCACTCCATCCCTGCCCTGGGCAGCCTGAGCCAGTGTGTGATAAACTTTTCATAAAGAAGTTGTCCCTAATATCCAACCTGAACCTCCCTGAGGCAGCTTGAGGCTGTTTTGTCTCATCCAGTGATCTGTGATATCACTGAGAAGAGATAGAAAAGGGAGAAGAGTCTGACACCACCTCCCTGCACCCTCCTGTCAGTGTGTTGTAGAAAGCAAAAAAAGTGATCCATGACCTGGGATTAAGGAGATCCTGATTTCTCCTGGCCATAAATTGGCTTTATTCATCCTGAGAGGTGACAGGTACCATGGGCTGAACTGAAAGTTTGAATTATCCTTGACTGTCATAATTACACGTTGTTTACTTCTTCTTTTTTCCCTTTTTTCCCTTTTACTTAATTTTTTTTTCTGTTATAATGGCTTAGATTTTTATTTGCAAAAGACACAAGGTTTAATCATGTCATTCCCTTTGCTGAATGCTGTGAAAATACTTTGTTCCAAAGTCAAATGGAACACCATTATAGCACACTTATCATCTGCTAAAAAAGCAATAAATTAGGTCAAACTGATCCTGGATGTAATTCTGCTGATGTTAATGGTGTTACATCAGGAAGAAATTTCTCTCGGCCTGTTAATACGATGATAAGATAAAAATGTGGCTACCAAGGAGCAAACAGGCCTTGGAAAAAGAAGTTTCACTCTCACTGATCCTGCCCTGTTTCTGCAACGTTTTGAAGCTACAAAGCATTGCAAGAGTGCTAAATATTGACATTTTTACTATTATTATTTTCTGAATGGGCTGGTGATGGTGGGGGAGGTGGTCAGGATTCTATTCCAGCCTTTGAATTTTTGGCTCCAGCAGAGCTGACCCTGAACCAGTGGTAGGTGCAGATGGGACCATTATTTTTCACCGCTTCATTTATTTTGTTTTAACAAATGGTTTTCTCTCCTGCCTCGTTGCTCTGTGTTCAGGGCCAGTTCAGCCCTTCTGCAGGTGTTCTAAGGTGTTCAAAGACAGGAGCAATGTGTAATGAGCTCTTCCCTCATGTCCCAGCTGCCTTTGTGAGCCGGTCAGGAGTCTTTAGGTGAAGCTAAAATTAAATGGAAAAGTGTAGTCTGGGATCTGGTGTCTTTAGTCTGAGCTGAATTTAGGCTGGAAAGCACAAGGAGAGTAGGATCCAGTTTGCATTAAGTAGGTCAGATTTTGGGTGGAGAAGGGATCTTCTTCCTTCTTCTCCTGTATGAGCAGCAACACATAATCCAAAGGGGAAAATGGAACCCATATCCAAATAATCCAAATAATCCAAAATGTGGAAATAGAAGCAAAGATGAGTTTCTTGCACAGGGAAAAGCAGAGATTTGGCTTCCCAAAGCGTACCAGGCATGAAGCTGCTGCAAGGTGCATTAGCCCAGGTGTTAACCCTGGGAATGAATTCCAGGACCTTTCCTTTCTGTCTCTTCTTCTTCTCCCTGCCCAGATTATCTGAGCAGTAGAAGAAAACAAGCTTCCCACCCAGCTCCTGGTGTCCAGGGAAGGGAACAGAGCTGAGGAAGGGGCTGGAGCCCCAGGAGAGAGGCTGAGGGAGCTGGGAAAGGAGCTCAGCCTGGAGAAAAGGAGGCTCAGGGGGGACCTTGTGGCTCTGCACAACTCCCTGACAGGAGGGGACAGCCAGAGGGGTCAGGCTCTGCTCCCAGGAAACAGGGACAGGAGGAGAGGGAACAGCCTCAAGCTGTGCCAGTGAAGGTTGAGGATGAATATTAGGAAAAACTCTTCATGGAAAGAGTGGTCAAACACTGGAAATGGCTGCCCAGGGCAGTGGTGGAGTCCCCATCCCTGGTGGGATTTAAAAGCCATGTGGATGTGGCACTTGGGGACATGAGTCAGTGGTGGCCTTGGAAGTGCTGGGGAACAGTTGGACTTGATGATCTCAGCGGGGCTTTTCCAACCCTGATGATTTTATAATTTTATAATCTCACACTCGTGTCTCAGCAGTGGCCTGGCTTTACCAGGACCTGTAAGGAATGTGCTTCCTGAGAATCTCCTTTAAACCTGGACGTTTCAACAGAATTGTCTCTTATTTTGAGAGTCCTTTGGGATCCAGACTTCAAATGCCCTGGGCAGGTGTTTGAACCAAGGCCTGTCACACCAAAATTCAGCAACATTTTGCTACCAGCTCCCACAGTTCCAGATCTAATTAACTATGAAGAGCAAAATACTTTTCCTGGTCTTTCCCAAAAAATTCAGACTCCAACCCAAAGTCTCCAAAGATTAGCAGTATCTTTCATACACAGCAGTTCAGATTTATGGAACTTTGCATAATAAAGGAAATCATTTCTATGGCTTGCTTGAGGGATGACTATTTCAGGCAGCTCTGGAAAATAAAATAAGGAATTGAAAATGGCACAGCTTTGCAGCAGAACTGCATTTGTTGCTCCTGCTTTTCTGCCAGGCAGTTTTGATCCACCGAAGTGCAGGAATAATCAGTGTCACAGCAGATATGGAAGGCAAATCCTGCAGACCAACTGAGTGGAAAGCCAAGTGTCTCCTTGCATATTCATCTATTTATCGCCTCTGATTCTCCTCTAATTCCTTTATTTTCCATGGGATAATAGACTTTTCTCCATGCACACCCATTGTTGCCATGAAATAGGATTTGTCTGCATGCGGGATGTTCATATAACATGTGAGGGCAGAATTCATCAGAACAATTGAGCTGCAGCAGGGATCTCACTGAGTTGCTTTTTGCCTCCTTTATTCCCATCTTTTCTGCATTTGAATTGTTAAACAGCAGCTCTGCTGCAGTGTCAAAGAGTGTCTTACAAAAGCTGTTGCCATAGAATTACACCTAGAAATGAGTTCTTTTTAAATCAGCAGCACAACAAGTGGTTATTTATTTCTACTCAGTTCTATTTAACAGCTCTTCATTACAAGGATGGCCCAGAGTTTGAGGAACAACTTATCCATTACAGCTCCTGCTCTCAGTGTATTCCATGAAGAGCAGATAACGACTTTTCACACATTTTCANTCTCCTGATGTTGATCCCAGGGCTGGAGGCAGCTCTGCAGGTGGGGTCTCACCTGAGCAAGGCAAAGGGGCAGAATCCCCCCATCCCCTGCAGGTCATAAAACCCCTTTTTGAAACCCTTCCTGGGAATGGAACTTCTGCCTGTCTTCCAGGACATTCCCATTCCATTCTGAGGAGCGGCGCAGATGTCTCGGGCGATGTGCTGGGATCTGTTTTCCTCCTCCTTTTCCTGCCTCTCCTGCTCCTCAGCAGTGGTTCCATACTGGAATTTGCCTGGCAGCCCTTTGGAGCGGGATGGGAGGAGGAGCAGGGGCAGCTGGGCTGTCTCACCTGGAGGTTCAGCTCCTTCCCTTTCATTCCTGGCTCCAAGGCTGACTTGGGTGACCTTCAGCTCTTCCTGCCCGTTGTCCTCACTCATGAAAAAGGGAGATAGTTTATCTTATCTTCTAAGGGGCGTTGAAATCCATGGATATATGGATTTTTCTGGGACTGAGTGTTGGAGGAAAGCACAGGCAGGAAGGGGAACTCAGAGGTTGTGTTTTATCTCCTGGAGTCATAGAGAATTTTAGTTGATGTATTTTGGTATTTATACATCTAAGTTATTTTATTCAGCTGAAGAGGAACTATAGATCTGAATATTTTGCTAAATTTTAATCTCTATTTTAAAGTTCTGATTCCATGTCAGGTAAGATGAAGTAGATGCTCCAGTGTGTCATGTAAAATCTTCTTTGGCCACCTTATAATTGTCCACATTTTGCCATATTTAATTTTACAAACTACATACAATGTCTGCCCCCCAAACTGCTCAGTATATTTACCTTAAACATTATTTTAATTGAAATAAGGTTTCAGACAGATCTTTACAGCTCTGCAGGATGTGACTTTCTGGCTTCGTTCATTCCTTACATATGGAGTGAAAATTCACTAAATTCATTGGATTTACTTTTAATTTCTAATCGAGTTACTGACAAAGTATCTGCCCCTGAAGCTTTTGTAATTTTAATATTAAATATAACAAAAATGTAATAGCAAAGGTAATATTAGTTTTAATATTAAAATGTAGATGGACTGTACCATGTTGTCCCCTTCACTGACAACCTTCTATGAAGACTGGGTTTTAAAAATCATTCTCCTACAGAAATATTCCAAAAACATTTTGAAACAGTTCTCCAATGAAGGTTTTTATTCCTCCTAGAAGTATTTAAAATACTTTTGTTTTAAATCTCGGTTGAATGCAGCAGCATTTCAGTGCTACAAGCCAAGGCAAATCTAATTTCATTGTAAAATTCCTCCATTTACAGAAGCAAAATAATAATAAAAATTAAAAAAAAATACACTCGGCGGGAGGGGGAAAAAAAAAAAATCCCAAAGCCAGAAATTTCTGCTTTTGCAAGGATAGTGTTGGTGGTGCCATTCCCTTTGAAATAATTCCTCCCTAATTGGTATCCCAATGTAATGGGTAAGTGAACATATTTCACAGCAGCAGCTGTTGGGTGTTCAATGACTGGAAAATACGGCGCTGGTGAAGTGTGTGGAGTGCTCATCCCATCAGGAGGAGTAAGTTAATCATACACAATTCACTGAGCACTGGAGCTGCATTTGCAGAGCAGGGGCTGCCTTTTAATTGTTGCGGGCCCTTTTTCAATATCTTGCAGGATCTTTTGTCTCAGCCGTAGCAGTTTTGGTTGCATCCCTAAAACTGTCAGTCTTCCTTATTTTTGCGAGGGCCTAACAATTCCTCCTTCACAATGCAGCTTAAATTGGACCAGATGCTGCATCAATAGAGCAGTCTGCCCATCTCAGAGGCATTAAGCCCAAAATTATTTAGAAAATTGAAGCCTTTAACATACTCTGGATTAATGTGATTAAGTAGAGCTTGCTTTAATTCATAGCCATCTATTCCTTTATTAATAGCCATTTCATCAACAGGAGCAGCACATATGGGGACAAGATGACTGAAAGTTAAATTGATTGCTGGAAGCCTGGAAGAAAAGCATTTAATGTTTCAATAATAACTGATGTAAGACTTCACTGCGGGGCATTTTGGATAGATGTAGACCAGCTTATAAGCACAGTATTTATTACTGTCTTTTAATTTTTATTATGAGCTTGCTAAATGCAAGTTGGTGGGGTTTCTTTTGTATTATTTTTATTTCTAATCCCATCTTTAAGTCTGCATTTGATATACAAGATTTATAAAGGGGAGTCTCTCTTGTGACTGATAATAGCTGGGTCCAGCCATAGCGGAGTTGGAACTTTTGAAAGGCTTAGGAAGAGATAAAATATAAGAGAGGATAATTTGTTATTATTTGCACACATCTGTTTCTGATCCTAGAACCATTCCAGGTGCTGGGGGAGTGTGTGAGAGCTCTTGTATGACCCATAATACAGGAGGGCCATCCCTCATACACCTAAAACCCTGTTTGTGGGGAGAGTTCATGTTTGTCCTGGCGTATTTCCCAGCTCAGGAATTACATCTGTGCAAGTTTATACATGGAATAAAGGAATAAAAAAAAATAAATTATTGAATAGAATGACAGAATCCCAGCATCACACAGTGGTTTGGGAGGGAATGGACCTTAAAGCTCATCTCATTCCTCCTCCTGCCATGGGCAGGGACATTTCCCACTTATCCCAGGCTCCTCCAAGCCCTGTCCAGCCTGTCCTTGGACACTGTGTGTGTAGGGAGAGTGGCATTTACAGGATGATCCAATACCATGGAGTGACTATTCCAACAACTGACAATTGAAGAGATCTAATCCCAGTACCTGGGACAGCTCCCAGTACTTTGCATTTGCAAGTAAAGTCAGTCCTAAATTCTGTTAAAGGTATTTAAGATGAGAGGGTTTCTTGGTATGTTCAGACTGGTCTGATTTACCTAAAATGAATCTCTGGTTTAAAATGGAGAATGATGACAATGAGCTGTGATTTGTGACCACAATTAGAGTCAAGGAGTAGGATCCAGGAAACTGGGGTTGGAAGTCTTTACTCCAAGTTCTCATGGGAAGCAGGAGCATCTCCAACACTCATCAGGTCATCAAGCCAATTCAGAAACAGCCCCAGGGTGGAGGTTACAGAAGGGCTGCACTGCAGGAGTGTCCTCCTGGTGACAGAGGTTCTCCAAATGTCCTGTTTGAGCTTTCCAGGTTGTGGGATATGGCCATTGTCACTTGCTGGGCTGTCTATCCCTGCTGAGGAAAGAAAATGTGGAGCTGCTGCAATGAATCCAGAGGAGGCCATGGAGATGCTCCAAGGGCTGGAGCCCCTCTGCTCTGGAGCCAGGCTCGAAGAGCAGGGGGTGTTCACCTGGAGAAGAGAAGGATCCAAGGAGACCTCAGGGCCCCTTCCAGAGCCTAAAGGGGCTCCAGGAGAGCTGGAGAGGGACTTGGGACAAGGGATGGAGGGACAGGACACAGGGAATGGCTTCCCACTGCCAGAGGGCAGGGATAGATGGGATATTGGGAAGGAATTCCTGGCTGAGTGTGATGAGGCCTTGGCAGAGGCTTCCCAGAGAAGCGGTGGCTGCCTCTGGACCCCTGGAAGTGTCCAAGGCCAGGCTGGATGGGGCTTGAAGCACCCTGGGACAGTAGAAGGTGTACCTGCCCATGGCAGGGGTTGGAACAAGAGAATCTTTATTCTCCCTTCCAACCTAAACCCTTCTGTGATTCCATGATATCCTGAGAAGATAAATAATGTCAAGCATTTCTCCCTCGGTGTTACAAAACTGCATTTTATTCCAGGCTGGATTTATGTAACCTCAGCTTTTGGCCGCAAGATCTTCCAGTGCAGCAAAACCAGAGCTAATTTCAATATGAGAAAAAGAATCTCCGAGGAATGGTAGCTGTGAGAAGGGAAATTTGTGGCCCTCCTTTTGCCAGAGTTTTTATTTCTAAATTCCAACAGTTCTCCAAGTATTAGGGATGTACAAATCCATAAATGAGAGCACAGTGATCCACATTATTTCCATATATTAATTCCCTGAGTTTTGGGGTTTTTAAAAATAAATTAACAATAGTTTTGGGTTTTTTTCCTCATTGTCTTCTAAATACTCTTGGGCATCCAAACTGATCATTCCTTTTTGGGTGAATAAATGTCAAGAAATACTGGTTTCACTTGAATTAAAATCCCCTCTTTGCTTTGCTTAAATGACCCCCTTTAAATGGGAATATAAAAAAGGTACAAGTGACCTGTAGTTGAAAACTCTTGATTTGGGGCTGGTTGAACAGAAATAATGGATAATCAAATACAATGAATGTTCATTAGGCTTAAACTGGAGGTAAATGGTTTTACTGGTCTAATGTGAATGATGATATTTACATTTTAGCAAAAGAAAAAAAGCAAAAATACTTTTTGTTTTGTGTGACTAGCACTGCACTGTTTACTGGAATTAATTTTAATTAATTGTATTAGTGTCTGAAATAAAGGCTGCTCTTATTGGCTTATCCCAGCATAATTAATCATGGTAATAATTCATTTGACGTGACTTCTCGAGGTTAAGCTTTGGTGGAGCCATTCATTAAAATTGAGAATTAATAATGTCTAAAAGGTTGGCCACAAAAAAAAAAAAGGAGAAATATCTGTAAAGATTTATTAAAGGCCAATGATTGATCTACTCCTCCTTGTTTTTTAAACCTGGTCTCAGACCTGGGTCATGCAGCTGTAGAAGTGTCTCAGCTGGTGTTTGATCCAGTTCTGTGGTTAATGGGCTTTGTGGAGTGTATTTTTCACAAGTCCTTAAGAAAATTCTTCTCATCACTTAAGTGGGGGCTTGTGCTCAGAGTCCAGGAATGAGGAATTCCTCTCTCCACAGTCAGAAATGGGATATTCTGGAATAGAGCCTTTGATGATGCCGGGCGTGGAGCGAAATTCTTCTCCCTGCAGGGACCCTTGTGAGGGTAGTTGGGAAAAATAAAGTTACAATCAAGGAGCTGGAGCAAAAATGAATCCTAAGGATGATTTTCTGCCTCCAAACTTTTTTGATTAACAGAGTTTCCAGGGGTTTAAATATCTTTTTATCAACCAGACAACCAATTTTGTCACCTTTTGTGATTTGAACTCTTCGTTGCTCTTTGCAGACATTTGTACCATGCACCCAAGACTGCAAATTCCTGATTTCCCAGTTTCTGACCTTACTTCAATTTTTAATATCTCTCCTACAATTTTTAAGATTTCTACTGGGCAAATTTTTAGCCCCCTCCTTCAATAACCTTGCATGAATATCACTTGAAGAGGGGCAATGGCTGTAATTTATAATTACAAGAAATAGCAGGATTTCTAAAGCTGTTTGAGGGAAAGTACTGTAAATGAAATTATTAAATATAATTTTAATTAATTATATGTCTTATAGCTGTTCTAGATATATAAATTGTCATAATTTTATCTTTTGAATCTCTTTAATAGTTTCTGCTAAAGACTTTTTCAGCAAATAGTTGCTTGGGCATTTTTAGAACTTTCTAGAATTCTTTTATTAGTTTTGGTGGGCTTAGAAGTATTTGTCTAACACAAATTAATTCTGAATTTTCATCCCAGCTCCCTTTTTTGCCCTCTGAGTGTCTGTTTGTCATCACAAACTTTACTCTGTTGCCTTCTCTTTGCACTTTGGTGCTTTCTGGTGAAACCAGGTTGCCTCTACTGCTTTTTGCAGATTTGTTTTGGGGAAATCAGGAGGGAAACAATGATCCCAATCTTATTTATGTTTATAATAGAACTGTCAGAGTAGTTTAATAAAAAATCAGCTATGAAGGAGAAGCTTTCAGAGTACAAATACAGAAATTTATCCTTTTTTTTTTTTGGCAATCTGGTCTACAGTTCTCAGGTATTAAGATCTGCACTTTTTTCCTAAGCTCTTTGGTGGTTTCCAGCTTCAGAAAGAGCTAGAATTGTCACATTTCAGAGACCAAACCTTTTATTTAGAGATCTCCTCCGAGTAGCAATCTCTTAATGGATTCACTCTAGAGAGACAAGGAGAAAACCACAATTTTTGTAATTCTAGTAGGAAATATTAAATATTAGAATATCTTACTCTAATTTCTTGTTTTTTAAATTCCAGATTAGTTAATGTTTTCCAACTCTCCAGCTTGCTATTAATAGATGTCCCCAGGTATTATATTTACCTCTATTTATCCCTTTTCAAAGCTCTTCTCAGTGCATGACATATTCCTCACATTCCTATTATTCTTTGCTTTCTGTTACACCCATTTATTTAAGGAAATTCTCTGTGTTGCATAACAGTGGCACAGAGGTTTTGCAGCTAAAAGATGTAAACTTTCAAGGAAAAAATTCAATCGTGTTTTCTGTTATATTGACATTAAAACAATTCCCTTTATAGATTGAAGCTGGGTTACTAAATCCAGGTATGTTGTTTATGTATTTATTATTAACTTTTAAATTTAAGCTTTTTCTGTACCAGAGCAGACCACCAGTATTGCTTTGGTTTGGGACATTACACCCATTTTTTGGCAATAAATAATCTCTTAAAGTACTTTTCTGAAGATTTGGGTCTTCTGCTCCTGCTGTGTCCTGGGATATCACTCCCTGTCCAGCCAAAGGGGAATTCTTGTTTTCCATTTGCCTTCTTCAGAACGAGTCACAGTTGAAGCAAATGGGTAAAACTCAATATTTTGGCTATTGAGGAAGGGTTAGATGGGATATTGGGATGGAATTTTTCCCTGTGATGCTGAGGGAGCCCTGGCACAGGTTGCCCAGAGAAGCTGTGGCTGCCCCTGGATTCCTGGAAGTGTCCAAGGCCAGGCTGGACAGGGCTTGGATCAATCTGGGATAGTGGAAGGTACTAGAGGACTTTTTAGAGGAAATATAATTTATTGGAATATAAAGGCTCCATCCATCAGATGCGTCACTTAAGGGTTAAATTTGGGCTTTAAATGAGAATTTTTTTAATGTGAGAATATGGAGTTTTTCTATTCTCAACTCCATAGCTAAAAGATTTCAACTCCACTATATAAAAATGATATAGAACTTGTAGTTGGGTCAGAGTCTTCCTCATCAACCATGATGAAAAGAAGATAACTCAAAAGTCCCAACTCTTTGCACAGATGAGTTTGGCACAGAAAAGCTTCGTTAAAGCCAAATGAACAAAGGAAAAAGGGGAAATTCACTCATATATTCCCAGCCTTTAAGGCTGGCAAGGGCTCCCTGCATTATTTAATTTGACATTTTTATTTTATAGATCATTATGTTTCATCGCGTTACTGTTTCATCAAGACCTATCACTTTTTCCTTTAAGTTTAGCTGATATTTGACTGAAGTGTCTCTCCCAGAAGGAAATCTGATTTGATTTGAAAATGTCAGGAAATGGAGAGGTGCTTTATAGGACATGGGTTTAGAGGAGCAGCCCAAGATCCAGTGGTGCAACTGAGCAGGGACCATTTTCCATATCCATATCTAAAAGCCGTTTTCCCTTTGGAATTCCCTGGTTTCCATCCCACCACTGACTCTTGATCTGCCTTTCCATTGCTTTCTTAAAGGCCCCTTTTTGCATCCCCTCCCTGAGGCCATGCTCATCTCCTTGAGTTAAAAACCTCCAGGGGTTTCTTTTGGGAAGGGTCAATTCATCCGGCACTTGGTGGCTGTCACTGAAACGACTTTTCAGGATTTCTTAGTACCAGGGTTGATCACACCAGAGCTTTTCTCACAAGCCCTTTTCTCTTTGACATTCCTTTTCTTGCAGTGTGGCAGTGAAATTCCATATTTATTTCCACCCTTGCCCTTACCTCAAAGGCTGTTCTCCATTTGCAGGTACCACATGTGCCACTTTTTCCCTTCAGCAGAGACTTTACCTCTGACTTCTTTAACACATTGTTGATTGAGTGGCCCCAGCGCAGCAAGAAATGGCTTTGTAAGGCCATCCCATCAGCTCCTCATCTGAGTTATCCACAGAATTTATAAACTGAGACTTTATATTTCTTTCAAATTCCTGATGAAGGCCCCTAAGAGCAACAGGCTCTGTAGCAATCCCTGCAGAGGACAGATAAAAATGCTGCCATTCAAGCCTTGTTCCCTTTGGACAATTTTTTTTTTTTTTACAGATGTCATTTAGACAATTCTTAATCCACTTAACACGTGCACTATCGATACGGGGGAGTGTTAATTTTTTAATCAGTCATGAGGTAATAAGTCAAATGCATTAATAAAGCCTAAGTTCCATCCATGCTATTACATCCCACATTTATTACAGCCAGACTTGTAATTTCATGGGAGGATGAAATGGAGTTTGGCTGACAAGATCTGTATTCCATAGGACCATGGTGTTAATTATAAGCCCATCTTCGACATTTTTCCCTCACTTGGCTGAAATTAAACCAGAATATCTTTTCTAGGAGCACATTCCGACTGGGAACAGCATCTGGTCCACAGGACCAGGCCAGAGGGAGTCTAAAATAATCCCATTTTAATGCCTTGAAGTGTGGATGTTCAGCCTATAAAAACATAACCTGCAATAAGTACAGTGAACAAGGAAAGTTTTTCCATCTCCTTTTTTTTCCTACAGGTTTATATAATTTATTTTCCCCCTTTTATTGGCTGTTTGATGTACAGCCATTTTACGAATAAAAAGGGTTTATAGCAGTGGTCTTGCTTCCAGTTATTCTGTTCAGCAAAACCAGTCAATACTCTGTTTATCAAACCCATTTTGCTGCTAAAGAACAGACAGGATTTTAGCAAACAACAGTGAAAATTTCTACAGCTCTGCCACAGAAATTTTAAATACTTGCAAATAAGAAACAGATTCATTTAGTACTTTTGTTTGGCAGATTTTTTGAAAAAACCCAATATTTTTTGTGAAAACTGCCAATCTTTTTAAATTTTGTTCAAGTAGTTTACTGAAAAATATGAGCATTTCTGTGAAAAAAACCCAAAAAAACCCAATAACTGCATGTTCAACCCCATTTTTTACTGGCAATTTTATTCTCTTAGTTTTGTTTTTAAGGGGTAAAAAATGAAGTGATTCTAGAAGGCACCAGAAATAGCAGTTCATTGTATTATCAGCAAATTTTCTTATCTTTATGAATTTTCATTTACTGGGTGATTCACCTGTCCTCTAATAAACCAAATAAATAAAATTTAATAACATTTTCTCTTTGGAGGCACCACGCTCTAGCTGCTGTATGAGCTACTTTCTGTAGATATTAGAAAATACTTGATTTTCTGTGGTCCAGGCAGAAGTTTCTGGAAGTTTCTAGAATTTATGGACAATTTATTTTGATTTAGAACTGCAGGATTGGTCGGCCCATAGTGATAAATTGGCTTCTTGCTGGAGAGGATTGATATGTTTTGATAAAACTGGATAAAAAAAGAATGTGGATCACACTGAGAAGTTAAAGAACTATATTTTCTAAAGCAGAAATTCACAGTGGTTAATAAACCAAGCATTATCTCCTAGTTCAGTGCTGGTAAAGTCATTAAAGTGGTTTAAAATATAAAGAAGAAGGAAAAATAAATTAGCCACATTTTAGTGCCAGTGTAGAAGTACAAAATTAGGGTCTGTTCCATAAAATTCTTTCAGAGTTGGGCAGAAGTTAAAAATATTTTAATGGACCCTTCTTTAAAATCTATGGATCTGGGATTGTTTCCATTCCTTTCATCCTCATTGATTTGAAGGTAAAAACGTAAAGGGAAGGGGATGCCCAAAATGTGAGCTCTCAGTATTTTTGTGCTAAACCTTTGGTTTGTTTATTTAACAATAGGAAATAGGAAGGCACTGGAAATTTTGGTAGCAACAACCACAACTTAATAAAAATTCCCGGGCTGGTTTGGAGGAAGACATGCTCAAAAGACCTTCCCATAGTGGGGTTTTTTGGGTAGTATTTTGCATTTTCACTTGGGCAGTGACTTTGGATAACAGAGTTTGGTTTAACTCCCAAATCGGTGGGTGCTGAAGTTTGGTTGTATTTCTTTACATTCCACATTGGCATCATGGCCCTGGCACAGGTTGCCCAGAGGAGCTGTGGCTGTAGCTGGATCCTTGGAAGTGTCCAAGACTGGGTTGGACAGGGCTTGGAGCACCTTGGGAGAGTGGAAGGTGTCCCTGCCCATGGCAGGAGGTGGGACTGGATGATGCTTAAGGTCACTTCCCACCCAAACCATTCTGGGATCCCAAAGAGGTTGTGTTGCTGGTGTGACCAGCACAGGGGCAGTTCAGGGATTCCTGGAAGAGGTGAGAAAAGAGGGAGTTATTTTCTGAGAACTCTTTGAAAATGTGTGAAAAGTCGTTATCTGCTCTTCATGGAATACACTGAGAGCAGGAGCTGTAATGGATAGGTTGTTCCTCAAACTCTGGGCCATTCTTGTAATAAAGAGCTGTTAAATAGGCCTGAGTACAAATAAATGGAACAAAATGACCTTTGTGCTCCCTTCCAACCCAAAGTATTGTGGGATTCTGCAATTTATTGGATTCAAGACCTTATTTCTCAAAAGAGCCAGGTCCTTTTTTTGCTGCAGAGCCGAGGCAGGAGGGAGTAGTTTTGGAATTTTTAAATATTGTAGAATTTAATTCACCTGAGGCAGGGCTAGGTGGAGGTGAAACCCACGTGGCTGCTGGGACAGTCCCAGGTGAGGAGCTCTCCAGCCAGCCTTAGGAAGCTGCTCTGCTTTGCCAGAGATAATTAAACGCTCCCTGGCTCCAGCCAGTTAAAGAGAATGAGTTCTCTTCCCTAATCCCTCGGCTTGGGCACTCACCTGGGACATGATTAAGAAGGTGAGAGTCTAAATGCTCTTAGGAAGAAAAGGAATTGAAAAGGTGTCACTCAGACGTCTTTTTCTCCTGCTCTTTGCGGGGACTTTTTTTTTTTTTTTTTGCCAGGGTTGGAATCCCCACTGAATGAGCTCGCTGGAGTTAATCCTCCGGGAGAGGCCGTGTTTTCTAAGTGGGAAATGGATCCAGGATAAACAGACAATCTGCTTTTGGCACTCAGCCCTCTCTGCCTCGGTGTAATAAAGTCTTCCCATCTGCAGGGAGGTTCTTCGATGGTTAAAAGCCCTTCCAGAGCTGAAGGAACTGAGAAATCTGTTAATGCCCATCCACTGGAAATCTGATAATGGCTCTGATATAGAAAGGGTTTCTGTTTGCACAGTGAACAGCACATGGAATTATATTTATAATTCCGTAAATTATTAAAAAAAAAGTGATCCAGACATAGAGTGTTCTAGAAATATTCAAACTCACTCATGCTTTTGCTGTGGGATATTAACGATCTGCTAATTAAAAGCAGTGGGTGAACTGAGGACACTGTGGCTCTCTGACAATATAAATGGACATTTCAGGAGGAATTCTGAAGGAGGCACTAAGGTGAAGAGCTGAATGTCACTGAGACAATCACGTCTCCCACTGATCATTTGAAATCCTTCCAGCTCCTCAGTGTCAGGCTGTTGAATTCCTTGTTAAAGACACACAGGTTTTTGGAGAAAAAGTGGGGTTATTGTTTCTCTTTTATTGCTGCCTCTCCATTTTAAGAACTCTTTCAAAAAAAGGTTTGATTAGAAATATTTCAATTGTTTTTTTCACCATACAGAGGAGTAGTGAGCTGGGTTGATGCTGTGTTCTTTTGGCATTGGATTTACCAAGTGTGTGAGACACAAACAAAATAGGATTATTCTGTTTTCATAGTCAGACTCAAGCCTAATGCAAAAAGTCACCAATATCAAGATAGTTATTAGGAATAGCCACAGCAGAAAGAAAATCCAGTGTATTATGGAAAGGCTTTGAGGAAAATGAGAGGTGAATCTGGTAGGACCAGCAGCATTACTTCCTTTCCTTTCCCCTGAGGGTGAATATTGATTTTAAATCTATTCTAACAGTCTCTTAGCCACACATCTAAGGATATTTTTCATGAGGTCAGGCTATAGTTCTCAGAGGAGCACCATTATTTCCTTATTCTGGGAAAAAAAGGAGGCTGATCCTTTGAACTTCTGGATTAGCAGGAGCAGGCAGTGTTGGCAAGGTGTAATTGCTGCTTCAGTTGGGAGAAAAGGTAAAGCTTCTGTTGTTTTTAAGTTCTTTAGGAAACTTTCCTGTGATCTAAACCTGTTCATCTTAGACAGGTAATTTGCTCCTGACTGATAAAATCCTTTCATAAGGTTCATGTTGGCTTGCAAAAAATAAAAATACTGAAGTCAGAAGCCACTCTTTAATCTCATTTTAGTTGCACAATCACACACAAAATCACCCAGAATCACTAGATTGGGAGAGACCTTCAAGATCATCGAGTCCAACCCATGCCTAACATCTCAACAAAACCATGGCACTGAGTGCCACATCCAGTCTTTTTTTAAACACATCCAGGGTTGGTGACTCCACCACCTCCCCAGACCATCCCAGTACTTTATCACTCTTCCCATGAAAAACTTTTTCCTAATATCCAACCTATATTTTCCTTGGCACAGCTTGAGACTGTGTTCTCTCATTCTGTCAGTTGCTGCCTGGAGAAAGAGACCAACCCCCACATGACCACAGCCACCCTTCAGGGAGTTGTAGAGAGTGATAAGGTCACCTCTGAGTCTCCTTTTCTCCAGGCTAAACAACCCCAGCTCCCTCAGTCATTCCTCACAGGGTTTGTGTTCCAAGCCCCTCACCAGCCTTGTTGCCTCCTTTGGATGTGCTCAAGTGTCCCAATGTCCTTCCTAAACTGAGGGGCCCAAAACTGGACACAGCACTCAATGTCCATCCTAAACTGAGGGGCCCAGAACTGGACACAG
>VXBB01002397.1:141046-170458 GCA_013399915.1 Illadopsis cleaveri
GATTTAATTTATCCTTCTTGGCAGAGGTTTTGTGCTGACACAACCCACATCTGTGCAAACAGAAATGGGAAACTGTGTGCAGAAAACATTTTGCATGTTTATAGAGTTCCAATAAACTTCATCCCTTCTCCCATTTCCCAGAAATGCTGTGCACAAGTAACTCATTTCAATATTTGAACAGCCATCGTAATTATGCCACTTGTTACCGCATCTGGGAACAAAAAAATTGCAGATGATACCTCCAAAATGTGATGCCATCCTGGGAAAGAGAAACTCAGAGAGGGATCCAGGGACTATTGTGGATAAGTGTCTTCCACTGAGCCCAGAGTGGTTATTGCAACTTCTGCCTGTATGGAAAGGGCTTGAGTCAGGAATTTTCTGTCTGCAGGGCCAGGAAATCAGAACATTTTGTGCAGTTCCTCTGTTGCCATCCCAGGGATCTATGGAAATATTTGAAGAGGGACAAAAAAAGCACATAGAGCCCAGAAAACTGCCCCAGTGCTGGGAATAAATACATTAAAGAGAGAGAACACCATGTCAGGGCAGGTTGGGTTGGATATCAAGACAATGTTCTTCTTTTAGAGGGTGTTTGGGCACTGGAACAGCTCCCCAAGGAATGGTCACGGCCCCAAGGCTGCCAGAGCTTCAGGAGCGTTTGGACAACACTCTCAGGGACAGTTTGGGATTGCTGGGGTGTCCTGGGAGAGCCCAAGGAATTGGATCAGTGATCCTGGTGGGTCTCTTCCGACTCAGGATATTCCATTATTGCATTCCAAATCATCCTTGCAGGTACCTCGTGACAGGTTGAACACCTGACCCCGATAAACCGGGACAAGCTCCAGTAGCTGGAAGCTGAGGTTTGGAAAGTTCCACTGTGGAATGAAACAGCTTCACAGCCCTCGGTGTAATTAAACATTGGAGTCTTTTTCCATCACCATCTTTTGAGTCTTTCAGATGGGATAATCCATCATTTTAAAAGAGGGGCTTGATTCCAGTCAGGAGAAGGAATCCCGTGACTCCGTTGAGTGCAGTGGCCCATGCTGTTGATTTATGAGCCTCCCTTTCCAGCCCCCTGCCTTAGAACTGTGTTCAGGATGATTCATCTGCATCATCCCTGAAAAATTTGGAGCTCTGCATTGAGACAGACCCTTCCCTATGGCAGGAGGTTGGAACGAGGGNAGCACAGAAGCTCTGAGTGCCCCTCCTCCCTTACAGCTGCCTGGGCTGGGAAAATTCCCACAGAGTGGCACGGGAGACAATGGAAAATTCTCTTCAACTTTGATTATGACAATTTATTCTGTAATTTCTTTTGTCTCTTCAATTAGAGNTATGACACTCTCCACCCTCAAATCATGCTGCTGGGCCTTCCTGGTTTTCTTGTAGAGTTTATGAAAGACTTTTTCTTTCTGTCCTACCAGTTTTTGGTTTAGATCTTTTTCTTGCCTTTTTTTTTTTCCCTTGGATTATCAGAAATTGGCCATCACCAGAGGGTGGCTTCTTTCTTTCAGCCTGGAGAAGAGTGCAACATCACTGAGGCCTTCCACTACCTACAGGAAAGATAGAGAGGAATATTTACAAGGGCCTGGTGTGACAGGAAAAGAATAGCTTCAAACTTAAAGGGAGTAGGTTTAGATGGGATATTAGCAAGGAATTCTTGGCTGTGAGGGTGCTGAGGCCCTGGCACAGGGTGTCCAGAGGAGCTCTGTCTGCCCCTGGATCCTTTGAAATGTTCAAGGCCAGGTTGGAGATGGCCTGGAGCACCTGGGGTAGTGGAAGGTGTCCCTGCCCATGGCAAGGAGTTGGAATGAGATGGTTTTTAAAATCCCTTCCAACCCAAACCGTTCTGGGTTTCCATGATTCTCATGGACTGGTTGTTTTGATACATCAGGACAATTGGCCCACATTCTTACTCATATGTTTGGATTCTTCCTGATTGCCAGAGCTGGGAACTGATGGGCAGGAATTTATGATTCTTCATCTCCCAGGTATGAGAAAGGGATATCTGCTGAAATAATTTGGACAACACTCACCTAATCAATCTTTTGCTATGCCTGTAGTCTTGGCTTTGGAGGTGGTTGGGATCAGCCTGTGGCCTACAGAGAACTGGGAAGTGCCTGAAGGACTTCAGGGCTTTAGGATGACTAAAGTTCTTTATCTGGGCACACTGATATGTGGATGAAGTGTAGTAGTTGTGATAACAGGTCAAATAAACTCATCAGCTGGATTTATGATTCTTTCTGGCTCTAAGCCAAAGTAAAATCATGACATTATGTCTTTATATCCTGATACAACTGAGGTTCAGCACCATTCCAATCTGTGCTTTCAGAAGAAGGCTGGATGTGGCAGATGTGTGATTCACTCTTGGATTTCTGGCAGCTGGGAAGCATCACCTAATTAGCCCAGGCAGGAGGCCATGCTAATGTGGCTGAATTCCTTCTGGGAATGAGCTCCTGTCTCCGTGTGACACCGAGCCGTGGAGACACACGACTCCTTCACAACTGTCTCAGGCATCTGTGTGGCACGGCAGTGCTTGGTGGGAACACTCCCAAACCTCCATCTAAGCTTGGATCAATAGAATTTCCACATGGTTCTTCCACAATAATTTGCCAAAAGTGAGAACATCACTTTACCCCTGGAAAAGATGGAATTGTTCTCAGATGACTTTGCATGCCCCAGCCTTGCACAGGTTGCTTTACCTGGGTATTTTTGTGGTTCCTTAATGCTGCACCAGGGGAGGTTGGACACCAGGATGAATTTCTTCATGGAAGGGGCTGTCAAACTTTGGAAGGAGTTGTCCCCTTCCTGTTGGAGTCCCCATCCCTGGAAGTGCCCAGGGAACACTGGAACTGGATGTGGCACTCAGTGCTCTGGGCTGGTGACCAGCTGGAGATTGGATTTCATCTTGGAAGTCTTGGAAGTCTTTTTCAACCTAAATGATTCTGTGATTCTGTGATATTGTTGTTCTAATCTCAGTCCAAGAATTTTGCAAAGCTATTCACTCCTCATTCATGTTTCTTGATTTGAGAAAAACCTGAACCACAAGGTCCCAATGTCAAATTTCTGTTTTGTAAGGTAGGGATGGTAGAAGGTCTCTAAGTTGGGATTGTTTCTTTGCCTTAATTTGTACCTATTCCCTATTTTTAGCTGGCTGTGGGAAATGTGGCTTTATGTAAAGACACTGAGAGTTACCTGTCTGACCTACAGTGTTTTTCTCCTTTGAAGTTGAGCTGTGTGCACACAGTGAGTTTTATTCAGGCAGCCTTGTGGGAATGCAGGACTCAGTCTGCCAATGAGAAGATTTTGACTAAGAAGATAAATGAGAAGATCTCTTATTCATGAAATTCAGCACAATCTTTGGGTGAATCCAGTGTCTCATACAGCAAGTGCTGAACTTCTTGAGTACAGCTCTCATTTAAAAATACAAAAACTCAACGTGTTTTATCTTTTTCCAGAATTTGGGGGAACACCATTTCACCCCTTCTACCCCCAGCAGAGATAATGGATTTGTCTCATTGTTCTGATGTCATTAAACATCAAATGCATGCATTCTGTGGCAGATTAAGACCTTTCACTATTGGTTTAGTTGGTACCAATTTGCTGAAGAGTACAGTCTGCAAGTCTCATCCATTCATCATCATATGAGTGTATTAATATTCAAAAACTCCTGCTTTCTGAGCAGTTGTCCTTTAGAAGAGACTGACACCTCACTGGGATTCAGATTGTCCCTGAGAAGGAGCCTGGCTCTTGTTTAGGGAAGCTCTGGAGTGCACAGAAGTCAATTGAAAAGCAGGAACCTTTGATCAAATCAAACAGTTGAAAGAGATCCTCCCCGATGAGCATCTCCGAAGTGTGGGGCCCTGACAAAGTCCTCCTGACTGTTAATTTAGGCTCTATTTTATAATTCATTAGAATTGGGAGACTGAAAAAAGCAACAAACAACCCCCCTGACTTCTGCCAACTGGCATATGGCTGTCATCTCTGCTCAGCCTCCAGTGCCCTGCTCAGCATTCCTGCTCTCCCAGGAGTGAGCTGATCTATAAGAGGATTGCTCTGGATGGCTCTGTAAGGGCTCGAGATGTTTTTCTTTGTCATTGATACAGAAAAGAGGGATGAATTGGATATGCCAAAAATACCGCAAAAAAATCTTTGTAGATAATTTTATTTTTTTGACATTTGCAGAGGTGTAGGGCAAAGCCTGTATTGCCTGGTTTTTTAGTGGGGCTGTCCTCAGAGCTTTCCAGATTTTTTTAGGCTGTAAGCCTGACTGTCCCCTTAAAGTTGCCTGCTGGCACTCCTTGCTGCCTATGCAAAGTGACTTGGACTTTCAGCCCATCAGTTTTGTGCCTCTTCTGTAGGGTCACAATTTCTGTAAAGTAATATTTGACTTCCCTGTTAGGGACAAGGGTGAGTTTCTCCTCTCTCCCTGACCTTTCAGCCAGATACAAGCTCTTTGTTTGTGTTGACTCTGGCAATAACAAAGTTCTCTGCTCAGGCTGAAAATTAACCCTGCATGAATGGAAGTGAAATGTGGTTACCAGCCAGGATTTAAATTGCCAGGAGCAGGAATGCTGGTGGGATCACCCTTCTGGCATCAGCACTGAGCTGCAGTGCCTGAGCCAGTTCCAAACCCTGCTGTGCTCCTGGTCAGGGAGGAACGTGTCATGTTGGATCAGATCAGGAAGTTTGGCTGCTCTTTGTGGGGTATCAGAAACCATTTCTCCAGACCTTTGGAAAAAATCAATCTGATACCAGAGGAGAATGTTTGGCATGGTGCAGATGGTGAGTCCTATAAAGGACTTTAATCTTGTAATTGTCCTGACCTGTGTGCTCAGAGATTTCAGCCAGTTCAAGATTACTTTAAAGAAAAGCTCTTTCTTGCTTTCATGGTCTGTACAAAAGTCAAGCAGGCAACAAAACTAATTTCTTTTTAGAGCAGCCTGGTCTAGTGGAAGGTGTCCCTATCCATGGCAGGAGATAGAACAAGATCATCTTTAAGGTCCTGTTGAACCCAAACCATTCTGTGATTCTGTGGAATCGTGTTTGGGGGAAATGAAAAATCCACTTGCCTCCTTCAGCTCTGTCCTTTCCTGAGCACAGTCCAAACCAGATGCTTGTTTGGGTAGTTCTGCTCCTCACATTCCTCAAAAGTACCCAATCATTCCCAGCCCATAGGAAAAAACCTCAGGTACAGCGACAATTCCCTGTGGTGAGTGCCTGTTGTCCACAAATCCCATCACTTTTCATTCCTTCTGTCTTTCTGTGTGGATTTTTGAGTTAGTAGCAGAGGGGAAGCCAGGACTCCACACCTTTGGTCACTCTCTGATCACAGGGTGAAGGGCAAACATGTGGCCCTCACTGCTGCTGAGGGGCTTCTGGAATTTTCTCTCCAGCCTTGTTGATCCTTTGTGAATACCCAGAGAAGCAAAGTCATTGTAAGGCATCTCATTCCCTCTTTCCTGTCAGGGACAAGTCCTTATCTTGCCTGTGTTTGTGCAGGAAATGTAAGCAGGGCTGATGTTTTTCCAGCAGTTGAGGACCATCTGTCCTACAACAAACTCATCACCTGCCAGACTTGTTCAGAACATCCCTCAGTCCATATGTCTTGTGCATCCATGATAAAGAAGAAATGTAGGAGCCATTTCTCCTCTCTGTGACCTTCCAAACACGCTGGCATTTAGCCTTGGTGCTGATACAGGAATTCTCCAGATTAATATCTGCTTTTGGTTGTGCTGACCCAGTTTGCTTGCAGAGGGGATATTTATTTCTCCCCAGCTTTGGAGGCCTGTACTTTTTTTAGACATTGCATAAGGAATCTATCATCTGCAAATAATTAAAATTAGACACTAGAAATGACATTGTGTTGCTAATGAGCAGATGTGTCTACTTATACCAGTGGAAGAACAGCTGTACACATAAAAAATGCTGCAGCCACCCTAAACCAACATTTGGTATTCTGCTACAGGCCTGGAACTTCATTTGGAGATTAAAGGAAAAAAAATAATCTCTCCTTGTAAAATATAACCATTTTTATGTTTTGCCTTTATATTTTTGTAACTCGCTTCCTTTTATAATTTGAGTGAGATTTGTGACTCTCAGATTAAAGCACCTTTGTCATGTATTTCAAACGTTATTAAGAGCCTTGATGGTCTCAGCTTTATTACAAGGTGTAACAAAAAACAGTAGAAATACAAAATCTATTGTCGCCAGGCATATTAAATATATTCAAAATAGAATTACCAGCCCCTCAGGGAGCCATTCTTGGTCCAATACTCCTCAATATTTTCATTAATGACTCGGAGGATACAGTGAAGAGGATGCTAATTAAATCAGTAGTAAAGACATTGCTGGGAGGCTCTTGAAGGAAACGAATAAAGCACAGCTCTGTGTTGATAAATTAACAAAAGCCATGGAAATCGATGTGCCAGGACACAATAAAGATAAATGTGTGGTGGTTCCTGCAGGGCTGGACACTCAAGAGTAGAACTGGGTTGTTTAATAGGAGTCTTTCTGTTGCCTTCTTCTAATTCCTGCTCTTTCCAATGAAATCCTAGTGGTGGGGCAATTGATTGATGCTGACTCATCCCACCAGCAGTGGATTTAGTCCCCTGCTCAAAATCACCTCCAAAATACCTGTGATTTGTGAGTTTTTTTAAGTAGTAAAGTCTTTGCCAGAGTTGCACTTTCAGAATGCAGCTTCATCTCCTTCCTGAACCGAAATCTTGTGTTTTGTTGTTCCCACTCTTTGTGTTTCTCCAGGAGTAAACAGGCATTAAAAATAAATAGGTGTTATTAGGCTGCTTTGCATCCCCAGGAATTTCAGCTGCCGTGCCCTAATTTGCACGTTAGACTCTTCTTATCCATATAAATTAGAATAGACTTTTCCTGACCTATATTTGCAGTTTAGGAGATGATGTTTTCCCTGCATCGTTCTCAATGAAGGGGATTATTAACCAGAGCAGTGGTTGCCGAGGTGGGCTGAACAATTTGCATTTTGAAGTGAGTGGTGCTGAATCAATTCTGGCTCAAGGGTAAAAGTCCTTCTGGGCTCTGAATTCCTCTTTCAACTGCTTTTAGGTTCTTTATTTTACATCTGACAAGGATGTGTGGATCATTTCCCCAGAACTACTGAAAATTAAAACTCTGACACTGTGGGAAACATGAATCCACCTGAGAGAGGTGAGATTTATGCTGGATATAAGGAAGAATGATATGATATGATTGATATGATATGATATGATATGATATGATATGATATGATATGATATAAAATATAATATCATGTGGATCACTTCCAACTCAGAAGATTCTGTGATATAAGAATGAGATTATTTTTTAGGTTTGCCAACCCAAACCATTCCACGATGCCATGGTTCTATCCATGAAGCCAATGGGAATGTGGTAGGAATAACAACATCTAAATTTTCATGTGTTTGTAGAATTAGGGGAGGGTGACCTTAGAAAGTCTTTTTCTGCAGATTTTTTTTGATGGATTGTTCCTAATTCTTAGGCAAGGAAAACAATAGATGAAGTCAAAACAAAGAGATACCAAACATTGTTTTCTTCTTCAAATAATAGTGAATTTACTGTACTTGGGTCTGGAAATCTGAGGCACTGAAGCGTGGCATCATTAATCATAGTTTATGGTGATTATTAGTAGGCTTTTAATCTTTGTTTTTGTGTATAATTAGGTACAAGAGGTCAAAGCTGACTCTCTTCTGAGCAACAATATTTTCAGTGAATGACTGTTTTTCTCTGCCTGCAATTTCCTTGTGCATATTTATAAGAGCACACTTGTCTGTGTTTTGAGAGAGCAGTGTCCCATGAGCTTATCTGCTGATAAAAGCAAATGACAACACTATTATTTTTATTATCACTAATTATTTTTATTACTATTTGCAACAGCACCAGGTGGATCAGAGTGGGCTTGGATTCGTAGTGCTGACAAATGCCTAAATTGAGGCGAGGCACTAACGAGCAGCAGATAAATGAAGAGAAAGGAGAAGGCACATGAAGAAAACAAATCTGTGTGGTTCCATAGCTGAGCCCATGTGGTAACTGGTCTGAATCCCTGCATTTCTTAATTATATTTTTCCCCATCACCAGTTGTTGTCCAGCTTTTGGTAACATCACAGCAAAGTTAATCCCTGAAGAAAATGAGCAATGAGGGCCCGATTCTGATGCCCAAACAGAAATGCCTTTGCCATGTCAGATGCTTTTGGGCATTATTCTGTTTTCCAGCAGTTAGAAAATGTGGAGCTCATTTGTGCCCTCCGTCATGTCCTCCAGTCTCTTCCACACATCCCTGCTGCACGCATTTTATTTGGGATTGAAGGCTATCAAGATCTCCAGGCAGGTTTGGCTCACCGGCACAGCCAGGAGGGATAAAGGCTGAGCTAAATCCACTGAAATTTCGTTTCCATGGGCATGGAGGGGCTCAGGTCCCACAGGTGTTGGGAAAGATCTGGTCAAAACAGCTGACTTAAATGAGGCATCAATGTTTGGTCAGTTTTGGTTGCCTGAACCAAAGCTCAGCTCCAGCTTAACCAATAAATATTGATAAAGATTTCATTCCCTTCCCATGTTCATAGAATCATGGAATTGTCTGAGTTGGAAGGGACCTTAGAAACTATCTCATCCCATCCCCTGCCATGGACAGGGGCACCTTCCACTGTCCCAGGTTGCTCCAAGTCCTGTCCAGCCTGGCCTTGGACACTTCAGGGATCCAGGGGCAGCCACAGCTTCTCTGGGAAACCTGTGCCAGGACCTCACCACCCTCACAGTCAGGAATTCCTTCCCAATATCCCATCTATCCCTGCCCTCTGGCAGTGGGAAGCCATTCCTTGTGTCCTGTCCCTGCACATCCCTTGTCCCAAGTCCCTCTCCAGCTCTTCTGGAGCCCTTTTAGGCACTGGAAGGGGCTCTGAGCTCTCCCTGGAGCCTTTTTTTCTCCAGGCTGGACATTTCCAGCTCTCCCAGCCTGGATCGAGAGGGGCTCCAGCTTTTGGAGCATCTCCGTGGCTTCCTCTGGAGTTTCTCCAGCAGACTGAGGTTCATCCAGCTCCCAGACAGATTTTAAAGAGAAAGTACCTCTGAAAAAGCCTAATGCCTATTTATGGCAGAAAATGTCTAAAATCCTGCCTAAACCCAATTATTTAACTTTTGATTAAAGTGAAGTCAAGTTTGATTAAACTAAAAGTCCCCTACAATAAGGTTAGTGCCATTAAGGATGATTTATGTGCATAATTCACTGTTCTATTCATCTGTTCTGTGCACTACTGGTAAATATGAATTTTCAATTAATAATTAGAAATGGATTAACACTTTTGCCTGCCAGCGATACTTGAGTTAGTACTTGAGCTTTGTTACACTCATCCAAAACAAACCTTTGAGGAGTTTTTTTCTGGGCTCAGGTCGATGATGCACTTCCTTCAAAGGTTAGAGAGCATTCAAAAGTGCATTTATGCATTGTTATATCTGAAGGAATTAATAAAGAATGAATATACAGGGAACTTTTCTCCTAAACCAAGTCTTCCTTGAGAATTTCTAGTTTTTAAAAATATGTATAAAATATTTGAAGTGTTAGAGGAGCAGTACTGCTTCTGGTGTGTGAATCATGGAATGGTTTGGGTTGGCAAAGACCTCAAAGATCTTTTAGTGCCAAAAGAAGACCAAAACCAGAGTTTCCTCCTTGACACTAAAAACTGTGTATATTGAGAACTTTCTAAACCTTGTTGACAGTGTAAAACTTTTCTTTATTATGTACAAGCTCAATAATTCTTTTAAACCTCCTGAAGAAACTACTTTCTATTTAATTTATACTCCCTGCACCACAGCACCTTGAAAATCATCCAGAACTCTCAATGCACAGCACGGTAACGAAATTCTTTTCTATTAACATTTTTCTCCTTTAATCATGTGCCATAAAGAGTTTTACTTTCCCCTGGCAACTTTTAAGCTGTATGGATGTAATCATTAGAGTGAGTGATGACATCAAGCCAGGGTGACATGGTGCAATTGATTTTTACTAAATAATGATATGATGAGCTGGAAGAAGGAGTTTTATTAGTCTTAACTCAGCAAGGATTGATTGGGGAGAAGGAAATGACCAATCCGTATCTCAGGTTGCTGCAGGTATAAGAAAATAAGTGACAGCTGCAGAAAAGTCTATAAATCACGGGAAAAATTATGATAAAAATAAGAGCTATGAACTGCCCTTTAAAATTTCACTGGATGGCAGAGAAGAGTCGAAGAGACTTCAGCCATTTATCTCCATTATGCCTGGGATCCTCCGAGAATAGCAAAGTTGACGGATGATGCCATTACATTTTTTTTATTATTTTTAAATGGAGGGAAGATAAGGAGTGGTGTATAAGTGTTACTTTCAAGTCATTAGAGGGTTGAGTCTTCGAAAGAATTCCTTGATTTAGCCAATAAAATGAAGTGTTTTTTGCTTTAGCTTTCTGTAGGTAATGTATTAAACATTGGCTTTTTTGGAAACAAATCTGCTTGTTTGCTGTTTCTGAAGAAAAAAAATGGAGTACTGGGAAATCTGCTTTTTTGTTGATCAGAGACTCACAGGATGGTTTGGCTTGGAAGGGAACTTAAAGATCATCTCATTCCACTCCCTGCCCTTGGGCAGAGACAACTTTCACTATCCCAGGTTGCTCCAAGTCTTGTCCAACCTGGCCTTGGACACTTCCAGGGATGGGGATTCCATATTCCAGCCCATATTCCGCTCATTCAAACTAAAGGAGAGTCAGCATTTATTGCTTTGATGCCAACGAATGTGAGGAAGACCAAAAATGAGTCATTCCTACCCAGGTCCATCAGAAGATACCAAAGTGTTGGCAAGAAAGGGATTTTTAGAGCCATTTCTTTGCCTGTTATCTACACTTTGGCAAACAGCAGCTTTCCTAGTGGCACTGTGTTTATATTCCTTGGCATGCTCAACCTGGGAATGGTTCCTTTGACAGGATCTGGGAGCCCATCACAGCTCCCTGTTCTCCCCAGCCACCATCCTCCCACCACAAATTTCCGTTTCATATAAAGCAGAGCTCAGCTCTTGAGGGCTTTTTGTGGTTAATTGGTGCTCTGGGCTCTGCTGGCACAGTAAAGACATTTTACGTTCTCCAGAGTGGTCAGGGCTGAGCTCTGCTGAGGTGCTTTGGTCAGCCAGAGGGAAATTCCTGAATCTAATCCATGCCCAACATCTGAACATGTTTGGAGCTCCAGATGCCCTCAACTACCCTGGTTCTCCAGAGACAAGAGCTTGCAACGACAGCCCAGTGCTCACACAGGATCTGGGCTGCTGGATTTTGGACTTTTTTATACTTTGGCACCACACAATCACATCTGAAACTCCCATATTTTTGTCTTTGCCAGAGAGGTGCAAATTCTCTGCTTTTCTCTCTCTGTTCTAAAATCAGCTTCTCTATCAGCATCTCTTTGAAAAGAGATTTTCTGGCTGTTCCCAGCAGATCAGCCGATTTTCTTTGTTCCAGGTCTCACCATTGAGTGCCAGGCTGTTACCTCAGAGGTCTTTTTGTTCCTGTTCCTGCTGGATGTGTTCCTGATCACCTGGTCAGGGACACAAGATTTGCTTTTTCCAGTCTCTGTCTTGCCCCACTGATATTATTAAAGTAGGTCTGGATGAGAACAATTCCTTCATGGAGAGGATTGTCCAGGCCTGGCACAGCTGCCCAGGTGGATTCCCCATCCCTGGAGGGATTTAAATTCCATGTGGATGTGGCACTTGGGGGCATGGGTCAATGGTGGCCTTGGCAGTGCTGGGGGATGGTTAGACTTGATCTCAGAGGCCTTTTCCACCCTCAGTAATTCTCTGATTCCTCAGGGTTAATAAATGTTTCTTATCAACTTTAAGAAGGAACCTGTTTATCATCTCAGTCCTGAATTAAAGGGAGGTTTAGGTCCTACAGACAGATTTCCCTGTTATCCTTAAGGAAAAGATTGATCTCCTGGAGCTACCCTAAAAACTATCCCTGCCCTAAACTGGCAGGTTTTGAACATGGCAGGGGGTGGGGCTGGGTGATCTTTAGGGTCCCTTCCAACCCAAACTGTTTTATGATTCTGTGATTCTATGAAAATATATTTCCTTAAAGTGAAGCCCTCAGGAATGGAACGTGGCTTTAGGTGCATTGTTCAAGAGATAAATGCTCTTTGTTGCTTGGATATTGTCTTATTTCCCACCTGGATTTTGGATACTTTGGCTTTCAATTGCACTTCCAAGTTAAACAACTGGCAAGACTGAATAGCCTAATTTCTCTGGTTTTTTTTTTTTGGTTTTTTTTTTTTTTCACTAGAAATGTATTTTTAATTTACAGTTAGTTCTCCTCTTAACCTTCTCTTCAACAAATTAATTAAGCTAACTGGCTCCCTGATACTATGTCATGGTGGCACATGCAGATATCAAATAATCTGATTTTTCACTCAGAGCACTGTGCACATGAGCTCATACCAAACTTACACTCATAAATTCATGCTGGAAACCAGCACCCTCTGTCGTGATCCTCCATTTGGAGAGATTTTTGTAATCTCCTCCCTAGTTGGTTGTTAAACAGTTTGTTAAGCAAAAAAATAGATTTGTAGAATGTTAATGCTTAAGCTCAAACATCAATCAGCATTAACATATCCTGGCAAAACTGAAGCTTTCCTCATTTTATCCCAAACTGGCTTTACCAGATCTCCCTGCCAGCCTGGAAGAACTTCCAGAGGAATGAGCAAAATATCCTCTGGTGGCACTTGACACTATAAAGTATTGATGAAGAACATTGTTGTTGTTTTTTGTTTTAATAATACATTTTAACAGCTAAAAAATAACCCAAACCGTCAGAAAACTCCATAAGATGTTTTGGAATCAGATTCTTTCATGTAACTGCTGGTCATCGAATGGAGATGTCGTCCTAATACATATTTTAAAATGTTTTTGTGTCTTGTTGTTCGTAAATATTTCAGACAGTTTTTGTTTGTCGTATTTCTCTTTAAATCTTTTTTTTTTGTTGTTGTTGCCTTGGGGGGGGGTCCAAGAGGGATAAATCCATGATTTAATGAGGAGTAGTGAGTTGATGGCATCTTTTCCCTCCAGTACCATGGGCTCTTTCTCCACCCTCTGCCCTTTGCCAGGGGGGTATCAGGACATCCATTTCCTTTTCCATTTCATCTCCACAATCCTGAGAGTTGATGGGAATCCTCAGAGATTGGCAATTATAACACCAATCCTAATGATTTCCAATTTGTCTTGGATTGCAGCTTCTTGGGAGAACCCTGCTTAAGAAACTCCAACTTTTTCACTCCCTCAAGTTCATCCACACCACCAAAGTCAAAACATATTTTATTCCAACAGAGCGTAAAGTTGTGTTCTTGGATGCAAAACTGGGAACAAGGGGGGAAAGGAAGTGATAACAAAGCTGCCAATGCAGCTGCAAAAGTGCTAAAGCTGCTCTGAGGCTGTTTGACTTTAGGGAAAAATGATCCACAGCAAAGCTGGCTGGAGAGAATGGGAATGGGAATGGGAATGGGAATGGGAAGCAGCAGTGGCTTCCCAGGATTGCAGTGCCAAACCAGATCTGGGCTGGTCACCAGAGGGGACAGTTGTCACCTCTCTGCTTGGCCCTGTGTTTTGTAGCTTTGTAGGGAGAATCCATCCCATATTTTGTAAATTTGTACAGGAACAACTTCATACATCAAGTCTTTTGAAGGGGTTACACATATCACATATCCTGGTGCCAAAATTGCCCATCCAGCCTGGCCTTGAACACCTCCAGGGACAGGGAGTCCACAAGCTCTGTGGGCAGCCTGTCCCAAAAATAACTGTTTTTCTGCAAAAGTATTTTGCACCTTTCTCCCATTAAATTGTATTCCCACCACACAAGAAAGACTATAATCACTTGGTAAAATCAACTTTTTTTTTGGTAACCACGACTATGGTTCAAAATCAGTTTTTTAAAGTGTGCCTTGTTTACAGTGACTGCAGATTAATTATTTAAGATTCGACATCTGTATTTGACTATTGTGTAATGGAACAGAACCATAAAATGCTCATATTTCATTTTCGTGACGTTTTAAAGGAGATATCAGCATTGAATCCCTTCAGGACTCTTTAACCAAAGAGACTTCCTAACTTCCTTTAACTCTTGGACTTCCTAAAACTACCTGCTAGTAGAAAAGAAAAAGAAACTGCTAATCTAGCTGTACGCAACATCCTGAATTTAGTGGGGGGTGTCCCATGGCAGGGGGTTGAGATGAGATGAGCTTTAGGGTCTCTCCCAGCCCAACCCATCCTGGCATTCTGTGAAGTGTGGGTGTTTTGAACTTGTCCCAGCAGCCAAGGAGGGCGGGGAGCTGATCCCTCTGTGTCCTGTCCCCTCAGGGATGCGGCAGGGGAACGACGTGGGCACTCAGTACCGCTCGGCCATCTACACCTTCTCCCAGGAGCAGATGGAGGCTGCCCTGAGATCCAAGGAAGAATATCAGAAGGTAACGCTGGACAGGGGGTGGAATTGCTTCACCTGTGAGCACAAGGTCAAAGATGGCACCAATTTGCACAAAATCGCCCCTTGTCCTGTGCAAACTCCATACTGCTGTTGGGAGCTCCTCAGTCTGATGCTCAACTTGCATCATAGTTGCTTTAAATTCCAACTTTTAGGATTTTTTTTTTTCTTTGAGTCATTTTATAACCATGCAGAAAGACAAATTGTTCCTTATGCAGAGATATTTTGAGTCTCTTCTAGAGATTTATTTAATGTGGGTTCACCAGAACAGAAATCTGTGTTCTTAAAGCTCTTCAAACATCTCTAGACCCCAAACCCTGCAGGGTGTACCCAAAATCCCAGATCCAAGAGTTCCTGAATGTTGCTGATTGATAATTGAGCTGGATAACTCAGGATCGCCCACCTGATGCTTATGAGAGGCTCCTATCAAGCCTTTCCATAAATGTCTTGGATGAGATGTGACAGCCTGTGACTAACTGAGAGTATTTGTTGTGACACAAGGATTTGTGTGAGAGAACATTGACCAATTCCCTTTCTTACACAGAATTTTTCCCTGTTGTCTGGGGAAGATGGATTCTGTCTCTTCTCTGCCATGTTATTATTTAAGTAAAGGCAGAGGGATTAGTGTCTTGCAGTGTTGTTGCACGGTGGTGCTGCCCAGTGCTCTTGTCAATGCAATATTCAGATTCTGCAGCAGAAAAATATTAAATTATTATAATTTTTTGAAAAAAACCCACTCACCTGGGACATCAGGGCAGTAAACTTTAGTAGTGCTAAAAGAAAATCAGTGTTCATTATATTTAATTATACAATCACCTCACTGGTGAGGTGAGTTAAAGAACCAGGACTTTTGGTGTATATTTGATGTTAAAAGTAAAAAACTCTTTTTGCACCAGCCAGAAGGTCCCAAAAGGCAGCAGTTTGTTTTTTGCCAGTGTGGGTATGACTGGGTGAGCTCCTAGGGCTGGCTCGTACTTGCAATTGGAATTATTTTAAATGCAAAGAGACACTCAGAACTGCAGGTAAGTGATTTCCAGATCTGATAACTGTGTATGTAAATGAAGCACTCAATGACTTATTTTTTTTTTCTGATGGGGTTAAGTCAGTGTTGCAGGTGTTTATCTGGTGGTTTTGGAAGATATTTATCATTCAAAACTTCTTTTTACTCATTATTTGCCTTACACCCACTGCTTTTCCAAATTCCTTTTATTCCTTTCTTTTTAGCATCTGCTGACCAACGTCACCCTGCAAATCTTACAGCTTTAATTTGCTTTCCCAACTCTATTATCCTCTGCTGTTATTTGTCATTAAATAAATACTGACATGAGAGCAAAATTGCCATGTGTGAGATTGCAATGTGATATTACAGAAATTTCCATCATCAAATAGATTTCCTTAATGGCACCATTTAAAATTTACCTACTTTGAAAAGTGTGTGTAATTAGTACATTTATATAATTAGGCGCAACTGTAAGTGAGCACATGTAGAGTTTGTTTTTGCACTGAAGTGGGGAAGGAAGGGACGGTGTTGCCAGCTAAGGAAACCCAGCAAACATGCACTGAAATTCCTTAGGGATGTCTGTTTCCCATGTATTATTAACAACAATATCTCCAATATTATCTACTGGGGTATTGCAGGAGCAGTGGAATGGTTGTGTGGGAAACACACTGAGCAAACAATTTGTTCAGGAATCCCTTTTCATATTAAGTGCTGTGCATTCCATTATTTTAATGTAAATGTAATACAGCCACTTTCCTTATTATTGCAGCAATTTAAAACAAATATCAAGCTTTTCTGGCAGTGACACATGCCAGATAATCATGGATAAAAATGTGGGAATGGCACAATTTTTCCGTGATAAGCAGTGGTGCCTGCAGCAAGGGGAGGAAGGACTAACAAATATTACAATAACTGCAGTGTGCATGGGTGACTCCAGCATTCTTTGGCACTGCAAAGGAAAGAAAATAAAATCAAAATGTCATTTATTTTTTTGTTCACTGAATAATTGTGCATGTGGTTTGAGCTGAGGGCCTGAAACAACCCTTAAAATGGCCTTCAACCAGAAAATGATGGGTTTGCTAGATGAGGTTTGGGTTTTTTCTCAACTGGGTCCTGGTGTCCAGGGAAGGCAACAGAGCTGGGGAAGGGGCTGGAGCACCAGGTGCAGCTGAGGGAGCTGGGAAAGGGGCTCAGCCTGGAGAAAAGGAGGCTCAGGGGGGACCTTGTGGCTCTGCACAACTCCCTGACTGGAGGGAGGGGAGGGTTGGGCTTTGCTCCCAGAGAACAGGGACAGGACAAGGGGAAATGACCTCAAGCTGTGCCAGGTTGTGGTCTAGATTGGATATTAGGGAAAAAAAATCGTTACAGAAAGGTTGAGCAAGCACTGGAATGGGTTTCCCAGGTCAGTGGTGGATTCCCCGTTCCTGGAGGGATTTAAAAGCCGTGTGGATGTGGCAGTTGGGGACATGGATCAGTGGAGGCCTTGGCAGTGCTGGGGGATGCTTGGATTTGATGATCTCAGGGTGCTTTTCCAACCTCAGTGATGCTGGGAATCAATTTTAAGTGACAATAATCAGATTTATTGCCAGGCTGTGAGCGAGACCCTCGGTGTGCCCCGAGCACAGGTATCCTGCAAGGTCATTTTTAAGTATTTTAAGTCCTGGAACTTGTTGCTGCTTCCTGCAGCTGCTCTGAGGGCTGAGAAGTGGCAGCAGAGCACTGAATTCACCTTGAGCCGTGGGGCTGGAGCTGCTGAGGGAGCTGAGTGCAGGAGTCAGTCAGTTACTGGTGACAGAGACTGTAATACAATAGTGCTGCTGCTAGACAGTGACACAATGGAAGTGTAATCAGAAAAACATCAAATGAGGGCCAGGCCTTGGTGAAATCACTGTGAATGAGCAGTTTTGCCTGAAGCTGAGGTTTTTTAATACAGGTGAACCTGAGGTTACTCAATTTTCGAGACAGTTGCTCAGCTGGGTTTGGTTTTGAAATGAATTATCAAGGCAATTGTAATCCAGAGAGTGAAATCAGGGTTGGAAGAAGTTTGTATTCATTTTTTTTTTTCCGAATCAGACCTTGCAGTTGTTTTGTCAAGCACTAGCACTGGGTTTTAATGCTCCAAGAATAGACTGAGTGCCTCCAATTCATGGAATCACAGAATAGTTTGGATTAGAAAGGACCTTAAAGATCATCCTGTTCCAACCCCTGCCATGAGCAGAGACACCTTTCACTATCCCAGGTTGATCCAACCTGGCCTTGGACACTTCCAGGGATCCAGGGGCAGCCACAGCTGCTCTGGGAGACCTGTGCCATGCCCTGCCCACCCTCACAGGCAGGAATTCCTTCCCAATATCCCATCTATCCCTGCCCTCTGGCAGTGGGAGGCCATTCCCTGTCCCTCCATCCCTTGTCCCCAGTCCCTCTCCAGCTCTCCTGGAGCCCCTTTGGGCCCTGGAAGGGGCTCTGAGGTCTCCCTGGATCCTTCTCTTCTCCAGGTGGACACCCCCAGCTCTCCCAGCTGGCTCCAGAGCAGAGGTTTTGGATGGATGCATTCTGTGGAATAAGGAACACAATCAACTAGCACTGGTCAGCAGGAGATGCAGCAATCCCTGCAGCAAAGCACTTTAGCAGACACTGGGAAGCTTCCATCACCTTTCTGTGATACAAACCAGCAAAACTCTCAGGTGCAAAAATAAGACATTTGGTATTAGGGAAAAGAGATTGAAAAAAGCTGGAGTTTCCAAAAGCATTCCAAAAGCAGTGAGCTTTGGTGCAGCAACCTGCAAGGAGGTGAAGTTGTCAGGATTGTGTTTGTCAAAGCTGGAGGAAGGGCTGTTTACAGACCTCTGGGATCTGCAGTTCTGAGTGGTTAATTCCATGAAGGAATGCCTGGTGGGGGGAATTCACAACCTTCATCTGTGTTTTTATCTGACGTGCTGTGTGAATTCAGAACAGGCTTTGCCTGGGAGATGGTTTTTCATGTGATTTTTGGCTGGGAGAAGTTAAATAGCTCTTTTAAAATGAGATTGTTTTTATTAAAGCAATACAATAGTCAATAAAAAAATAACACATGCTTACTCCTCTTCAAATTCTGTCTAATTCAGAGCTTTATGTGTCAAATTATCTCTGCTTCACTCTGCTGTGAATGGCAACGACTTGATTCCTGATTGATGGTGGTGGCTCTTGTGGAGACAAGCAAAGCTGATCTGATAAGCTGAGCCATTCTTTGGTTTGTAATCACTTTTCTGTGCTGCAGAGATACCCTTTGTGTGTTCATCCCTCTCAGAGAAAGCTGCATTTGGCTACGGATGAGGAGGTTTTGTGTGAGCAGTTGTGAACTCTTTTCATGTTACTGTAACTGCAGAAAATTTGACTTTGCCACTCCAATAAAATTCGGGCATCTCACAGCGGGAAAATCTCACAAAACTAATCCTAATCCATTTCTTGATGACAGTGGCAGCAAGATAAAAGCTTTAATGGCATGAACTTAGGATGAACTTGTGGATGTGTCTACCTGGACTTCAGCAAAGCCTTTGACAGCATCTCCCATGGCTTATTCCTGGAAAATCCAGCAGCCCATGGCCTGGGCAGGTTCCCTCTGGGCTGGATTTAGGACTAGTGATGGCTGGGCACAGGGAGTGCTGGGGAATGATGCTGCACTTGGTGACAACAGCCCCCTGCAGCTCCAGGCTGGGGCAGAGTGGCTGGAAAAGGCCCTGGGGGTGCTGGTGACAGCAGCTGGACATGAGCCAGGTGTGCCCAGGTGGGCAAGAGGCTACTGGCACCTGGGTTATCACAGCTCTGGGGTGGCAGCAGGACCAGAGTAGTGCTCATTCCCTGTGCTGGCACTGCTGGGGCACCTCCAGTGCTGGGGGCAGCTCTGGGACAAGAAGGACATTGAGGGGCTGGAGCGTGTCCAGGGAAGAGAACAGAGCTGGGGAAGGGGCTGGAGCAGCAGGAGCAGCTGAGGGAGTTGGGAAAGGGGCTCAGCCTGGAGAAAAGGAGGCTCAGGGGAGACCTTGTGGCTCTGCACAACTCCCTGACAGGAGGGGACAGCCAGGGGTGGAGTCAGGATTTCTCCCAGAGAACAGGGACAGGAGGAGAGGAAACAGCCTCAAACTGTGCCAGGGGAGGTTTAGTTTGGACATCAGGAAGAATTTCTTCATGAAAAAGGTGATTAGATGTTGCAAGGGGCTGCCTAGCGAGGTGGTGAATTCCTTAAATCCCATTTCATTCCACCCCCTGCCATGGGCAAGGACACCTCCCACTGTCCCAGGTTGTTCCAAGCCCAGTGCAGCCTGGCCTTGGACACTTCTGGGGATGGGAATTCCCTGAGGGAGAGAAGTGCCACCATCCCATGCCGAGTGCATCCTGCTCCTATTCCTGTTCCCCAGGAATGCAGCACATGGTGTTTATTTTTACTAATGCTGAGAAAGGCAAGATTTTTTTTTTTAATACCTTTCTATTCTGCATTTATTGTCTTCACTTGATAAAGGCCAGGCATTTCACTTGGCCCTTTGACTGTTGCAAATACAGCTGATCCTGTATTTGGATTTAGAACCAGGAACAGCAGGATGAAACCAGACTTTGTATTTTGCAATCATTTTTTCATCTGGGAGGTCGTGGGGGTCACCGAAGGAGCCGTTTGCTTTATTGCACTGGGAATGTGAAGTTTATATTGGACATTTAAACTAATGCTAGAAATTGCCCTGTAATAAACTAATGTAAATATCAAATGGATTTGACTCCAAGAGTGGGCTGTAAATAAAACATTTCCTGCCTTGTGTGGCTTGCCCTGTTCAGCCTGCCATTAATGTAAAAACATGCTGGATTTGTGTAGACATCCCATTTTCATGTCCTTAGGCAGATGAATTCTCAATCTCCAGGACAGATCCCCGTGTTGCTTCAGAAAATGAAGATTTAAAAGGCTGAGCTGTTGTTTGAGGGGGTCCTACCCTGTGTGACCTGGCCTCCAGTTGGGCACAGCTCTCCTGTGGGTCCTGGGTCATCCCAGTGCCAAGGAGAAGTAGTGGAATGTGCACTGTTGGCAACACAGAGCTTAAATCCCTTCCCATCAGCCTGGAAGTGTTCTCTCACATAGTTCAGTGGTATCTGGGATCCTTCTGAAGAGCTTCTACTCCAGGCTTTTGAATTTCTTGATCTTGATTATGCGTCTGTGACAGCGTTCTGAAAGTGTCACAAGCACATTGAATGTCCAGTGCATAAATGTGATAATGACTTTAATAATGGTGGTTTAAGTGAACACAGGATTTACAGGGAGCAGGATGGAATTCCTTCTCTTCAGGAAGCTCTCATGGAGTTCTTTAACTGAGAGGTTAGTTGTGGGGAGGACAGGATAAAATTGAAAAAGGTCAAGGTAAAAGGAACATAGTGGTCATTAACTGGTGCTGTTCTTGTTCTCTTTGGGTTTAACACAACCCTTAAAACTGACCTAAGGAAAAATTTCCAGGAAATAAACCTGAGGAATCCTCTCTGGATGTGTCCAGTCTCATCATGTGTGATAATGTTGTGTCTTAATTCTGCTCTGCCCTTTGGATCCATCCTAGATTTGAAGTGGGAGAGAGATTGGCTTGGTTTGAGGTTTCCCTACAAACTGAAAAATTCAGGAAAAAAGCCTTTTTTTAAAGTGACAGGTACATTTCTAATGAGCATGGGAGCATTACTCCTGCTCTCCAAACAGTTTGTTTATCCCCAGTGCCGAGCTGTGAGATCCAAGAACACTCCTCAAACCTTGTTTTCTCAGGAGCAGAAGTGTGCCTGAGCCAGGATTCAAATGAATACTCATGGAACACTTTCCCACTATTTACCCAACTCTGAAATACAAAGCAAAAAAAAAATGTATCTGAGCATGATGACACTTCAGGAAGTTCTGAGTTCCACAAAGCTCTCATGTAGAAATGACTGATACTCAACATTTATAAAATATCCTGCTCAGGCCTCTGAATATCGACATAGGAGGGTCCACTTAAACACTCAGGTCCTCATGATTTGATAACCAGGGGGTTGATAACCAGCTGTTTTGACAATTCATCCCTGCTGAAATTGTTTTCCAGCTGATGTTACCATTTGCTTAAATAACTCTCAGATTCCCTCACAGGACCCAGTGCAGGTCTTCCATAAGCTGCAAATCCAGAGCAACACCATTCGAATCCATGGAATTACTTTGGCTTTCCAGTAATGCAATTGAGACAAAAATCTGGCCCAGGAGTTTGGTTCCTCTCAGTATTTTTGTTGCCCAAAGAACTGTCATAGGATTGTGTGTATTATTTTCTGTATGAAGTGTGCCACTACATCAAAGAGAGCTCTCAGCTTTGGGGAAAACAAATCAATACTTCCTGGAAGGAAAAATCAGAGGATGCTTTAGCCAGCAACATTGTCATATCTGGTTCAATCTGGTGATCTTTTATTCATCAAGTCTTTTTTCTCCTTTATTGACTTCCACAGATCTCTTGTAGACTGGTCTTTCCTTTGGTTTTATCATGGAATCACAGAATTCCAGAATGGTTTGGGTTGGAAGGGACATTAAAGCCCATCCCATTCCACCCCCTGCCATGGGGAGGGACACCTTCCACTGTCCCAGGCTGCTCCAAGCCCCGTCCAACCTGGCCTTGGACACTTCCAGGGATCCAGAGGCAGCCACAGCTGCTCTGGGTACCCTGTGCCAGGGCCCACCACCCTCACAGGAAGAATTTTCCATCATTTGATGTTGTCCCTCATCCTTTTCTTCCTAGTTCCACATTTTACCCAATCCTCAGCTTTTCCCCCCCTTTTTTTTCCCCTTGGGCCTGTGTTTCTTAAAAACCTTCCCCCTTTTTTTTTAATCCTTGCAGACAAACTTGTGTTTTTTCTATTTATTAGCTGTCATTTACTCACTGGTCTGAAAGTGAATCCGACTACCAACATAAAGTGGACAAAATATATTTATTCTTCCTGCTGCCTAGAGCATCCCGAGACACCTCCTAGGGCAGGGCCATGGAGTTATGTGCAGGAAGAGTCATCAAAGACTGAGAAATCACTTTCAGTGAATCCTTGCTTCAAGCCTCAGTATTAAATCCAGTATTTAATCCTGACCTTTCCCCGAGCAAGCAGCCTCCTATGGATTTCTGGGGTTAATGTATTTCCGTTGTGGCTGCTCCTTTCTCCTGTGCTTTGGTTATTTTTAGTTGGCTTGGTTAAACCGGGTCTTTTTCAAGTTTTAAAGGAGTTGTATTTAAGGTGTCCAGAGGAGACATCAAGACCCTTTGTGAGGTGGTGGGGAAGGGCAGGAGGAAGAGCTGTACCCAGACAATGGGTGAAGGTGGAATTTTGGCTTTTTTCAGGGAAGCCATGAAGGCAATTTGAGATTTAGCTCCATTCCAATGATCTCAGTGGTCCAGGGCAGTGACCTGTGATCTCCCAGTTGTACCAGCACTAATTTTAAAATTATTTCTAAGCCTTGATCACTGCAATTTGCAACAATCCTGGTGAAAGGCCATCTTAATCCAGTTATCATTTCCTATATCAATAACATTTTTGCACTTTTAAAAAAAATTAAAATAATTTTAAGATACTTAATCAAACACAAAATGCTCACTGCATTGGATCTGCAAATTTTCCTGTGTCAGCTGAACTTGTAATAGCATCAAAGACAGATGTTGGGTTTTTATTTGACCTGTTTTCTACAAAAACATTGATTGGCACTAATTATAGTCCCTATCATTTGAATGTCATTTCTTTTTTTGGGGGGGGTGGTTTTGTTTGGTTTTTCTTTTTTCTTTTTTGTTTGTTTGTTTGTTTTGGTTTTTTTTTACCCATGTACAAATTAGCCCAGTGTTGTTTGTGTTGTCTTATTTTCCCTTTTGAAGTGCTCAGGGAACTGGTGCTCGCTCATTCCCTCTCCTAAAATTTTCAATATTAATCATCTACTGATTATGTGAATACCACATTTTCCCTAAAAAAGCTAAAAAATTAGACAAGTTTGGCTTTATTGTCCAGTGCTTCATGCTGAAGGACACCTGAACTTAAAGGTTTTTGCACTCCTTAAATATATTTTCTAGATATTTCTAGATAATCTGGATTTTTAAAAATATGTAAAACACAACAATTAAATGTATATATTTATGTACTAAATATTTAATAAATACAGTTGTATTTATCACAAATGACTGAGTGGCTGTCCTAGAAATTTAGAAAAATCAGTTTTCTCCAGCAATGACAACTTTCAGCTCAAACCATGAAGTTTTGTGTAGATTAAAACACCCAAAGCAAAACTCTGGGGGGAAGAAAAAAAAAAAAAAAAAAAAAAAAAAAAAAANAGGATAAAGGCTCTTTCCAAAAGGGAAGTCTAGAGAACTCCAAATATCAGTGGGAAAGAGAGCTCTGGGGGGAAAAAAAAAAGAAAAAAAAAAAAGTTGAAAAATTGCAGTGAGGGATTGCAGAATCCCTCCTCCTTCTCCACACCCACATACACAAATGTGCACTTTTTAACATCATCATCATTTTATTTTCTGTAATATTTTTTATTTTTATCTCAATCAGCTAATTATATCCTGGGTGGTGATTTTTCATCCAGCTCTTCTCGCCGTTATATGTATGTGACTGCTATTTTATGTGCCAAAAAAATCCTAGGAAATATATTTCCCCATTATCCCGTGATATATTACCGTAGGAAAAACCTTCAGTGTGAAATTAGGGGGTTTTCCAGGGCTGGAGAAATCCTGATTTCTTTCATTGCCCTCTAGTGGGCTCGAGCTCTTCTGCAAGGGCAGGGAACGAGGAGCTTTCCCCTTCTCTTTGTGCCACACAAACCATCAGGTTTTTCTATAATTTCAGTTATTTGTCCATATTTGTGTGATTCCTAGAGCATCATTTCATGGATCAGATGCAGCAGAATTGTCCTGCCGGGGTTTATAAATTATGACAAAAAGAGGATTCTGTGCTCTGTGTGTTTTGCTGTGGAAGGCAGGAGATGGGCATTGCCCGAATGAACATTCCCCAAGTGAATTTTGGGAAGGACACTCGTAGATATTGGGCTGTCATTGAAATATTTACAGTCTGGAGAAGTAGATATCAGGTTTTTATAATTTTCTGCTGTTGTAGCTGTGTTGAATTGTGAATTCATCCCATAGTCCAGCTGAAGGAGGGCTTGGGAAATGCTCCATCCCATTTATTTGTAATTTATCATAGAATCCTAGAATGGTTTGGTTTGGAAGGGACCTTAAGGATCATGAGCAGGGACACCTCCCTCTGTCCCAGGTTGCTCCAAGCCCCATCCAACCTGGCCTTGGACACTTCCAGGGTTGCAGGGGCAGCCACAATTTCTCTGGCCAACCTGTGACAGGGCCTCCCCACCCTCAAAGGAAAGGATTTCTTTCCCAATATCCCATCTATCCCTGCCCTCTGGCAGTGGGAAGCCATTCCCCCTTGTCCTGTCCCTCCAGGTCTTTGAGGCAAAGAGATTAATTTTGAACAGTTAAGATCAAAGGAAATCAAACATGACTCCAGACTGGTTGTTATTTATTTGTTTTGGTTTTTTTTAAATTTTGAATTAACAAACAATTTACAAATGTATAGTATATCATAATATATTATGGCTTGCTGGTCTTATAAAGTGAGTGATTTTTGATGTAAAAGCCCTGTTTAATGTATGTTGGCTTCATGCAAAGTTGTATTTCTTCACTGTCCTGGAAAGAGAGGAAGGGAAAAAGCTCTAAAGGGCATTTTGGAAATGGCAACATAATTCTGTCTCAGATACTTGGGTTAGGTCAGGCATTAATTTAGATCATGAGAAAATCACAGTGTTCATTAGAGAGCAGAGCACGAGGGAGTCAAGCACCTGTGCAAGAGGCAAAAGTAGGTTGTTTGGAATCATGGAATCATGGGATTGTTTAGGTTGGAAAAGCCCTCAGAGATCATCCAGTCCAACCATCCCAGCACTGCCAAGGCCACCACTGCCCCATGTCCCCAAGTGCCACATCCACATGGATTCTAAATCCCTCCAGGAATGGGGATTCCACCACTACCCTGGGCAGCTGTGCCAGGGCTGGACAACCTATCTGGGAAAGAAATTATTCCTAATATCCAATCTAAACCCCCCTGATGCAACTCGAGGCCATTTCCTGTTGTCACGTGTGATGGATTCACCGTGTCTCTGTATCCACTGATGTGATGGGTGTCACATTTGCTGCCTTCCAGTGGGTTGGAATCTCCCTGGCTTGCCAGGATGTTGAGAAATGATGGAATGTGGCTCAGGGAGTGCTTCTGGCAGCTCCCTCAGCATCTTTGAGTGGATCCCATCCCACCCCATGGGCTTGTTAGTGGTGTAGCAGGTTGATGACAGCCTTGGATTATGGGATTCGTTCTCCTCCCTGTTTCTCTCTGGAGAACAACTGATCTGACTGTTAAAGACTGAGGCAAAGAAGGTACTAATTACCCCCACCTGCTCCTCATCCTGTGCTGTTCCATTCCCCCTGCATCCAGCAAAGGATGGAGATTTGCACGTCGGCGTTTGCGGACGTGCATTGAGAGCGGCAGGGAAAAAATCCTGCAGCTTTGCACTTTACTTCAGGAATGACTCACTCCCTCTGGTGGGAACATTTCATTCTGAACGTGTGATGCTGCTTTCCCTCCTCCTCCTCCTCCTCCTGCATCCCACCCCCCTCCCCACATTCCCATTGCTGCTGCTCCGTGTGTGACATCTGCTCCATGTGCTGCAGAGCAGCACTTTGGTTTCTATGGTAGCTGCTGTGGCCACTGGACCCATGGACTGGGAGGGAGAGGAGGGAAAAAATGCTCCAAGTGGCCAAATTTGGGTGCAGGATGCCCATTCTCTCTTGGTCAGAGGGCTGGGGTGTTTTGGGAGAGGCTCTGCCAAGGGTACGTCGCTCCCATGGGTGGCAGCTGCCAGGACATTTCAGGGTCATCACCTTCCTTCTCCTGGGAAAAGTGCCTGCAGGCCAGCAGTGAAGTGGAGGGTGTGAAGAGCAGCAGATTTTGGGTTTGGTTGAACTTCACATTTCCTTTTGTCTTGTTTAGGTCTCCAGTTTGCAGTGAAGTCTCCTCGACTTCTGCCTTTAAGATGTGGAAAATGCAGATGCCAGACCTAAGATATTGTACTTAAGTGTCTATTTATAACAGAGTTTGTCATTCGAATTATCATGTCATTTTTTTAAACAAGGGAGGATAATGCCAGTTCACAATCTACACCTGTAGCTATGGGTTTTTGGTTTTTTTTTGGTTTTTTTTTAATTATTTTAAATGCAGTTCTTCTTTGATTTGTTCTGGCTCTGAATTCATTAAGAAGCCTGAATTAGCATCCTGCCACATTGTCTGGGGCTTCTTCACTCCTCCGTCCCCACAGGTACAAACAACAGGATTCTGAGCCAGGATTCTGAGCTTCAGCTGAAAGGGAGTTGACTAAAATACAGAGCCCACTTCTTCATTTTTAAACATGCTTTGTAGAATGGAATCAGAACAAGGATTTTAGCAACAATTCCTTCATGGAAAGTGTTTTCCAGCCCTGGCACAGCTGCTCAAAGCAGTGTTGGGAGTCTCCTTCCTTGGAGGAATTTAAAAACCATGTGGATGTGGCACTTGGAGACATGGGTCAGTGGTGGCCTTGGCAGTGTGGGAATGGTTGGACTCAGTGATCTTCAAGGGCTTTTCCAACCTTAATGATTCTGTGATTCCATAAAGTCATTATGCCATACCATTGCAAAGATAAATCTATTTTGCAGCAGTTTTTTCATGGGAGACAAAGCCAGCGGGAGCTGGGATCCACAAATTAATATGAACCTGGTAATCAAAATCGTGGAATGGTTTGGGTTGGAAGGGACCCTAAAGACCATCTTGTTCCAACACCTGGGAGAGGACAGGTTGTCAGGGATGAAGGTTGTGCGTCCTGTGCCCGTGTGTGGTGTGTGGGCACACGGATGATCCTGAGCTCTGACGTATCTCCAGAGAGACAGGTCCTGCCCAGGTGAGGGGAATTTAGTGTTGAATATACCTTAGAGAACCCTGAAGAGCTCTCTTTGTGGCAGATGAACAGGTCTTTTTCAGGTCCATGCTTCTTTTGTTGCTTTTCATTGAAATGTGGTTTTCATTCCATTTCCTGTAATCCTTGGGATTTCAGGATGCTAAGACCAAATGTTTCGTCTTATGTGAAGAATATTTTACATCTTCAGCATTCCTGCTGTACTTTGTATGATTCTATTATCTTGCTGTGTTTGCACCTTGCATCTTTTTTTTTCATTCCATTTTGTCAGTTATTCCCATTTAATCCCATATAATCTTTCCTGGAGTCTTTATCAGCAAGCCAGACCTCAGATCCCCTCAGCCTGAGTAGTTGCCAATGACATGATAAATCCTCTAAAATCAGTTGGAGTCTGGTGTCTGTGGAGCTCTGGTGCAGTTCTAAACCAGCCCAAATTGGACTTTTTAATGGAAAACTATGGCAAACTGGATTTTTTATGGAAGACTGTGGCACAAGAAGAGCCTTTACCATGATCTCTAGTATTTATGGTCATTTCCCAACTTTAAGGTGCTGCTTGTCTCCCTGTTTTACCCTCACGTGTTTTATGGACCCTCTTCCAGTTGCATAGAAATCCCAGCCATCCTTAAAGACACTCCACTTTTATTTGTCATTAGCAGTCCTTATAAACACCTTTTTTTCCATTTTTCCCCCCGCTTTTTGCCTGTGAGCAGAAAGGCTTCACGGCCTCTAAACTGTCTCAGCTCTGACTTGAATCCCTCGAGGTGTCACATCAGGTAAATCACATGCAAAATCATGGAATCATTAGGGTCAGAAAAAACCTCCAACATCATCCATTCCAATCTTTAGGTCTTAGTCTTGCCTTCTAAATGTAGCCAAAAAATAAAGTTAGATGTCCTTAAAAGATGATGAAATTATCTGGGTCCTCCCCCTCACAGAATCATTGAGGGTGGAAAAGACCTTCAAGGCCATCGAGTCCAACCTGTGAGCCATCCCCAGTTTGTCACCAGCCCAGAGCACTGAGTGCCACATGCAGGCCTTCCTTGGGCACCTCCAGGATGGCTCCCTGGGCAGCCCCTTGCAAAGTTTAACAACCGTTTCCGTGATGAAATTCCTCCTGAAATCCAACCTGAACCCCTCATGGAGGCCACTGTAGATTCCACCTGGTTTCCATTGTCCCATAATGGTGCATAATTGCCATAATCTCAACTGAAAATAGTTTTTCTTTTGAAACTAAGATCATCCCACATTTTCCATTATTTGGCCCTTTTGCACCTGTTGTTTTTCTTTCTTGAGCTTAGTTTATGACTTTTGTGTCTACGTGTGGATCAATGTTAGAAGACAATATTAAAAAAGGGATTAGCACGTAGCAATAATCTATTAAATAGTGTAATTCATCATTGTGCAGAGGCCATCATTAATTTAATTTGTTTAATTAAAATAGCCCATTAAAATGGATTTAGTTACTGGCACCAAACTACTGCTGGCTTCCTTTTTGTTACTGGGACATTTTATTATACGAAGTCTCACCAAATTCAACATTTTGCTAATTGAGTCAGTGGTTCAATTTGAAATTAGCATTGCTGGGAAGGAGAAACAAATCAAATAGAGAACCTCGTTAGCATTTAGGACTTAAGAGAGGGGGTTTCCTTATTTCCCTTTTAGTGGCTGTGAGCAGGAGGTCAGGTTGTTGTGTGAACATTAAAAAATGTCATCCCCCGACCTGCTGTTTGCCTGACAGTGCCTCGTGTTTATCCTGACAGGAAGAAGCAAACAAAACAAAATGAAAAGGTAATGAGGTAGAGCACGGAGGGGATGGGAAATCTTCCCTTCAGAAAGCTCTGCAATGTTTATTAATGTTGCTGGGTCAATGGAAAAATGCAGCTGGCAAAAAAAAAAAAAAAAAAAGAGACACA
>VXBB01002397.1:170514-202927 GCA_013399915.1 Illadopsis cleaveri
AAAAAAAAAAAAAAAAAAAAAAAAAAAAAAAAAAAAAAAAAAAAGCCATAGAGTGTTTTTTCCATTTCAACTTGTCCTTTTGGAAGTTGCCCATGCTAGAAAAAACAAAAAAATGAAATAATTCCATCTCTGAGTATAGAATCGCCAAGTATATCGTGGTCAGCATGTTTAGTTTCTAGTGTGGTTTGGTAACTGTGCGCAGAGTGGGAAAAGTCCAGTGTTACCCTTTTAGTGAAGTCTTAATTGTTAATAATTATCTCNGCCCTCACCTTCCTGATGGCTTTTTTTTTTTCTTTCTCCGTGGCTGTTCACATTCTTCTTTCTCCTGCCATCTTCCCTCTTTGGGTTGGGTTAGTGGGATCTTGAAGGAGAACTCCGAAACCTTTTTCCCTCTACAAAAGTCCAGTATGTGCCTGTGCTCCGACCTGGCTGATCCACCCTGGATGAGCTACTCCAGTTTCTAAAACTTGAACACAAATGTCTGATGGCTTGGGAATTCTGTAGCGGATGGTGGAGGAAAAATTTAGTTGCCTGGTGTATCAGCTGGTGCAACGTGTGACTCTTCAGGGTATCTGTGCCATTTGTGTGGGGCTGTGTAGGGTGAAAGGATCTGGAGAAGTCCTGTGAGCTTCTGGGCCAGTGGATGGACATCAAAGAGAATCTGAATTTGGGCATCTGAATCCAACCTCCAGTTTACCAGCAGATCCCTCTGCTGAATGATCATCCAGAACTGGGTCATGGAGTGAGCTACAGTTATTGGATCCCAGTTTGGGCTGTTTTATTCTGTTTTTTCAGGTCCAGGTGGAAGCCAGGCTCTTTGTGTTGTGCTAAGCCTGGCCTGGGCCCAGCTGCTGCCCTGCCCTGGGCACACTCCTCAGCTGTTGGAGTGGTCACTGATGTGGTTTTAGCCTTATCTCACCTCGGAGCTCCAAATCCCGGGAGAGGTCTGAGGGTGACAAGGGAATAGTTCCCAAGGGGCAGTTCCAGCAGGACCAGACCCTTGTGAGCAGCAGGATCTGGCTGCTTGCACGTGAGCCCAGCTGCTCCTCTGGACCAGAGTGACTGATGGATGACTCAGCATGCTCGATTTTCCAGAATGAATGAAGTCATTCCATGGAATTACTTCCGGGAATGAGAAGGACTTACACTGGTTCCCTGAATTGCCATGAAATCAAGGAATACTCCTACATAACCCACCTCATGCAGATGGATGTTGTCATGCCTGCTGAGGAAGCTGATGGAATATTTGGCAAAAAACCCGTAAATTTGTCTGCTGTTTGGAGATTCTCAATTATCCAAGCAGACAAGGACCATTGGATGGGGCTTCGAGCACCCTGGTCCAGTGGAAGGTGCCCCTGCCCATGGCAGGGGAGTTGGACCAGATGAGCTTTTAAGGTCCATTCCAACTCAAACCATTCAGTGGTTCTGTGACCTGGAGACACTTGTGGGTGACACTGTGAGGCACTGGGTGACACTGGGTAAATCTGGGACCTGTTGGCCAAATTATTTTCTGTAGAGCTGAGGAATGTGGTGATGAGGGAACGTGGAAGTATTGAGTACAAGAAGACTGTGATTTGTTACCTAGCAAACAAGCTGAGCAAGGAAAGAGATTTTTATTTTTTTTTTAGAAATTAAAAAAAAAAAAATTATCAGGAAGAGGGGAAAACGCTGTTTAGGGTGAAGAATGACGGTAGCACAAATACAGGTGGGTATAAATTGCCCATCTTCATGTTTAGGATTGGGAATCAGATGTTTTATAATCATTGGAACAGCTGAGTTCAGGAACAGCTGCCCAAACAGAAAAGAAGAGGTGAGAAATCTGACAATTTATGCAACAGGGCATGCAAAGTTCATGAAAGGATCGATGTGAGCTTCCAGTGGCAGGAAATTCAACTGGATAACATGGGAGGAGGTTTTCCAGACCTGTGGCCCCATCACTACAAAGTGCTACTATTTTGTGAACTCATTTCTCTTCATTTTTCCCCATTAAAAAAAAAAAAGCTGTGACTACACTGAACCATTATACTGCATCCTGTGCCTGGTCATTATGAATTTATAGATTAATTGGGGGAGCCAATTGATCAATATTCGATTTCCTGGGCTCTGTGTTTTGGGTGTCCCACTATTCCCTGCTGTTTGTGCAACGTCACAAGTTGCAAAGTCAGGGGGACTGAAAAGATTTGATGTACAGAAAATCGGCAAATTCTGTGGCCAGGGAGAGCTCCAAGGTCTCCATGGAGCATTCCCTTCTCCAGGCTGGATATTCCCCGCTCTTCCAGCCTGTCTCCAGATCAGAGGGACTCCAGCCCTTGGAGCATCTCCGAGGCCTCCTCTGGACTCACTCCAGCAGGTCATATTTTATACAAACTCACACACATCCTATTTATTTTTAAAATTAATTTTATCATTTCCAGCTTAAAAATATTATTGGAAATTATAAACATTAACATAAACAGAAAGTCCAACCAGTTCACCCGCAAATGACATAGAATTTATTTCCACCACTGAATTCAGAGAGAATACAGATCACAAGCAGCTAAAAGACTGAAATTAGCCTTTTCAGGTATTGAATAAATAGAATAAAAAGGGCTGTAATTCATGGAGTAAAATGATAGATAGTCTGTGTATGGATGCAAAAGTGGTTTTACGCCTTTTAAACAGATCCTATTTTCAAATTTCAGGCTCCATTTTGCCAAAAGTTATCAACTAAATCCTAGATGTTGGTGGTTCATGGTGTCTGCTGCCAGAGTAGAGCTTTCCTGTTGGGAACCATATTTAATTCAGGTGATCAGAGTATCTGAAAACACTGCTGAATATTCCAGCATATCCCTGATGTGGAGAACCGGATTGCAAATGCACTTTGATTTTTTCTTAACCTACAAGGTTAATTGTTGCTTTGATTATAGAGCTGGAATTGCCATCTGTCACAAGCTCTGTGGGATGACCAAGCTTCTTTTGGCGTCGTGTTTTCCTACATATAATGTTTATTATTCCCAAAATAATACAATGTGGGACAGATACCATCATCCTGGGACTGCCTGCCATGTGATGGCTTTCTCATCCTCACACTGCACTGGTAATGCAGTTCCATTTCCATGTGCCACCATTAGGCTGCGAGGGAGATGATATTATTTTATGCACAGCTTAGAGAGAGGAAAAAATGCTGCATCCCACTATTAGATCTGTTTAATTAATATTATTTCCATGGAGAAGTTTGCCAGGAGCTTTCTGGAAAGTTGAGAAAAGACGGTGTCACTGTCAGATGAAAATATCCTCATTTTCTTGAGATCCTCCTCAAATCTAGCACAAAACAACCCTTTCCTCCTGGGTGTTGGGAAGCTGAAAGATAAATCTCCTGGTGCTGACAAAGCTGGGGAAACACTGGAATATTTTCCCAGAAAAGCTGTGTCTGTCTCATCCCTGGAAATGTCCAAGGCCAGGTTGGACAGGGTTGGGAGCACCCTAGGATAGTGGAAAGTGTCCCTGCCCATGGCAGGGTGTGGAATGGGATGATCCGCAGGGCGGTTTCCATCCCAAACCATTCCATTATTCCATTATTCTATGGCACAGCAAACACAGAAACACATCTGCTTTTGTCTGAGGCTTTGCAGATAAAGGGAACATCTAACTACCATCCCAAACTGGAAATTCTTCCAGGTGAGAAAGCAAAATATGTGGAATTGTCACTAAATGAACAGGCAGCTGTGTTATCCCTTAGCTCAGGTCTGAATTGAGCTTGGGCTCCAGTTCTGGGAGATCACATTCCCATTGTGAGCCTTGCTGTGACAAGGACTGCAGCTAGTGGGAGAAGTTTGGGGAAAAAACCTCACATTCTGGTCCAAAAGTAAGTTAAAAGCTCATTTCACACAATGGCAAGTGCATACAGTGACACCACCAAAGCCCCCTGCAGGTATTTTTCCCTAAAAAACAAGCAAAGGAAATCTGTGGGACGTGTCACTCTTTCCTGTTTGCTGTTAAAAAGATCCCTCCATGTGGCATCCCACCCTGTCACTCCTTCCTCCTTCAGGCTTTTCCTTGGCATTTTTTGATCTAGAAACAATAAAGCATATTTGAGCCCAAGATGAGTTTGTGGGACAACTTCAGAAGTGTTAGGATTTTTTTTTTCCCCGTTGTTTCACATTAAGCAAATCAACCCTAAAGGAGAGGGCTGGGGTGTTACCTCCTTTTTCAGTTTATTGAGGTGTTGCTGATGTAAATCCTTCTGACCATTTCCAATTACATAAAAAGGAGGGAAATGAAATATGAAAAATTGTCAGCAGCTTTCATGATGAGCTGTACCGACAAAATGTGGTGTCTGTCCATAGGCAGTGAATGAAGTGCTTGGGATTTCAAACACCAGGAGATGGGAGATAAGAAAAAAAAAAATCCTTGGGTGTTGGGGGTTTTTTTAACCCCCTTTTCACAGTTTTCCTGTGCAACACACTGCAGACAAATTTCAAACCCCTGTTTACAGCACTTTGCAATTAAATTCCCATCAAAACCACAAATGGAAAAATCAATATGCTTCATCCAGAGGGTTTAAAGTTCCTCAAATTCAACCTGAAAAAGGACAGGTTGAGAGTGGCATTTCCCCCTCCCTTGTTTAAGAAAAAACTCAGATATTTTAGAGTCTCACCTCTGAAACTTGAAATAAACTTAGAACTCTTTTCCTCCCCTTCACACCTCTAGTGGGATGTGTCCCTGCCCATGGCAGAGGGGGTTAGAACCAGACGATCTTTACGAGCCCTTTCAACCCCAAAACCATCCTGTGATTCCGTGATTAAATGTGACTCCTCAGAACCCTCCTGGCTGTGACTCTTGGTGTGTGTTTTTCCCAGCTGTTCTGCCAGCACGACACCGATAAAAGCCAGTTCTTCCTTGGGCAGCGCAGCCGAGGCTCTGTCGGTCCCTGCGAGCTCCGGGCGCCCTCCAGCCATGCCCGAGGCAGCGCTTGCAAGTCCTGAGCTCTTTCCGAGGGAGAACCTCAGAGGATGCTCCAGGGGCTTTGCAGTTTTCAGATGAGGTGGCGGGATCGGGTCCCCGGAGCATCGGGGACGTTGTTTTTGTTTTTTTTTTTTTTTTGCTGACCCGTCTTTGCCGGCAGCAGAGGCGGAGCGTGAGCCCGGCTGCCGCGTCAGCATCATTTTAATTAAATATATATTGCTTTATTTAGCTGTGCGGATGGCACCGCTCCTATTACTGCTTCCAACAGGGGACTGGAATGCAAATGGAGACGATTTAAGTGCAGGGAGCAAAGGGTGGTGTTAAGAGTAGGAGAAAACATCCAAATGAGGCGCGGGGAGAAAGAGCCGAGGCTGGGCGATGTTACTGCGACGGCAAACTTGGCTGAAATGTGCATTCGCCCATCATCTCAGCTCCTCCTGTGCACGCAGATCCCATTCCCAGCTCCTCCCCAGCCTGCAGACCGTGAGCACAGGCTCGGGGTGTTTGGGCAGCGTTATTAAAGCAGCATTAGTATGCAGGGAGATGCTCCTCGCCCTGCCGGAGCGGGGCTGCCTGCGCTCCCTCCTTTTGTTGTGACAGCGCTGCTCCTCACGCTTTGAGGCAGGGCTAATGAGACTTAAAAGCAGAGCTAAATTAGGGAGACGGGGAAGCGAAGGCAGGGGTAGAGACTGGGATGATGGAAAAGCGTGGGCTGGTGGGAAAGGCAGAGAAAAAGGGGGAATGGAGACGGGGAGAGGCCCACGGGAGTCGGGCACGAGAGCCTGAGCAGGAACTGAAGCTTGTCCTGGGTCTGGCATAATAAAGGTGACCGAAGGGTCAGCATTAAAGATTAAAAAAGGAAATAAAAATCCAACCCCAAAATCTGCAAAGCAGGAAAACCCAGTGAAATGATGCTGTGTCAGGCACATGGAGGGATCCTTGGGGGTGTTCTGTGCAGAGCCAGGATTTGGACTCGATGACCCTTGTGGGTCCCTTCCAACTCTGGAGATTTCCCTGACTCACAAGACAGTGAGAGATAAGGAGGATATAACACACAAAGAGAGATAAATGGCTGGAAAACTGGAATATATCTGCTAGAAGGAAAGAACATTCAAGTCATGTCTCTTTTTTTTCCTACAGACTTTAGACCATGAGTGCTCATAACCAAACAGACACCGCAGTCCTATATGGTATTTTTTAACGCTTGCCAAATGGTGTCTGCTAGCTTGTAACAGATGTAAAGGATTATTTCCCAAATCTGCAAGAATTGTCACTTTGCACTTGCAAAGTGAAGACGTCTTGACTGGAAATACAGGAAGAATGAATTATGCATGGGAAGTGCTGCATGCTTATTTTTAATGGTGCATGGGCATAGGCTAAAATATCATTTTTTGCCTCGGCTCGTGTTTAAAAGTGGGGTGAGTAAGGAAAGAATGAGAAGGTGAAGGGGGAAATCTGCCTTAGGAACATGTGCTGAGTTTTCCTGGTGGCAGAGACCGCAGCACTGCAAAGCAATCTTGCTCTGTGAGGAGCCAAAATTAGAGTGTAGGAAATGTTGGTAACCTTATACAATCATGGAATTGTTTGGGTTGAAAAGGACCTTAAAGACAACCTCATTCCACCCCCTGCCATGGGCAGGGACACCTTCTACCATCCCAGGTTGTTCCAAGCCTTGCCTAATCTGGCCTTGGACACTTTCAGGGATGGGGCAGCCACAGCTTCTCTGGGCACCCTGTGCCAGGGCCTCACCACCCTCACAGGGAAGGATTCCTTCCCAATATCCCACCTAAATCTCTCCTCTTTTAGTTTAAAGCCATTCCCCCTTGTCCTATTGCTCTGCGTTGTCCCAGGTGATAGGTGGTCCCTGCCCCCTTAAAGACCTCTCAGATTCCATATTTATATCCAGTTGTATAGGATGGGGAGTGTGAACAACTTGTACATCAGAAAATTTTTATTGGAGGAGAGAAAAATGAGATAAAGAGGTACTTCCTAGAGCCATTTGAGTCTTTAGAGGAGTCTGAAGAAAGAATCCCAAACAGAGAATGTGTCCAGGTTGTAGCTTCACTGCATCACAGTGCATATCAACAGGAATGTTTTGAGTGGTGAAGTCACAATATTCCATTCTAAATTGAATTTTTACTCCCTTGGTTGATTAAAGCAGATTTATTTCCAATATTTCTATTATACTTTGTAGACTTTGTGTGGGGCAAGTCAGAAAACAAATTCTGTTTCTTAGAAAATATCCAGTGTATGAAGGTTTCTGTGCTTGCTTTTGCTTCATGTTAAAACAAGTTTTAGAATTATTTGATTTGTGTGTGAGAGAGAACAGAGATCCTGAGAGAAGGAGGATTTGTTCATCCTGCCCATTTTGTGATGGCTGTGAGATTGCTCCCTAGCACTGACTCCTGGGTGATCCTGGTGAGATGGGTTCACCCTGCCTGGGTACAACCCCCTGATAGGAGGGTGATCCCTTCATGGCAAGCAGCAAATATTTCTTGGATTTTAGTGGAGAACTGTAGAAGAGAAGAAGGTTGACCAAGGCAGCACAAAGAGCAGGAAGCAAAGCTTGGCTTGGGGTTTCCTCCAGCACCTAGTGATGAATGGGACCCTGATGGGTGTCTCCCTTGCATAATTCCATGCCTTAGGAGACAACAGTGGCTTCTCAACATCCTCTGGTTTCCCTCTCTTTTTTATCAGCTCAACCATTGCAAATATCCTGCCTGACACTGGTGTTGGATTGGTACTTTGCTCTTTAATAATTCATAATTTATCACCAGTGTACAATGAAGGTGGAGTTAGTTGGGAAAATTTGTAGTTAGAGAGGTAAAAAGGCCGTCAAGACAATCCACATGCTATGTGGAGCTGGGGCTGTGGAGCTGGAATTGCACACCTGAAGGGTTTGTGTACTGCTTCTGAAATATTTACATCAACATGCAGTGCCTCTGACAAGTTTCCAGAGTTTTCCATATGGTTTTTTTTTTAGAAATTGCATCTTATCATGGTTTGGGAACACAAGTCTGGTGAGGAGCAGTGAGGGAGCTGGGGGGCCTCAGCCTGCAGAAAAGGAGGCTCGGGGGGACTTCCTCACTCTCTTCTCCCAGGGAACAAGGGACAGGACAAGAGGAAACAGCCTCAGGTTGTGCTGGGGGAGGTTTAGGTTGGACATTGGCAACAGTTTATTCACCCAAAGTTGTCCATCCCTGGTACAGCTGCCGAGGGCAATGGTGGAGTCTCCATCCTTGGGGACATTTGAAAGTCATGTGGATGTGGCACTTGGGGACATGGGTCAGTGGTGGCCTTGGCAGTGCTGGGGAATGGTTGGGCTTGACCATCTCTGAGGCCTTTTCCAAACCAAACAATTCGAATGCTTGAGAGTAGTCAGGAAGTCACATTCCAGCTACAATTCCATTAAATTGTTGGCATACCAAACAGCTTTTTGAGTAAAAGTGAAACTAAAATTCCTTTAAATTCTGGGACTGTCACTCCTGCCACATGTTTGCCATCCTGACTCTGTGCCTGCTGACTCCAAGGGAAGCAATTAATCCATTTTTGGTGCGTGGACTGAGAAATTTGGGTTCCATCCTTTAACAAACATCTCTTGCTTCCTTGGAGAAAAATATTTTGGATATCACAGCAGGGTAATGCTGGTTTGCATGTGTTTTATGTTCTCATGGAGTTGGATCTTGTGCACTGCTGGGATAGTGGGACGTGCCCTACCCATGGCAGGAGGCCTGGAATGGGATGAGCTTTAAGGTCCTTTCCTACCCACACCATTCCAGGATTCCATGATCACAGTGACCTTGAGCAGACAGATCATTAACCAACGTAAATAATCACAGTTCTGGGATTTTCCAGGCAATCCCTTTCTTTTATGCTGAGGTTCTGACCCATATCCTTTCCAACCTGCTGTGGTAACAAACTCAGATCCCAATCCTGCTTTCAGCAAACACAGGAGGCTTTCAGCAAATGGTGCCTGAGGAGACCCAGGTCTTACAGCTTTCCTTCTGTTCTGCTTCCCAGTCTGAGGGTTTGGGAATATGTTAGTTGGGATGAGAAGGGCGAAAGGCAGCAGTGCTGCTCTTCATCTGTGCAAGTCCATTTGTTGGGTAGGCTGTGTTCTTTTACTGCTTTCCTCAAATGCCATTTTGTAACAGTAAAATGCTCACTAAAAATACTCAAATATTTTTAGTTGTCGAGTACAAGTCAGATTGAGCTGCACATTTCCCTCGTGAGTAAAAGTGATGAGTTTGTGTTCATTAACTCGGGGCCATCTGGTGCAGACATGCTGCAGTCTGTGAATCCAACATGCATCAAGCTCCAGGGATCAGAACAACCGCCAGACCCGGGTTTTGGGGGGCTTGGGGTGGAAGGAGGAGGAAGAGGGTGGTGGACATAGATTTCACTCTTTTTAAAAATTAACTCTGCTCTTAATGCTGCACTGTTGTAAAACTCTGTTCCAAGCTCATCCAGCAGCCTTCAGGGTGCTCGTGTGCCATTAAAGTAACAACACCCACCATACCAACTATTTTGTGTGCAAAATAATTAAACAGAACCGTTTCCCTGCATTTTTAAATAATGCATCTGGAGAGTGCAGCTACACAGATGCAACTGAGAAATAAACCTGAGCTCTTTTTTTCTGGGCCTGCACTGGTAGAAGTCGGTGATGTTTCCACTCAGTAACAGGATCAGGTTTTGTAGAGTTTCATAGAAAACTTTGGAAGAGTAAGTTGCAGTTAAAGGCTCTGATTTCATCTTAAAGATGTTTTCCAGCCTGAATGATTCTTCTTCTTCTCTGTGAGGTGGAGGGAGTTCTGGTTGGCCAGAGAAGCTGTGGCTGCCCCTGGATCCCTGGAAGTGTCCAAGGCCAGGTTGGACAGGGCTTGGAGCCCCCTGGGACAGTGGAAGGTGTCCCTGCCTGTGGCAGGAGGTGAAACAGGATGGTCTTCAAGATCCTTTCCAACCCAAACCATTCCATGATTCTATGAAATCCACTTCAGTTACCAACCTGGCAGACATTATACATTTCTCACCCAAATGTCTCCAGACTTTCCCCGTCTTGCCTTTCCTGTTGACTTTTTTTTTTTTTTNTCAGTGGTTTTCTTGGACACCTGTGCACAGCTTTTCTTTTGTTTTTCTGTAACATTTGTTATTTTTCATTTATTAAACCTTTTACTTTACAAAACACCTCTGAAGAGCAGTCTTACTAGAATTATTTTAAGCCAATCTGCAAGGGCTGGACCCTCAGAGATTGATACATTTACACCTGGCTTATAACACTCTGGCCACGTGTTAAACTGGAGCCGTGTCCCCAAGGGCCACATCTGCATTGTCTTCCTATAGATGCCCAAGTGAAAAGTTTCTGGAGGAGAATCCCATTTCATTTATGTTATTAGATGTCCTGAGGTGAAAGTTCTGTTCTTCACATCTGTCATGTGTTCACTGGCTCTTAGACTAAATAAGTTGTGTGTACCCATGAAAAGGATGGGGTGCTCTGTTTCATTCCTGAACCAGACCAGTTTTCCCTTGGGTTGTGGCTGTGCCCATGGGCCACTGCTGCAGTCAGACTGTAAATGAGAAACAAACCAGTTGAAATCCAGGATGAAATCCATACAGGAAATAGGAGAAGATTTGGGCCCATAAACTGTCACTGATTTAATAATGAAAAGTTTTTATAAAAAAATCTATTATTAAGATATGAAGGGCAAGCAGGAGTTAGTGATCACTTCTGAACAAAGCTCACGTTTCCATGACAATACCCCTGTCACTGGATAATCCGTGCAGCATAAGCTTGTCTGTCCTGCTGGGATGTATTTGGGCATATTTGGAAAGAGAAATTCGGAAACTCAGAGTTATGCCTTTGAAAGAGTTGTGTTTTATTTAAAGATTCCCGTTCTTTTCATCACTCTCTTAAATAACTGGTATTAATGGGACCCAGTCAAAGGAGATAACAGCACTACACAGCCCCGTTTCGTTTTTCTGTTCTCTTTGAGTCTCCTCATCAAAATGACCGTCCCTGCTCCGTTTCTTAATTTCCTGCTTGGATTCAGTCACTCTGCTCTCCCATTAAGGGCAGTTTTGTGAATGACATCTTTGAAAGCTTTCATTTGCCTGCGAGGAAAATGACTGCTTACTCATCCCCTTTGGGAGAGTGGGTTTACCTTCCAAAGAAACCTCCTTTCTCAGTACTTTGTGCCGGAGTCTTTGGAATTTTCTCCATGCACTTGCTGGCTGCTCCTTTGGGCCACCTCCAGGAAGAGAAAAACACGTTCATGCTTGTTTAAGCAAAATAATGGGTGACTTTCAGGCTCTAATGGCTCATTTCTCACGTAACTTTTTGCGTAGGACAAGGTGATTCTCTGTCAGCTTCTACTGAAAGCTGTTTCAAAGGTGCACCAGTTTCTTTCTCTGTAGCATTGTTTCTCCCCCTTCCGTCTGATGATGTTTCAGTTTGACTCTTTGGATTTTGGATGCTAATAAAATTCTGGATTCTGATTCTTTCCATATTGCCTGCCTTTCCTTAAGCTCTTTGGGACCAGGGGAATGAAGATGAGGCAGGGAGGGGTTAAGCTGGATTTTAGGGAAAGGTTCTTCCCCCAGAGAGTGTCAGGCACTGAAGAGGCTCCCCAGGGAATGGGCACAGCCCCAAGGCTGCCAGAGCTCCAGGAGTGTTTGGGCAATGCTCTCAGGGACAGGATGGGATTGTTGAGGTGTCTGTGCAGGGCCAGGAGTTGGACTCGATGATCCTTGTGGGTCCCTTCAGGACATTCTGTGATTCCATGAGCTTTTTGTCCTTACTTTATGGCTTCTTTTCAGAGCAACTGCAGCAAGTTCCCAACAAGGCTTAGCAAAGATGAAGTTGAGGTTCACAGATTTTATCAAAAGATAACTGAGTGTTCATCACAGCTCTTGACCTTGCCTTTCCTTGAGCAGATACAATCAGAGTCTTTAAAGCTGGAAAAGACCTCCAAGACCACCAAGTCCAAGCATTAACCCAGCACCACTGTGTTCACCACTAAACCTTGTCCCCAAGTGTCACAAAGACACATAAAACTTCCCAAGGCCACCAAAATGTGACCCAGCAGAACTCCCAGCTCCCCAGCACATTGTGCCTCATCCACCAGGACTGCTGGTTCCTGCAATTTGCTCTCCACACTTTTCCTCACTGCAAGTCACCAGGCAGTTTTTTTTTCCATTTCATGGAAATTACATGGTTTGGTGCAACACTCAGTCAGACAGAAATACCTCAGCAAAGTGGTTTTCAATTTGTTTTTCACTGAGATGCTCACTTGTGCATTCCTAGGGAGACTTTGGAACTGCTGAACTCTGGGAGCAGAGATCCCAGGGGCAGTAGGGGATACAACAAGGTTATTTTCATAGATCTGCACTTGCCTCGTTTCTGGTCTCTTTTTGGTAACTGCATCTTGTGTCAGACATTAAAAAGAAGGAATTTTATTCAGTCTCTTGTCCTTGTTATTAGTCTGATTCCATCCTTTCCTCTTTTCTCACCTTTCTCAGTAGGAAGTGGCCTTTCCTACAGACCCTCAGAGACTGAACAGACTCAGCCCCAACCAGCTCAGCAATGTTCAGGCTCCTCAGTCACTTGGAGGAATTTCAGACAAGTTCCTCTGGAATCTAACGGGGACAATGACTGTCACATGCTGTGCCAGCACCGTGGAGTGGTGCCAGTGCCATGTCATGGAGCTGTGGCACGATATTAAGTGACAGGGTAGAGCCAGCCTGTCCTTTATAGCCATGGCTGGGGTACAGCTGTGCTCCTGCACGGGGCTGTGTGGGAACAGCATTCATCTGAATGCTTTAATTCCATCTGGATCTTCTTGGCACTATTCAGTGGCCCCACAAGAGCTCTCGTTTGAGGCAGCGTAGCTGAACAACCCCATTTAATGCACTAAATAATCCATTGCTATGTGTTGGTCAGAAAAGAAGGATGAAGAAGTCCTAATTAATCAGATCTCGTCCTAATTGGCTGTGGCAAAGAGATTTCTCAGCGTGCCAAGTGCACACAGTGGCCTGAGTGGTTGGCTTTGCCTAAATGAGAGGCTGTTCCTGCAACTGCTGTCCTGAATTTGTTTGGATTTGCTTTGAGGAGTCGGCAGCAGAGTGTCAGGTGGATTAATCCTGGCTTCTGTACATCCTGTCTCAGAGTGTCATCCCTGTGCCTCCCACCCACTTTGCCCAGGAGTTCGACTGCAGCACTTTTAGCCTTGAATTTGGAATTGTTCTGATGAGGGTCCTGTGAAATGAATAGAATTTGACTGGCAGCTCTGGAGCCTGCGATGTTCCAGTGGGTGAGAGAGGGGAATTAAATTGTTGACTGTGTGTCATTAAAGAAAGAACAGAGGGATTTATAGTCTTGGCCAGTAGTTTTTAAAATTTTTGTTCAGAAAATATTTTAAACGCCTTGATTGGACAATGCAAAAAGTGCAGCTTTGCAGCATTTCCAAGCATTAAAATGTGATGTTGACCATTTCTGTTGGTTACTCATCCGATCTTGGTAATTTTGGATCATCTCTCTGGCCTAGATCTGCTCCCTTGGTGGGGAAAGGTCCAAACCAGACCTGCTGGGCAGGAATCCCTTCTCAGCTGTGTCCAGGCTGGATGGAGAACTCTGGGTGCTGTGAATGTGTCACTGAGAGAAAGCTCTGACCCACTGGCCCTCTGAGCTTCTGCATTTTCCATACCTACATGGTCTCCAGGAGAGCTGGAGAGGGACTTGGGACAAGGGATGGAAGGACAGGATCCAGGGAATGGCTTCCCACTGCCAGAGGGCAGGGATAGGTGGGATATTGGGAAAGAATCCTTCCCTGTGAGGGCGGTGAGGTCCTGGCACAGGTTGCCCAGAGAAGCTGTGGCTGCCTCTGGATCCCTGGAAGTGTCCAAGGCCAGGTTGGATGGGGCTTGGAGCAACCTGGGATAGTGGGAGGTGTCCCTGCCCATGTCAGGGGGTAAAATGAGATGACTTTAATGTCCCTTCCCACCCAAACCATTCCATGATTCTGTGATTTGAGCAATCCCCCAGGAAACACTTTGAGTTATGCCCAGGCATTTAAAAGGAGCCTGTGGCGCCCTCCAGCGCAGCCAGGAGCCCATTTGTGCCAAACAGGTCCCACAGAGATGCCAGAGAGGAAGAGCTGGTCGGTCCCAGTCCATCCCAGGAGAAATTTCCTCACAGAGCTTTAGGTTTGCAGTGATTCCTCATTTTCTCCATCTCACAGATAAAACCCAGCAGCGTTTCCCACACCAGCAGCAGTACAAAAGATGAGATGGATACAAGTGAGGAGATGAGATAACACTGGGGTAAGAATGGCTGCAATCAGCTTACAATGAGATCATATCAAATGTGTTGTGAAAGTTCTAATAATTAATTGTTTCTTAAACTGTGCAGTCTGTTTGTTTGATCTTCCCTCTGCATTTCTATAGCAGTGTATCATTTATTTTCCTTCATCTCTTTTTTTTTTTTTCCCTTGTGCACCATATTTCTATACTTCAGACTTGATTCAGTAACCATAGCAATGAAATAAATGCATTGTCTTCATTTACAATGGTGTCTAAATAGGTGCTCAGCTCCCTGTAAGTCCTTTAACAAGGGATGGTTCCCTGCCACCACAATGAGAAGGCTTTGGGTGATGTTATTGAAATCATTTTCACTTTGATTTCATGACACTGAGTCCAAAAGTCTCTGAAAATGCATTTGTGTCTACTTCATTTTTCAAGAGTATATACATAGAAATATAAAAAACCCAGAACTTTCCAGGGGGGTTTCTTTGTGGAGAGAGGGAACATGGTTGGCTTTATGTCTTTCCAGATACAAAGAGATGCATTAATATCTTTTATTTGCCTCCACTGTCCTCACATTATCAATAACCCAGAAGTTTCTACAGACAGAGAACTAAAAGAATGCAGACTGACTTCTTGTCTGAGAAGGAGTGAGCACTCCTGAGCCTGGGCAGTCCTTACAGGAGTAGATGTAAACTGTTTTCATCCCTAGGGTTAAAAATAAAACCTGCAAATGAAAAAAAAAAAAAAAGGAAGAAAAAACCTCTCCTTTTGTGCTCTTAACAGATTGCTTTTGCAACTCAGTGGCAGACATGTGACTTCATTCACCTTTAGTATATTAATTTTGTTTGTCAGGGTCTTATGCAAACGTAATTCAGGAATTTTCTAGAACACAGACAGAGGTTCCTTTCCATTTGTGCTGCAGCCAGGTTGGCACCCCACAGCTCTTGGAGGAGTTGCACTTCACATCTGGGCAGCTCTTCGCAGCTGTTTTGTTTTGTTGGGATCACGTGGCACAATCAGAGAATCATGGAATGGNTCTCCCTTCCTCTCAGTTAGAGAGTGCCGAGGTGGATTCATGCTGGAATTGCAGCGTTTCCTCCCTGCATCCCATTCTTTCCCTACCTGTGCCACAGCAAAAACGTTGGATTGGTGTCTGCACTGAATCCTACTTGGATAAAATGCAAACTGAGCGCTGCTGCATTCACCACGAGCCCCTCTTGGATGGAGCAGTGTTACATCTCCTGAGATTTAAGTTTAAAGCTTTAAGCTCCAGGCATATTCCTTAGAAGAAAAGCCTTATTATCCATTTTACATCTGAAGCTTGGATTTCAAGGGAAAAAAAAAAAAGAGACTAGAAAGGATTTCAACCATCAGCAAATTAGAGCCCTAAATTAGACTTCCCTGAAAATTTTTGCTCAGAAATATTTTTTGGCCAAAAATATGAGTTTTTAATTAAGGGAAATTATCTCATTAGGATGATTTATTTTTTTTTTTTAATCTTTGGATACTGAAGACTCTCAAAAATCCATTTTGGACTGTTGATTGTGTATATGTGTGTTGACATATGGGTGTGTGTATGTGCTGTATAAACAGCCATTATCTGAATTTTTGGGGTTTTTTTCATGACAGTTAGAAAAATCAAGGGAGTAAGAATAGATTAAAATGTGATTTTTCTATTTTATTTTATTTGAGCTCTTCAGGGGAAAGGAAAGAACTTTCCTACCAGCTCTACTTTTATCAGTAATTCGTAGCTTCTGGCCATTGCCTGTGTGTTATAAATGCCCAATTGCAAGAGCCAAGTGCTGACTCTGGACTTTTAAACTCTGTATATCTCTAATAGACTAAATCAAGGAAAAAAGTCTCTTGCAAGTGCAAGTGCATGGCATGGGTAGCAGCAGGAGAGGCAATTTATCCATTCCCTGGGGTTTGCAGGGTGTCTGGAAATTGAAATTGAAGCTTAGCCCTGTGTCCTGGGGACATCACTTCTGTGTCACTTGCCCATGTGGTACTGAACCAGTTCTCACCTGTGGCACCAGTGGGGTTTGAGCCTTCACTGGGGGCTGCAGCAGAGGGAACTCTTAATTTTGGGCACTCACAGGGGATTTTGGACACACAGGGGGTTGTGCTGGGTGTCTCCAAAGGAGAGCTTTGTGTTGTCCTTGACTCAGGAGAAAAATCCTTTTATCTTCTGAAAGCCTTCTCAAGTGCAATTTCTTTTTACTTCCCTTAGTGCTGGTTTAGATGTCAGTGCAAAAGGATAATGAGTTTGGGGGTGATATTTTTTTGGGGGTGAAGATTTTAAAGGCAGAGACTGAGCCTCGAGATTGCAATAAAATAGGAGTGAAGCCTCTTTGCCTGCCCCTAAAATAGAAGTGAAGCTGGACAGACCCCTGAACCCTGAGTAATGACAACAGAAATAAAGAGATTTTGGTGATGATCAGCCCTTTCCTTTGTGTATGTCTCAAAGCAATAGGAATAGAAATGTTACAGGAAAACAAGGTGTGCATCCTCTCCCACCACAGGATATTTGGAGGTTTTGGAGATTTTGACAGGATCTGGAGTAACCTGGGATAGTGGAAGGTGTCCCTGCCTATGGGGGATGAGCTTTAAGGTCCCTTCCAACTCAGACCATTCTCGGATTCTATTATTCCTTTCCCAATTAAAAAAAAAAAAATTCTCTTAATCCTGTTTGGAATTAGGATTAGGCTAATTAGGGTAGGCTAATTCCCACTCCAGCCTTTTTTTTTCATCCTCTCACTCACTTCTTTGCCCATTGGGAAACAACTTTGCCAACACTCAGTGTCACAGGGTGTCATCCTGTCATTCCAGTTGCAGTCTTCAAAGCCTGTACTTTGTTGGTTTTCATAACTGGGTGGGGGAAATCCAAACCTCTGTGTTTTCTTCTCTTCACTTTTGAATGTAAACATCTTAAAAAAAAAAGTAAGAAGGGAACCTAATGGATGTGTTTTCTATGCTAAAGGTGACAGCATGAAAACAGGGAACCTGATTTCTGACAAACCAGATTTAATTTAGGTTTTTTAAGACAGATTTGGGCAGGTCCCAGAAAGATAAGCAAATGCTCTTGTTCTTATAAACCATTTTCTTTCTCACCTAATGCAACCCAAAACAGCTAATGACAAACCCCAGTGTTTTCTTAGCATAATATTCAGGTTCCCCATATTTCTGAGCTTATTATGAATTATTGTAGCAATGGGCTAATTAAAAATACAGTTACTATAAAATTGTAATATGTCATGTGTGCAAGTTCACCTCCAGGGGTGGGGAAGCCACAGCTTCTGTAGCCAACTTGTGCCAGGGCCTCTCCACCCTCACAGGGAAGAATTCCTTGCCAATATCCCATCTAACCCTGCCCTCTGGCAGTGGGAAGCAATCCAGAATTCCTCCCCCCTCCCCTGCTGCCCGCGGGGGTTTCTGGTCTGGGTCATGTCCAGCTCTCACCCACCAGCATCCCCAAATCCTTCTCCCAGGGCTTCTCCATCTGCTCATCCTCAGCCTGGATTGACCCTGGGGGTTGCCCTGACTCAGGGCAGCACCAGCACTTGGTCTGGTTAAATCTGTGAGATTCCCATGGGCTCCTCCAGGTCCCTCTGGATGGCGTCTGGCTGACCCTGGATGCTGATGTGTGGTAACTGATCCCAGCCCATCCCTCAACTCAGGTGTCTGAGCCTGATCCTGGGTGTCACTCAAGTTATTTAGGAATGAATTCTGTGATCTGTCATTCAAGGGCATCAGGGAATTCAGTCCATGAGTCCCAAGCATATGTCAGTGTAGTGGATGGCAGCGTTCCCTGGTTTCCTCGGGACATTTAAGGAATTCATTTCCCAGGCAGTTTCTTTTGATGACCGTAATTGGATCCTAATCATCTTTGTACACGTAACATTAAGTTTTTCATTTGCCTCATTAACTGTTGCTCTCAGTTTTTGGTGGTCAAATATTGATGAAGTACCAAGCTGGGGGACTGATCATCTCTTCATTTACCAAATTCAATGGGGTTTGGGATTTTTTTTTCATCTTAGAAATTTTCACCAATTCCCCTGTGTGCACAGTTCTGTCACTTTTCCTTTCACCAGAGGAAAATTTATCACAGCTGAAGCGTTCAAGACAGAGCTGGATGGGGCTTGGAGTGACCTGGGAAAATGTCCCTGCCCATGGCAGAGAGGGAATGAGATGAACTTTAAGGTCCCCTCCAACCTAAACCATTCTGTGATTCTATAATAATTTATATTTCCTGGACATGCAGAATTTGAAGTCACCTGGAAACCAAAGACAGGCTCTCCAGTCCTGCCATTCCTCCTCTAGGCCTTTCTCACAGCATCCCCAGTTTTTCAAGATCCTTTAAAAACGTGGTTGGCAGGAGTGGATTTAATATTCCAGCATTAGCCTCAGTGCTGCCATAAAGGAAAATCAAGTCACTCTTTCCTCCCACTCCTCCTCTGCTGTGCACATGTCCGTGAATTGCATTAGTGCTTTTCATCACAGCATCCTAATGGCATCCTAGTGCTAAGCTTTTTGGCTACTGTGACCCCTAAATTACTTTTAGATGCTATTTTCCATTATGTAATCCTTTGTTCTCTCCATTCCTGCTTTCCTGCTCTCCTAGCTGAACACACACTCATGTATTAAAATATGGGTTTGCTGATTGAGCCTAATGTACTAAGGAATCCGAGCTGATTTTATGGCCACCCCACACTCCTTAATACTTATTATGATGTCAAACTTTGTGTCATTCACAAATGTTATCAGCAATAGTTTTGTGTTTATTTCTAGCTCCCATAAAGAAAATTTAATAGTCTTAGACCTAAGACAGGGCCTTTAAAAGGTGATGCAACACTTGGGAAATGGCTGGAGTGGTTTATTTTACAGCCAGTGGGAAGCTGGGAGGGTGTAGGAATAATTCTCAGGTTCTCAGTGGTGCAGATGAATGGGTACTAGTGATGCTTGTGATGTTTATTATGGGTCAATATTGTACAATAAATCCCTTTAAAAAAGTAGTAAAAATGAGGCAAACATGGGCAGGTAACTCAGCCAGCTTGGCTGTCCCTGTTCCTGCTGGGGTTAATGGAGAGAGTAGATCTGGGACTTGGGCATCTGGAATTGCCTCCTCTCTCTGCAGCCTGTTGAAGGATGTCAGCATTCTCTCCTGAACCTGGGCCCTGTGAATTATTCCTTCCTCCCCAGCATTTAAACAATGATTTTCCCTTCTTCTGTCTCTCTAATTTGGAGTGCCAAGCCCCCATGAAATTCCCTCAATAAATAACATCAACAACTTGCATCAACCTTTCAACATTCAGGAGTCATTTCAGGCTCACGTTTCCCAAGCAGCCTTAATGCTTCCCCTGCCTGCTTTTGTTTTACAGGGATCTTTAATTTCCTGATTGCAGACAGGTTTCCAAGTAATCCAGTGCTCTGTGCACACATTTTCTACAATTTTCAGAAAAAATCCAGCATGATACGAGCAAAGTAATACAGGACTCCTATATAATCTTCTACATGTGAATTTTGTAGAATACCAGTGTACAGCTGAGGAAATATCCACGTCTGCTGAGTTTTTTTCATATAAATTAACTCTGTATCTAATTACCTCATCTGCCAGTCTGCAATTTGTGTGTGCTCACAGGTATATTGCTTTTGTGCTTAACTACTTAATTTCCATGAATTGTTGGCAGAAAGGGGTTGTAGAGCTTTGTGTTGCACGATTGCTGCTTGCTGAAATATTGAAATTCACACCTTAGAGGGAGGAAAGATCATTTAAAGTTGATTAAGGTGATGTTAAACAGAGTAAGTATCCATGAAGGAATGCTGCCTACCCTTATAAACACACCAGCACTTGAGGGAGGTCCATGAAATTACAGACAGCAGAAAACAGCAGAATGACTTAAAAACCCAAATTTTCCTCCTACAAATAATTTATTTCAGAAGAGTTGGATCAGAGCAAATCTGGGCAGGATTGTAGAATTCCAGAATGGTTTGGGTTGGAAGGGGCTTTAAAGACCACCAAGGTCCAGTTCCCTGCCATGGGCAGAGACACTTTCCACTAGATCAGGTTGCTCCAAGCCCTTTCCAAGATGACAGGAACCATGTGTGCTGTCTGGGGGCCAGAGGGAAGTGTTCAGGTGGCATTTCCTGATTTTGTTGATTGCTTAATTGCAAAAAAAACCCTCATACACTTGGCTCAGAGTGGAATTTCTTTAACTGAACACCACTCAGAGCTTGTTAGCACCCAGCAATACACAGCAGGCAACATGGGCATGGTTCAAAAATACCTGGAGGAAGCATCCAGGCTGAAAGTGATCACGTAGGAAAGCTTGAACGTGGATCCAGAGTTTTGGAGCATGTGATCAGTTAATTAATGTGCTCCCTTGTAATGAGCTGTTCCTCCTTAATGCTGCTTCTTTACTGCAAGGTGTTAAGAGTTGAGGAGTGTGTGCAAAACCACTTTGTGTTGTGGGAAAGTTGAGGTGAGGTCAAGACTAAAGGCTGACAGCAGACTGATCCTGCAGCTGTTTTCACAGGAGAGCTTCAGCCTGTGTTAGAGCTGGATTATCTGCCCTCTGGGAAGAAATGGGATGAAACAGCCTTCAGTTGCACTGTGGGAGGTTTAAATTTGATACTAGGAGCAATTTCTTCACTGAAAGCATGGTCAGGCACTGGAACAGGTGGCTCAGGGCAGTGGTGGAATCACTCGATGATTTTGGAGGTCTTTTCCAACATTAATTGTTGAGTCATAGAATGCCCTGGGTTAGAAGCAACCTTAAAGATCATCCAGTTCCACCCCCTGCCGTGTCCAGGGACGCCTTCCACTCTCCCAGGTTGCTCCAAGCCCTGACCAACTCGGCCTTAAACACTTCCAGAGATGTTCTTTTCTGCCTGATCCTGGCACAGTTTTGGCCCTGGTGAATTTTTTAGACCCTTCTCAAGCGCTCTTTGGGAGGTGGCACCTGCCAGAGACCATTCCCAAAAGGCAGTTTGGATGCTGCTACCCAGTTCTGGAGCACAGAAGATCATGGGCACGGCCATGAAAGTTGGCCCTTGGCACTGGGTCAGCTGAGCTGTGGAGGTGTAAAATTTCACTCCACAGTTGGAGCAAAGTTCTGGTTTCGAGCTCCCACCCTTTGTGCTGGGATCCAGCAGAGCTACTTTTAGCTACCACGAAGTGAGATGGCTCCTCTGAGCTCCCAGAGCTGCAGAGAGCTGGGCTCCTCCAAAGGGCGGCTCATCCCACTTAGTTACCAATTTGGGAAAGACCGGCAGCGGGTGCAGAGCCTCCTGTCTCGTGGCAGAGCAGGTGCTGATAGTGAGGAGAGGGCAGACTCCCTCTGAGGGAAGGGATGGCAGCAGAGATCACGGAATCCTAGGGAAGGGATCCTGCCCCTCTTCCTCACTCAGGTGAAACCCCACTTGCAGAGTTGTCTCCAGCTTTGGGGGCCCAGCACAGGAAAAATGTGGAGCTGCTGGAGAGAGTCTAGAGCTGGCACCAGGATGAGCAGAGGGATGGAGCAGCTCTGCTGTGAGGAAAGGCTGAGGGAATTGGGATTGTTCATCCTGGAGAAGAGAAAGCTTTGGGGTGACCTCCCTGTACCTGAATGGAGCCCACAAGAAAGATGGAGAAAGTTTATTTACAAGGGCCTGGCAGGACAGGACAAGGGGTAGTGGTTTTAAACTGAAAGCAGTTTTAGAGTGGATTTTAGGAGGGAATTGTTCCCTGTGAGGGTGGTGAGGCTCTGGCACAGGTTGCCCAGAGAAGCTGTGGCTGCCCCTGGATCCCTGGCAGTGTTCAGGGCCAGGTTCGATGGGGCTTGGAACAAGCTGGGATAGTGGAAAGTGTCCCTGCCCATGGCACGAGTTTTAGGGTCCCTTCCAGCCCAAACCATTCTGTGATTTTGTGATTCAATGATTAAGGTTGGGAAAAAACCTCCAGGATCATCATGAGTCCAACCTCACGCTTGGCCCATCCAGATGGAAGCACCAGAGGCCTACACCAAGGGGCAAGCACCTGGCCAGCTTGGACAGCAGGGATGACATTCATCCCTCTGGAAAGAGCAGCTTTGTACAAGGCTTGGATAACCCCCAGGCCTCCTGTGGGATGTGAGTGGTGCAGAGCTTTAAAGCCATCAGGGCACAGCACAGAAAGGAGCCCTCAGAGAGGGAGGGCCACATTTGTGTGAATTGCGACAACGCTCGCTCTCATCTCTGCTAACTCCCATCCAAAAAAGTGCTGATTGGGAGAAGAAAACTTTCAGCTAATTACTGTAATTTTCTTTTTTTTCCTTTAATTTTTTTTTTTTTTTCCCCTGTGAGCTCTGACTACTGTTCTTAATTTCCTGACCAGCTTGCGCCCTTCCCCCGCGCCTCTCTGAGCATCTGTGGTCGTTTCAAATTGAGCTGTACTACCTGCTGCTCCGACTTTCCAACATACCCCACCAGTTGGTTTGCCAAACAGTGAACTGCCAGCCATCTGCCATCCGAGGCAGAATTTACATTGTTTCATCTTAAAATAACGCCTTCGGAATATCAAGTAACTCTCGGCATCAGGTTTTGCGCACTGAAAACCGGCCAGGATTCAAAACAAATACCAAATGTGCCTCGGAAAGGAGCGGGGAGGGGAGTCGGGGGGAAAGTTGGAGAGGTAAAGTTTTGAATTTGCTGGTTACCTGATTGGGAGTGAGATGACAAGGCTGAGAATTTTAACCTTGAAAAGGCAAACTCCTTTAGAATTAGGGAATGGTTTGGGTTGGAAGTCACCCCCTGCCATGGGCAGGGACACATTCCACTATCCCAGGTTGCTCCAAGCCCCATCCAACCTGGCCTGGAACACTTCCAGGGATGGACAGCCACAGCTTCTCTGGGAAACCTAGTCCTTTTTTCAGACAGAGGCAATTTCATTGGAACTGATGGGTTGGAGCAGTAGGATCCAGGGATGGTTTCTGTGCATAGCCTGGTACCCTCTAACATTTTTTTGAGTCAAACGCTCCTTGGCCCTCAGTTTCTCTGTCTTCAAATACTTGAAATTAAGTATTCACAAGTTCCTGGCCTTCAGTGTGCAATGTGTGTATGGTTTTCGTGACTTCACAAGTAGCTGTGAATTAATGAGGCAGTTCATGGAATCACAGAATATCCTGAGTTGGAAGGGACCCACTAGGATCCTTGAGTCCAGCTCCTGGCTCTGCCAAGGACAAAAATCCCATCCTGTGCATCCCTGAGAGCATTGTCCAAATGCTCCTGGAGCTCTGGCAGCCTTGGCAATGTCACCATTCCCTGGGGAGCTGCTCCAGTGCCCCACCACCCTCTGGGGGAAGAACCTTTCCCTGATATCCAACCTAAACCTCCTTGGCACATTTCCAGCCATTCCCTGGGTCCTTCGCTGATCACCAGAAGAGATGAGTGCCTGCCATTATAGCAGAGTATTAACTTTGTGGAGATCTAAATTGCCTGAATCCTTAATCCCAGTCATTATGAGGAAAAATAATAAATTTACTAAAAATGAGAAGTACATTCTGCTGTTTTTAAAGAAATCATGAGGCTTTAGGACATATCCCTAAAGCCCTTATCCCTGGATTGGGACCAGGTGATCTTTAAGGTTCCTTCCAAGCCAATGGTACCATTCTCTACCTTAGAGACAGTGCCCTGAGAAGTCTTTTCAGCTCAAACAACACCCACCCCTCTGTACCTGCAGTGAGGGTCTCCATAGGTGATGTTTGCTTGTAAAACTTCCTAAATAAAAAAGGGATCTGATGACTGACCATGATTCCTCTGATCAGTTGAGGTTCCTGGGATCTAAACCATCATTTCTGCTTGGAGAAGTCAATCAGCACATCCAACCTGTGGCCTGTTATGAAAGGCAGTGAAAAAAGGGTGAAGATATCACCAACAGTCTTTCACTTGCCTTTCTCTCCTCTTCCAAACCTTCCACATGCTTCTAAAATTTCTTGAGCCCTAAAAAAATTGCTTTAATGTGGTGGTTTTTTCAGGCAGTGTGCTGGAAATATCCTTGTTGGCGAAGGAATCATGGATAGTGACAAATCCAATTAAATCAGTTGCTTTCAGTAATGGAAGGTGCAGGAACATAGACATAGGAATGTGTGGAAATATCAGCCCACAAGATGCATTCCCAATGTATTTAGTTCTTGTAAAGGGGAAAATAAGTGCATATCCCAGCACACAGGATAATAGCAGGCTCACTCTTCTCATCTCCCAGAACTGTGGGAAAGGTACATTTGGAGCAATATCCATTTGTTAATAGTAAATTAATCCTTTCAAATGGAATCATCACAGAACTGACATGTCTCTATCTCGGCCTGGGGCACCTTGTGAGAGTCAGGTGGCTTTTCTGTGGTGCCTAATATGTGCTAAAAACTCAGGAACACTCCTTTCCAGCAGCATCTCCTCTGGGATCCATAAACCTGGAAGGAACTTATGTTTTGGGCCAAAGAACAGGAGCACATCAATTTGATTACTTAAGCACTCAGAGGGGGACTGATCTCACCTGGCTTTAGCTGTTTTAAGAGTAATGGCCTTAATCTAAACATTCCATTGTCCATGGAAAGATAGCAGCTCCTCCTGGGAACAGTCCAACATGTCCCAGCATCGGTCTGGAGTCATTCTAACTCAATGGCAATTTGCCTCCTCCTTTCTGCTGAAACTAAAACAATTAACTAGAACTACCTGCCTGCAATTCCCATGTCCCTGGAAGTGTCCAAGTCCAGGCTGGACAAGGCTTGGAGCAACCTGAAGTAGTGGAAGTTCTCTCTGGCCATGACAGGAGTTGGAACTAGATGAGTTTTATGGTCCCTTCGAACCAATCCATTTTGGAATTCCATGATCCTATGACTATATTTTAAATGAATCCTACTGAAATAGATGCTACCTCCTATTTTTTTGTTCTGGAAATGAAACACGGGGTCTTTCTCCTGGCAGGATACAACAGATGCATTTGAATTTTTTTTTTTCCACTGGTTTTCAAAAGGCTGAGCTCTTTTCAGTTGAACATTTGGCCTCAAGAGACCACTTTTTATGCCAAGTCAGGGCTGGATGTCCATGGTGACAGTGCTTCATTTAGGTGTTTAAGCTTCAAATCAAGTGGATTGACACATCTTCATGCCTAGAACTCTGAATTGCTCTTCAGGAGTGCCTGGGGCCAAGTTAGTATTGTTCTGTTGAAGAGCCAGGCAGAGTTCTGGGCACTTGGAAAGTGGTTCTCCACACTGTTAAAATGATATCAGGATTCCTGGTACAGTCGGACAGATTTGGACCTGGACAGTGACCAGGCATGGTTAGAAAACTTGGACAGAGAAGGAGCTATTCCCAGTTGGCTCTTTGGATGCAACCAATAGGTTTGGGAAGGAAAAAAAATTAGCCGTGCCATGGTTTTTTGGGCCTCAGGGGCAGCAAATGAGAGCTGGCCAATTTTTTGCCAGTCTAGGTGGTAGCTGGAGTCTCTTGATTGAAGTGTGCTTAATTGAAGTGGTCTGAATTCATGCCAGGCACCTGCATTTTAGGTGTTATAAAATCTGAACAGGGACCTGGAACAGCCCAGGGTTTGCTTGGTTTGCTCAGAACTGGGCAAGAACCCAGACTCTGCTTTTGGAACTTCCTGCATTTTTATATTCTCATTTCAGTAGCCACTACAAGCCCCAAACCCACTAAGGCCAAGTGTTTGCTGTCACACAGCACAAGATTGTCCTGTCTCCCAACCCACTTCTGATCCCTGTATAAGATGAGAGGTAGGAAGTATTTTCGAGGAACAGATGGTGGGAATGCAGGATAACAAAGAGATCCATTAGTGCAGAAATTCAGTGAATTTCCTCCAGTGCCTCCTCTCCCAAAGGTCTCACAAAAGGTGGTTTAGGTTAAAATTACTCCTAAAACTCAAGAAAATAACTTTAGTTAGTACTTGAGGGTGGCGAGGCTCAAGCTGGGAGATGTGACTTTTCTGCAGCTCCAGAAAAACTAATGGGGGACATTGATACCCAAATTGCTTCCAAAATGGTTCTGAACTGGGAAAATTACCCATGTTGAGCTTCAGGCTGGCACATTCAACCTACTCACAGGCAAAGTAGGTGTTTTAAAGCCATCAGCACAAACCCTGAGTTTTTCTGGTTGCTGATGTGTCGTCTCTCTCCTCATTCATACTGAGAAGCTCAGCCCCTGCTAATCCTTTCACCTGCCAGCTGTGTTTGAAGATTAGCAAAAAAATCTGTTTCCCCTTGTCCAAGGTCTCAGAGACGCTTCATCAGAATTGAATTCCAGCTATCCAATGCTCTTAAGCCTCACAGAAACACTTGAAAACAAGTTCTCCTTTTAGAAAACCGAGGATGAAGGATTAGATCATGTTCTGTGATTTGCATTTATCAGTAAATGCATTTACGGGCGAGTCTTGTGGTTTCTTCTTTGTGCCTAAGCTGAAGGTCAGCCGCCAAAAATGCTCAGCAGCTGTCAGGGAGAAAAGGAAAAAGGGACTACAAGAATTAGCACCTGGCAAAAATTACTCTTATTCTGGGAGAAGTTCTGGACTTTTTAGGTGGGCTCAGGCTATGAGGATCCAACTCCTTCAGGTTTCTGGAAGGAGTGTTAACAACCATGTTTGGTTGTTAATCTCTTTGATGTCTCTCTGTTAAAGAAATTTTTATAGGGAAAAAAAATGTGAAAGTCAACGTATTTTCATAGTATTGTTGCCATCAGTGATGGAATTCCCCATAAAAGATCTAACGTCATATTTTTCTTCTGGTTCTGTAAATAATTTCAGGCGTTTAAAGCTCAAAGAAATGTATCAATGAAAATATTGGAGATATAAATATTAGTGTCCATAACCCCTGTACTGTCATTTATAAGAAACCGAGGAAGCACAGGAATGGTAGGTAGATTAATTGAAAACCAAACTTTTTTAAAGAAGAAGGCACAATGAGCAACTCTGTGCTTGGTGTGGTGCCCAAGTTAATGCATGGAGGGCTCTCAGACTGTTGTCATCTGAATTATGTCATTTTGAAAGGAAGTGCTGCAAAGGATGTAATTGGCAGGAAGTTCATTTCCATCCTGATATAAATGGACTCGTCCATTTTGTGGTACAGAAAAAAAGAAAAGCCCGTCAGAATTAATTCTAGGTCTGTGTATGGGCCATTTATAAGACCAAAATAGATAAAACTTGGGCAAAAGAAGCTGCTGAGGTCAGATTTAGCCATGGCAGTGATGTCACTGAGAAGTACTTGGTAGAAATGTTCATAAAATATGATGGAGAGAGGATCACTGAAGGACAAAAGCTGGAGAGAACTTTTCCCATGTGCATTTTCATGCCTCAGTGCAACCTCTCTCAGCCTGGGCAGCATCTCTGCTGTGTGGAGAAAGGAATGTTTTCAGTCTGAGAAAAGCCATTCCTTTGTTTCCCTCTGAGGCACTCACCCTGCATAAGATAGATGCTGTCTGTGGGAGGGTGGAATTCAGGAAATGTTCAACTCCTGTGCTAAGAATGGGGCTGTGGACTGAATTCCACCTCGGAAGTTCTGTGCTCTTTGTACCTGGCAGGGCTTGACCTTCTCCACAGAAATAGCATTGATGTCATGTAGAGTTTGCTGAGGCAAACAGGTGCAAGTGCTCAGTCGTGGAAAAGACAAATTGTGGAGTCAATACCCTGGAAAAATAGTCAGAATCCAATAAAAAATGATTTAGTCAGTGAGCTGCTGCCTAATATCTGATCCAAAGGTAACAGACATGGAGTGAGTGGGAGTACTGAGGAGAAACAGGTAAAGGATCTTGGAATTTCTTGTGATTTTGAGACAGTCATTGATACCCTTTGTTCAATTCTGGATCTATTTGGAAATGAAAGTCATGGAAATTAGATAGAATAGAATATTAGAGGGTGGTTTAGATTAAATCTGAGGAAGGAATTCTTCCCTTTGAGGGTGGTGAGGCCCTGGCACAGGTTCCCAGAGAATCTGTGGTTGCCCTTGGATCCCTGGAAGTGTCCAGGGCCAGGTTGGGCAACCTTGGAGCAACCTGTGATAGTAAAATTGAAGTTATTTGCATATAAGGATTGTAGAAACTTGGATAATTCAGACTCTGGAGGTCTCTTGGGTAATTTAGAAGAACCTCTGGAGGTCTCTGGTCCAAGCCTGTGCTTAAAGCAGGTCCAGCATTCCTCAGGTTGCTCATGGCTGTGTCCAGGTGAATTTTTAGTGAGTGAAATGCTTTTCCCTGTTACAGCTTGTGCTTCTCACCCCTCCACTCTGCACCTCTAAAAGAGTCTGGGTATGTCTTCTGTACCCCCTCTTTAACAGTCTAAGGAAGCAGTAGGATTTCCATCAGCATTCCCTTCGTTGGAGGAACCAAATTCTCAGCCCCTCCTTTGTTTGATCTGTCTCAAACCCCCAACAATCTCAGTGACCTTCAAGGCAGGGGGGCAAAATTTGTTTGATATTTTTAGCAGGACACTGGGTACCTTTCTGTGAGAACCTATGTCTGAATTCCTGAATTCCTGTTTCTGTGATAGTTTAGCAATGCTATGGTCTGTCCAGGAAGGTTGTGTTGGCTGAGTCTTACAGTACAGAGAAGTTGTTGATGGGGACATGCAAGAAACCAAAAGGCTCTTCATGCTGTAAAAAAAAGGCTTTTATTGGGTTTTTTTGCTGATTTTCATTTTAGTTTGAATCAGTTCCTTGGCGCGGCTCAGAAAAGAGTGGTTTAAGCCTTTCTTCCTGGAGATGTTTTCGGGTTTTCCTTGAAAAACTGAAACACCTGCTGCCTGCCACACATTCCTAGAGGCAATAACATTCTCGAAGTGAAATAAACTCATCAGTTTAGTGAGAGAAAGGGGAAATCCACAGCCAGGAACCTGGGGCTGGTCAGAGATGTTCAGTCCATGTGTGTGTGTGCATTCTGTATATCCAGTGTATTCTCTAATACAGCTCCTTCCAGTCTGTGAGTTCTTAGCTGAGCTATTTTGGGGAGGGAGGTGGAAAGGAGGGGGGAAGTTATTGAAATGTTGGCATTTTGAAGTTACACTTTTCCAGAAATGAAATGGAATTTTCTGATCTTTCCACTGTGAAACCATTTTTGAGGAAATCACATTTTGCTGTGTCTTTGCCTTGTTGTTATCCCCATTTTGACCTGTAATATAATAAAAGATGTAGCTCTTTGCTGCATTTTCATTATTTCATGGCCATCTTTTATTTCTTTGTTACTATTTTTGATGGCAAGGGAGGGAAAAGGACAGGGGTAAAAAGCATGACAAAGGTGAACATAATTGTGATGCACAGAGAAGACCAGAAGAACCCTAATTCAGAGTTCAAAAGTGGTGATTTCTTAGGAAAATGAGAATATTCCATAAAAATGCAGCTTTGCCACTGAAGTTTTCATTTCCAGGCAAAATTTATTTTGTTCAGAAGAAAATTTAATGGCTTCCACATTTCTCTTCAGTGATGCTGTTGCTCTAAAAGCCCTTTGTTGATGGTTGCTATAGAAAACCTTTAGAAGAACAGGTGGGTATATATAGGAAGCTTTTAGCCAAGAGCTTCCTCCAAATTATTTTTCTTTTACATTAACACCTGATCTTGACAAAATAGATTTACAGATGGCCATGTCCTAAATCTCCTTTTAATTAGGGCAACTTCCTGAGCATCCCTGAGAGTTTGCTGGTCTGGAAGTGGGCAAATCTCTCTGCTGTGTATTTATTTTATGGTTTTATTTCCCATGGGCTCTGCAATTATTTATTTATATTTGGCTTAAACATCTCCCCCCTGAAGGTGACACAAAGCCCAGTTTTAAATGTTTTTCTTTAGCAGTCCAGCTTGTGCCCCAAGCGTGGTTTGGCTCACTGAGCACAAGATCCGTTCACATCCCTGCAGCAAAATCTTCCATCAGGAAGTCGTGAGCCCTGAGAGAACTTTGAGAGAACTTGCTGCATTATTAATAAACTGGCTGATTAAAGGACACGGTTCCCTCTGGCTTTTCCTAAACTGGTTTTGTTCATGGTATTTTAATCCGGGCACATTTTGTAATTAAGACATTTTGATTCCGTATCTATTAACAGTGATAAGGAACGAAAATCATAATAAAAGATTGAAATAAAAGTGGAGAAAGGCCTGAGGACAGAAGCCTCAGAGAGAGCCCAGTGTCCTGCAATCGAGTGCAATTTTCTATATAGAATAGAATTCAGGTTAGGAAACACCTCCAAGATCATCAAGTCCAACCTGTGACCTGGTGCCAAGGCCACCACTGGCCCATGTCCCCAAGTGTCCCCACATCCACATGGCTTTTAAATTGCTCCAGGGATGGGAACTCCAGCACAGCCCTGGGCAGCTGTGCCAGGGCCTGACCACAGTGTAAAGGTCCAAAGGAAATAAATCAAATTTGCAAGACCCACACGTGCAGAGGAATTCTCTGAGCCATTTGTTCACACATTTCTCTGCATTATGCACAGATCTGACCGGATTCTGCCTTATTAGACAAAGACAAAAGGTTTAATTGAAGAAAGAGGCTTTAATTATGTTCAGCATATGCAGTGGGTGTTGGCAATGCCCTTTGGATAAAAACAAAGCCCACAGGAGCTGAGCTGACACCAGGCAGGATCGCTGACTTCCAGCTGCACTGAGCTGAGCCCAGTTGTGAGCCAAGCCCAGCAGAGCTGGATCCCACAAACCTCCACCACTTTAACGTGCTCCAACTGGAGCCTAATAAATACATCTCTATTAGAAACCTAAATGCAGCCAGGGCATGGGCTTGGATTTGGCCTGGAGTTTTTAGTAAAGCCTCTGACACAGTTTTGGCCAGATTAACGGGGCCTTTCCCAGATGAGGGCTGAGGCAGCACATGCCAGGTACCAAACTGACACTTGGATGTGCCCTCTTGTTTTGGAGTGTTTGTTTTGCATGTCCTTAAACAGAATCAGGACAGTTGTCCCATCCCTGGAAGTGTTCAAGGCCAGGTTGGACAGGGCTTGGAGCAATCTGGGATAGTGGAAGGTGACTCTGCCCATGGCAGGGGGTGGAACGGGATGGGCTTTAAAGTGCTTTCCAACCCAAAACGTTTTGGGATTGATTCTGTGATCTTTAGACCAGAGACCAGTCCTTTATCTATTATAAAAACCCTGCAAAGGAGCTTAGAGGCAGATATATAAAATCAATCATAATAATAATAAAAACATAATGTTCTATATTAACCCAACACTCCAATAAAGGAAACTTCTAAACATACAGACAAAATGTTTGGTGCCTACACTTCTGTGTTCCTGAGCATCTATTACCGAGCCTTAACATGTCCTTTTGCAGGAGATTTGTGGCTCAGTAGCTGCAGAAAGGAAACACTGATGTTGTCAAATACCTGCCCACAGGGGCAGAAATAGATTAGCTCCAAACAAGAATTGGCAGCTCAAAGGTAATATGGGAATGTGGGCCTGGGTAAATGATACAGGAGTATGTCGAGGCAGAAAGTAAGGAATGAAACTTAAAATGGGTTGGGAGAGGGACTAAATACGGAGGGTTTGGGGCAAATATCAAAGATGGGCCTGATGGAGCCAGTACAGAGGAGGCCATGGAGATGCTCCAAGGGCTGTAGCCCCTCTGCTCTGGAGCCAGGCTGGGAGAGCTGGGGGTGTTCACCTGGAGAGGAGGAGGCTCCAGGGAGACCTCAGAGCCCCTTCCAGAGCCTTAAGGGGATCCAGGAGAGCTGGAGAGGGACTGGGGACAACGGATGGAGGGACAGGACACAGGGAATGGTTTCCCACTGCCAGAGGGCAGGGATAGATGGGATATTGGGAAGGAATTCCTGGCTGTGAGGGTGGTGAGGCCCTGGCACAGGTTTCCTGGAGAAGCTGTGGCTGCCCCTGGATCCCTGGAAGTGTCCAGGGCCAGGTTGGACAGGGCTTGGAGCAGTCTGGATAGTGGAAAGTGTCCCGTGGCAAGGGCGTTGGAACAAGGTGGGCTTTGGGAGTCTCTTCTCACCCAGACCATTCTGTGGCTCTGTGACTCTGCTTCTGTGCTGTTTCTGCTTTAATTGGCATCTGATCATGTTGTATGCAGAAGAATTTATTCCACAGACTTTTAATGAAGAACTGTTAAAAATAAATTTTTGTCCTTCCTGCCATTTGTCACCTGCACTGTGGCAAATCAGGGCAGGCCAACCTGCACCTACTGGAGATGCTGCTGGTCATGGATTGGGCATTTCT
>VXBB01002397.1:202988-218765 GCA_013399915.1 Illadopsis cleaveri
GGAAGGAATTCCTGGCTGTGAGGGTGGTGAGGCCCTGGTGCAGGTTTCCCAGAGAAGCTGTGGCTGCCCCTGGATCCCTGGAAGTGTCCAAGGCCAGGTTGGACAGGGTTTGGAGCAGTCTGGATAGTGGAAAGTGTCCCGTGGCAAGGGGGTTGGAACGAGGTGAGCTTTGAGAGTCTTTTCTCACCCAGACCATTCTGTGGCTCTGTGCTTCTGTGCTGTTTCTTCTTTAATTGGCATCTGATCATGTTGTATGCAGAAGAATTCCACAGACTTTTAATGAAGAACTGTTAAAAATAAATTTTTGTCCTTCCTGCCATTTGTCACCTGCACTGTGGCAAATCAGGGCAGGCCAACCTGCACCTACTGGAGATGCTGCTGGTCATGGATTGGGCATTTCTATTTCTGTTTCTCCTTTTTGAGGAGCTGTATTGCCTCCAGTGCAGGTGTGAAATTGGTATTGTGAAATGAATGATGAAGAACTCTCATAGCAGTGGCTCAAAGCTTCACGTAACCCCATCAAGGGCTGAAGCTGAATTCAGGTGTCACCTTGGCCCTGACACAGGGATAACTTCACCTTCAAGCATCGTGGCTTTCTGGTGGATGGTGAGGCATCTTTCAGGTGGATGGTGAGGGTTTTGTTTCATTCTGACTCACCACTGGCTCAAGAAAAGATTTATTTTTCTCTCCCTGATGTTTAGTGCAATCAACACCAACAGAAGCCTCTGCTTTGTAGGTCACCCACCCATTATTCTGCCTTACAGCTTTTGAAGTGCTTCTTCTCTCCCAGCTCTGTGATTTTCCAACCTTTCATAAAAGATGGGCTCCAGGTCTCCATGAGGGTCATGAGAAATGAGCACTGTGAGCTGGTCTGATCGAACAGCTGGAGCTGGAGCTGGCTTTCACACCCCAAATAAATAAACCAACCCACGGGGATGTGAGCTCAAACTCACCCTGCCCTCCAGACTTCTGGAATTCGAAGGACATGTCCAGGATCCTTGCGTTGCTCTTGGATGTTTTGTAGCCTTTCCCAGACAGATGTGTGAAAAAAAGGAAAACGTTTTAATTTTACATTTCAGGTCTATTTGTTCGGTATTGTTGTCTCTAATATTGCTGCAAAATGATGTCATGAGCATGTGCCATGCCAAAGAAAGCTCAGAGGAGAATAATATTCCAAAGCAGAGACACTTCTGGGAAGAAAGGAAACATTTTCTTTCCTAGGCCCCCTCCCCAAGCCCCCGGAATTCATGGAGTCAGCTCTTTCTGTATCACCAAGGGGTTTCTATTCCTTTGCAATATGGCAAGCTATTTCTTTCCTCTTAAATTCAGTTTCATCAGCAGTTGTGGCTCAGTGTGGGGCTTTTCAGAATTCCACTGTTGTTTTTGCAGGTGATTACTTAGCACAGGACATTGCTGTTGCTGTGGACTCTCACAAACATCTGTTGGGACTGACACAGGTAGAGCCCAACCTGCCTCCAGGGAAGGCTGGGTTAGAGGTCCTTCCCATCCCATTTTTACACTTTTTTTGTTTATTCAATTGCCTGGTTTTCTCTCTTTTTTGTCTGTCTTCAGCACTGATTGTCATTATCTGCCCCTAATCTTCTTCTATTTTGTTTTGTGATGCCCTAGTAATGAGCTTTTGTCATGTACAATGACTACATCTTGTTTTTCCCCCCCTCTTCTTTTATATCATAATATCATCTGCTTGGGATGTTTTGAGAAAAATGCAACAAGCTATGATAAATCACCCTGTCAAGTTCCCCAGCAATTCAAGCTGTTGCTGAAGTTACAGATAAAAAACCCAGCGAGAAGCTTTGTGGGGAAGAAAGGTGGGGGAAGGAATTCGGTTCCCTCAGTGCCTGCATCTCTCTGGTGCCTGTAATGAACCCACGGGTGGGATGAAACGTGGGGGATGTGTCAACCTTGCTGTTGTTCCTAATGAATCAAGGAGCTATTTTGAAGAGTTTCTCTGTCTCTCAGGAGCTGTTTCCATGTTTGCGACGTGGAATTTTTTCGTGCGTTTTGAGCAGCTCTGCCTTTTCCAACCTGCACCTGCAGTGCAGTAAAAATGTATTTAAAATGTGCTTAGCTCTGTGTGGGTTAGCAGGTCCAAGAGTTGGGTGGAGCTGGCTGAGAACTTTCTGGAGCCCTTTTGCAAAGGGTCTGAGGTTTTGCAGCAGGAAGTCGAGGCAAACCCTAATGGTTTCACAGGTGGTGTCTCTGTGTTTATTGTCAGGGATATTTGAGGTGAAAAAAGCTTTTTCCTTTTCTCCTAAAAAGGCTCGGTGACACAAGGGCTCACAAGACATTCAGACCAGTTAGGCTGTGAATAACAGGAGTTTTAGAATTTCCCTTTGTGGTCCCTTCAGCCAAAAAGTGAGTTCTGGCAAAGCAGGAACGTCCTCCTTTTGTAGCTGCTGCATCTGCTCACAAATAAAGAGCAACAGCATCCCTGGAGAGTGAAGAACTTTGCTTTTAGATGAATGGAAAAGGACACAGAAGTCCAAATCCAAGGGTAGGACACAGGATGTGTTTCTTTTCTCTGAAAGCAGCCATCTAAAAACTGAAATAATTCCCTGAACTGCAGCTCCTCGTGGCAGATGGGGAGGGAAACTGCCTGGATACTGAGCTGTACATAGCAGTGAAAAGCAGAAGAGATCCATGATTACAGAGAGAAGGAAGAGCAAAGTTTTAAAATAGTTCTACTCCCCGTTCCCTCTCTCCCCCAGTGTAGCAATGCTTCAATAGTTTAACACATTAGTGGAAAAAATAGCACCCAGGAAAGGCATCATCCGGAGGAACTGAGATACCATCACTTATCTAGAAACGCTCCGTGCATCAGGAGTGGGAAATAAGCCCAGTGTAAATCATGCAATGACAGAATGATTTGGGCTGGAAGGGACTTCTAAGCTCTTCCAGTTCCAACCCCCTGCCATGGGGAGGAAAAACTTCCCCTATCCCAGGTTACCCCAAGCTGGCCTTGGACACTTCCAGGGATGGTGCAGCCACAGTTTCTCTCTGCCAGGGCCTCCCCCATTCCACAGGGAAAGATTCCTTCCCAATGTCCCACTTAACTTTGCCCTCTGGCAGTGGAAATTGATGCATAAAGCACAGCCTGACTTGTCCTTGTGCATTAAATTGTGCTGTGGAGATGCCCCTTGGCCCATCCACAGCAGTCCCTTTTGGGCACCTCCTTGGCACAGCGGGGCTGGCTCTGGCACTATCCCAGGTGATTCCTGGCCATGCTGGACGAGCCAACACAGGCCAAGGAGCATTCCCAGTGTGGAATCTGCACGAGGAAACCCATCTTAAGGGCCTGAGAGAGGTTAATGGATGGCTGCAGGCTGGGCTGTAACGTTTAAGCCTCTGGGCCACAGCGAGGTCTCAGGTGCGTTTTGTGAGGGACAGGAATCAGTGAGTGATTTCCCCGGCAAAAAGGAGGTTTTCTTGTAAACATCCTCTGCAAGGAAAGGTATTATTAGATTACCTTTACACACACATTAGCAGGAACAGTGTTTGGTTGGTGTTAGGCTGGGAATAGACATCTTTGAGCAGAAATGCTTGTGCTGAAACACAATTACCAGCCCCAGCTTTGCACAGCTGCTCGTGTGGGGCCTCTGTTGTGTGATGCCAGATGCGAAAATGTCCCTTTGTTCAACAGTTCCACACAGTTTGTTCAACAGACGGTGACAATTTTGTGTCGGGTTCATTCAGCTGAGCTCATCTATAAATTATGGAAATGGCCTGGGATTTCCCTGCCTGGGAGATAACCTGGTTATCTGTGCCACATGCCTGGAGCACAGGCCAGGGATGCAATGCACTGCCAGTGCTTTTGGAATCTCCAAGCAATCCTTGCACTCAGGGGATTAAACAATCCTGCAACTCAGCTGTTTATGTGGGAGAAAAATGTCATGGAGAAGCATTTTTTAGAAGAAAGAGATTTCCACCCCCCCTGCCCCCCAGCTCTTTTTTCTGGTAAAAGATAAGAAATCACATGTGCGTAGTGTGGATTCATTTGGCCGAGCTCTGAAATCATTGCCGAAAATACCTGTGGTCTGTTTTCCACCTTCCCAACTGCCCAGAGTGGACATGCTCCGTGCCTTGGGATGCCAAATTCAGTTTGGAAGTTCCTTGGGACAGAGACCCAGCATTTCTCATTATCCCAACAAAGGCCATAAGCATCTTAGTGATACATATCTATCTATATCTATCTATCTATATATATGTATAAATAAATATATCTATAAAATCATCTTGCCTATTAAACCCAGGGTTGTCATGGTGATTAGAAAGCTGCTGTAATGCAGTTAATCTTATGCACAGACCCACTTTTATTTCAAATCAACCATAGGACAACTCAGCTTATCTGTAACAGCATCCAACCCGCCCCTGGGGCACCAAAAACTCTCCATAAGGTTGTGCAGCTGCTTTTTTGGGGCGAGTGGGAGCATCCCCCTGCTTTGGACCTCACCTGGCTGCCAGAGGCTGTCAGCTCTTCCTGCAGCCCTGAGAATATTCCTGCTTATTTATAATTTACCCAACACAAACCTGGTCTTTTTTGTTGGGGTTTGGGGCTCTCCTGCAGGAAGAGCCTGTCAGTAATTCTTAGTGACACCTCAAAAGTCCAGCACGGAGGTGGGAAGCTGCTGTTCTGTCCATGTGCTCTATTCCTTAAATATTCTATGAGGAGACAACCAGAGGAGAAGGGGGGAAAAAAGAAGAGAAGGATTAATTTTGGCAGCCCTGTAGAGATGCTCTGCAGGGAGCAGTTCAGCTCCAGTGGAAGTCAGTGGGATGGGATCAGGTCTCGGGAAGACACCGTGAAACAAAAAGGAGGTGGAATATTAATATTTAATTTTCAAGGGCTGGAAGTTTTGTGCCTTTCCTGAAGAGAGGCCTCTCTATACCCATCATTATTCTCTTCCAGCTCTGGGTACTCTGATTCCATCATTAAGTGCAAAATTTGCATTTTTTTTCCCCCTTCTGTGTGGAAAATTAGTCGGTAGGTAAAGACAAGATGCTCTTATATGTAAGATATATATCTCTATATTATATATCCATACATTATGTATGACATTGCAAGTACAAAGGAGATTTCACCATATAAAATGGAATTATTACTTCCTGAAGTGTTTTTCAGCACTGGGAAGGACCAGTTTCAACACGTGACTGTTCAGTACAGTAGTGAAGAAGAGGGGACTTCTACTCTGACCAGAGACAGGACCCAGGGAATGGTTGGAGCTGTGCCAGGGGAGATTTGGGATGGACATCAGGAAAAGGTTCTTCCCCAGAGGGTGTTGGGCACTGGAAGAGCTCCCCAGGAAATGATGACGTTCCCAAGGCTGCCAGAGCTCCAGGAGTGTTTGGACGACGCTCTCAGGGATGCTCAGGGTGGGATTTTTGTTCTGTGCAGGGCCAGGAGCTGGACTGGATGATGCTTGTGGGTCCCTCCCAGCTCAGGACAATCCACGATTCTGATTCCATGGCAACACTTCGCAGCCCTGGGATGAACCTCAGTGAAAACCATGCGGGATTTTAACCTTCTAAGTTGGACTTTTTTAACTCTGGGAAGCCAAGGAAGTCCAAGGCAGAATGGAAACATGAATCTTTCAGTGTGTCCCCTCCTCCTTAGGAATCCCTGTGGTTTCCAGCAGAGCCATGCAGGGCTGCTCTGGAATGTATGGATGTGGGAAAGGTTGCGGAAAAAAGATTATTTAAGAAACAGTATGCAATGATCTGATAAAAGATGACAACATAATTAATATCCTCGAGGAGGCAGAGTTAAAGCTCTATGAGCCTTGCATTTCTCATTTCCTGACTTTTGAGTGCTTAACTGTGCATATTTAATGTTATATTAAAATAAAGGAGAGGCACACGTTATAGGCAAAGAGCCCCTTTCCTGCTACTTGAGGATGCTGAATTATTTCACGGGAGATGCATTGTTTTGATGGGATCTGCATGATGTGAATTGAAGTGACATCAGCTGCGAGCCACATCTATAATTCTAATTTATAATATATTCGTAAATTGGGCTGTGCATGATGCTCTCCAGTATCAGAGGACGTGCTGCTTTCTGACAGACAGCAGCTGAATGTGAAATCACAGAATCCCAGAATGGTTTTGGGTGGGAAGGGAACCTTAAAGCTCATCTCATTCCATGGGCAGGGATACCTTCCACTATCCCAGATTGCTCCAGCCTGGCCTTGGACACCTCCAGGGATGGGACAGCCACAGCTTCTCTGGGCAACCTTTAAACAGAGGCAATTCCACGGGAGCTGGTGGGCTGGAGCTGAAATTCCTGAGTTTTGGAAACAAGAGGAGGCTGAGGCTGTTTTGCTTCTCTGCAGATGCTGCTCCACAGAGCAACTGGTTTGAACTGGGGAGGAAAACCTGGCCTGAGGAAGTGACCTAGAATGTATTCATAGTTTTACTGCAGGGGGTGGTGGAAGCTCCCTTATTGTAAGACTGAGCTGAAATGAGGTAAAGCTGCTTAGAAACAAATTTCCAAACATAAGGGTAAGTAGTGACTTCTTAAGAAGCACAAGGGAAGGGGCTCAGTGGGGATTATTCCCAGAGATGTCACCGAGACACACTACAAATGTTTCCTCTTGTAACTTCTTAGGAGAAAAACCTGAATTCTCAGCAGGCAGTGTCGCTGCTCTGCTCTTTAATGTGCCTGCCTGGCTGTGCTGCCACCTCCCAGCTCGGTGTCAAAGTCACAAATCTGCACAGCCCTGCAGGTGGAAGATCACCTTAAATAATAAATTCCCAAATTAATGCACAGCACTGGGAGGTGGAGTGGAGGTGGAGTATTGAGGTGGTGCTGGGGGAATGGCAGCTCTTGGTGTTCTAACCCTGGGCTTGCCATCAGACTTGGATGGGTGGAGTGGTGTCAAGGGAAGTTTAGGTTGGAAATCAGGAAAAGATTCTTCCCTCAGAGGGTGTTTGGGCACTGAACAGGCTCCCCAGGGAATGGGCACGGCCCCAAGGCTGCCAGAGCTCCAGGAACATTTGCACAACGCTCTCAGGGACAGTTTGGGATTGTTAGAGTGTCTGTGCAGGGATAGGAGTGGGACTGGATGATCCTTGTGGGTCCATTTCAACTCAGGGCATTCTGTGATTCCATGAAATCCTGCTCTCATCCTCGTGCTCTCAGAGCACTGGGGCTTTTTCCTCACATCTGAACCTTCTCTGTGTTCCAAACACCCAGGAAGGCTCTATCCAAATACCAGCCCTGTGTTACCCAGCAGGACTGGGCTGGAGGCAGAGATGCCTTGACCTAGACAAAATGTAAATTAGGTCATTTTTTTTCAGGCACTTCAGGAGTTATAAGGCTGCTGCATTTATTGTTTCGAAACTTGGACAAACCCTTGTAAAACATATTTACATCTGTCTCCCAGGGGCACTCCCCACAATAAATATTCTTATCAGATCAATAAAACGTCTGGATAGGTGTGGAGGGGAGACTGGGATGTGCACAAATGAGGTTTAATGGACATTTCAGGCATTTCCACGGTCCCTGGCACTACTGATGCAAACCTGGAATAATTTTGTCTATGGATGTGGACCCAAACCTAGCAGGAATCAGATTAGACTCAGGTCTGTTCTGTGGGCAGGGAATTGTAAGCAGCTTTCTGCCATCACAAGGCCAATTTTCCTTCACCCAATCTGTTATTCTGGAAGGCTGTAAACTGTGCAAACTGCATGAAAACACAGGAGCAGGTGTGCTGGGGCTGACCAAAGGTCCACCTAACCCCTTGCTCCCATGGCAGCCACCTGGCCTGGGCCTTAATCTCAGCCTAAACATGATGAGGTGTGGGAAAAGCATAGCTCTAGCCTTCCTTTTTCAGACAAAACCAGGCAGGTTTGGAGATAAGGTGACTGGAGTGGGAGGTGAGACCTCCAGATTAGAACAATTCCTTCTTTTTCTGAAGGTATTAGGAGGGAAAAGACAAGCTCTGGATACTGGAAGATTCTGATGTCATTCCTTATTATCTTCAAATAATAAAGATGCAGAGAGGAGATGTTGTCTTGGAGATTTAGAACAGACTTGAGAAGGAATTTGAGATCCTTCTTCTGGATCCATTTGATCCAGCATTTTCCAGGCAGTGGAACAGATTTGATGACCCACCTGGTTGACCAGGTGGGGATGGAGAGCTCTTGCTCTGGCTAGATTCCCAAAGCCATCTGCTCCAGTGCCCACTGGCAAATCCCAGCTTCTGGGGGTCTTACTCTATGTTTTGGGACATGTACAGCTCAGAGCTTGTGCTGAAGAGCAGAAACTTCTATAATCTGAGGGTCTGGAGCCACTCCTCAGCAGGATTTGCAAGACCTTATGGCACTGAACAAGGAGAGAGTTGGATGCCACAGGGAAGCTTGGCCAGACTGGGGGGAAAATATCCTGAACCCTGCTTGGATGTGGAAAAAGGAAAGTTTTAGGTTTATTTTGCTGCTGCAAGCCTTTAAAAGTTGGTTGTGAGGCTACACTCTGATAAGGTGAAAAAACCCCGACAGTGGGGACAAAGTAGCAGGCAACATCCTTTCACTGGGATACAATAGGAACAAAATAATCTTTCCTTTTATAAAGCCATAATTAGTTTCTAATCACTGGTAGCATCCTGGATGTTGTCTTCTGCTGTATTTGTACTCCTGACAGAGAGAGGAGCTGCAAACAGTGACTGCCACGTACCCAAATAATAAAAATAATAAAAAGCTGCCAGGTGATGTAAACTTTGGAGAAGGAATTTCCGTGGAGGGGACGTGAGTCAGGACTCTCTGTGCCATCACTGCCAGCAGGCTGCTATGTAGGACACCACGGCTTGTGTTCCCTTCACACCCATTTTGCACCAAAATAGCTCCTCTGGCATCAAAGCCTGAGCTGCAGGAGGAGGAGGAGGAGGAAGAGGAGGCTCAGATCCAGGTGCAGTCGCACGGCTGGGAAAAGAGGAGATCCTGGCTTCTCCTCTCTCCTGCTGCCCCCTTCCACAGTTCTTTTCCACACAGACTCATGTGCTGAGCCACTTCAGAGATCTAAACTGGCACAAAATATTGTGGATTAGTTTTCCACTGATAAAATTCCCTGGGCAGCAAGAGCTCCAGCACTCACCTGAGGAGACTGGGAGAGCTCTGAGCAAGTCCCTTGCAGCAGCACTTGTGTCTTTGGCCAGGGGACATCAGTACCTCAGCTTGTTGTACAGGTATATTGATTTTTTATGTAACTCAGTGAATTGTTGGTCTCAGCAGCCTTAGAGGTCACAGAGTCACAGAATGGTTTGGGTTGGAAGGGATCTTAAAACTCTTTTCACTCCACACCCTGCCGTGGGAAACCTCCCACTATCCCAGGTTGTTCCAAGCCCTGTCCAGCCTGGCCTTGGACACTTCCAGGGCTGCAGGGGCAGCCACAGCTTCTCTGGGAAACCTCTGCCAGGGTCTCACCGCCCTCACAGGGAACAATTCCTTCCCAATATCCCATGTATCCCTGCCCTCTGGCAGTGGGAGGCCATTCCCTGTGTCCTGTCCCTCCATGCCTTGTCCCAAGTCCCTCTCCAGCTCTCCTGGAGCCCCTTTAGGCACACAAAAGGGCTTTGAGCTCTCCCTGGATCCTTCTCATCTCCAGCTGAACACCCCCAGCTTGTTGAACTTGGTTACTGGGCCAATCCTCATGAGTCTTACTTCCTACCCGAATCTGATGGAAATTTGCCTCAAACCCATGAAGTTCATTCTTTGTGACATTGCTTTCAGTGACAGCTTTGAATGGGGGAGGTCTAAGTCTGGATTCAAGGAATAGAGCAGGGCATCCTGGAAGTGATTCCAGTGAGTGGCCCAATGTCCTGGTACAAATATCACTCAATTAAGATGTTTCCCATCACATTCTCTTTTACAAATATGGATGTTTTATTGATGCAGAGCTAAATCAAGTATCTGCCATCACTACACTCTCTTCCTCCACTCCCAGCTGGCATTTCATGCAGCACATATTGCAGTTTTCTTTCTGAACAGAAGCCTTTTCATCTACTGGAAAGCAGAAAAATGCCATAGGTGACATAGTTTAGCAGCATTAATCACATTAAATCTGTCTGAACTGCTGCAGATGGAAAAAAAAAAATAAGTCCTGTTTGCATGTCAGGGCTCCAGGAAAACTGTTTTTCCTTTTGGAGATGAGAACTGCATTTTCCTTTTGTTTAGTTTGAAGAGATCAGAAACTTGGGTCTGGAAAGGATTCCCTGGGTCAGCTAATGTGGTTCCTTGTTATTGTGGGCAACAATCTCACGGAATCCTTCCCATAAAAATGGATCAAGTACCATTTAACACCTAGTGATGTTTTTCTCCCAGCTACTCCCGTTGTCACAGGAATAACCTCATTTATCCGAGAGGAAAAGATTTTGGTTGTAATATTTTTTTATTTAATTTCCACATGTCTTCATGGCCAACTGAGCCACAGCTGTGGTTCAGATTCTCTCTCAAACCCTGTCCACATCTGCTGATTGCTCATGGGCCTTGGACAGGGGACAGAAATGCTTTGGAGGACCAGGATAATGTGGAATGGCAATTCTGCTTTGCCAGATGGTGCCATTTTTTAGGAGAAAACTGTCAGTCATTGCCTGTTGGACTAGTTCCTTGTGCCAACCACTACAACAAAGCTGATAATGGATGATTTGGGAGGTTGAAACCATGGAGGATTTAGGGATTTTCTTGCACTGGAGCTTGAGTGAGCTTTTCATCAGTGCAGGAGTTGAGGCTGTGGGTTCCCTACAGAGCACAAATATGGGAATGGAGCAATGAACAGCCACCAGGATGGGGTGAATTGTCCTTCCTGAAGTTTAATCATGGAGTCATTGGAAAAGACCTCTAAGATCATCCAGTCATAATGCTCTGCTGCCAAAAAGCACAGGGAGAGGATCAGTGGCAGAATCCTGGGAGATCCTGGGATAGGTCCCACTGGCTTGCCGAAAACCCTCTTATTTTGACAGGCAGTTTGATCCCAAAATCTTGGAAAGGCAGCATCCTGCCACCCTGAGGCTGGCTGATGCAGGTTCTGGTTCAGCAGCACAGTGGAGATCAGCTCCTAAGGCTGAGAGATATCATGGAGGTAGAAATCACCTAATTCTGAAAGATTTATCTGCAAATATCCAGTGAGGGAAGATGGATGGAAATGCCAGAGCCAGAGTGCCATCCAAATGACAAATGACTGAAGGCTGCTCACCCCAGCTTGTGTCATCAGCAGATAAATTAGTGGAATTATGTTTTCAGCTGCTTGATAATGTACAGGTGAAAGAAGAAAAAAAAAAGGCAAATCAGCGCTAATTAATATGGAACAGATTAAGAGATGCCCCAAACAGCCTCGGAAATCGTGCAGTGTAGAAGTTCTGTAATGTGAATAAACTGTGTAGGAAACGCTGTGGACAGTTCCACCAGCAGCCTGCTGTGGTCATGGGAGGAAATTATTAATGTCTGTGTCTCTATCCAAGAGATTTCTTGGATGATTCTGTCCCTGGATTCCACTTGTCTCATTAAGAGATGCATGGTGGGTGAAGCATGAAGGGCAGAGCCTGGTTTCATCTATGGTATTAATTACTACGCGTGCTCTTAATTTACTTTTGCAAGCAGGTTGGCCATGTGCAAACTTCTCTTGGGAATGATCCCTGGCCCTCCATCTTTGAAACTGTGCTGGGAGAGGATGGGAAAGGGAGTTAGTGGGATTAAAACGTGCCGTGGACTGCTCTAAACCCTTTAAGTTCTGATGATGAAGTTCTTCTGCCTGTGCCCATCACTGAGGTTGGAAAAGCCCTCCAAGATCCTTGACTCCAACCATTCCCCAGTGCTGCCAAGGCCACCACTGATCCATGTCCCCAAGTGCCTCATCCACATGACTTTTAAATCCCTCCAAGGATGGGGACTCCACCACTGCCCTGGGCAGCACAACCCTTTCAGGGCCCTTTTTAGCCTTTTATTTTTTAAAAAGTTGAAGATTTTACTTGTCGTGCCTGGATTTATATCTTTCCTTTTTCATCCATTTCTGAGTGCTCAACTCTTGACAATCAGTTGGTTGTTTTTCCATGGTTTTCCAATCCTCTTCATATTGATCTTGGAGCTGTTGGCACTTCCAAGTGGCTGGAACTTGCAGGAGGTGGGTGAGGTAGTGGGGGCCTGGAATAAGGAACATTTGGCACCTGTCTGAATGGGAAAGGAGGACCTGGCAACGTAGACATCAACTGCTTTAATTCCTAGAAATATGCTGGCACAAATAATCAAAGCCTTCACAAGCACCCAGAAAATCCTTGTAAGCAAGAAAAGGCAACCAGGTCTACATGGGACTTCTAGAAAGTCAGCAGGAAATTTGTTGCAAGTCTGAAGTCAGAGAATTTAACGAGAGTTTTGATATTTGTTCTGTATCAAAAGAGAAAGTTGCATTGAATGGAGCTCACAGGGCTCTGGTTTAGGTAAGAAAATGTAACTCTTGTATTTGGAGTGGAAAACAGCAAGGCTGGGAGACATGGGAAAAGATTGGGAAAATATCCATTGAGAACGCTGGAAATGGAGCTGCTTCTGCTGTGGGACAGCAGGATGACTGAGAGAGCTGGAGATGTCCAGCCTGGAAAAGAAAAGGCTCCAGGGAGACCTTAGAGCCTCTCCCAGTGCCTAAAGGGGCTCCAAGAGGGTGATTGGACAATACTGAGTGCAGGACACAGTTTACACATGTAATAGCATGAATTCTTTTGGAAAAATCTGATGAAATGAGTGTTAATTACCATGGTGGGAGAGTTGGAACTAAATGATCCTTAAGTCCCTTCCCACCAGAACCACTCCATGATTCTATTTCCAGCATCTCTCCTCTGCAAACACTTCAGAGCTTCAACCTACAGAATCCATTTATTCTGTGTTTGGTTCACCTTCTTCAGGACAATCACAGTCTTTCATGGCAACTTGATTATCTCATTGCTAGAAGTCAACCCCAGATCCAAATGAGAGCAATTTCTGATTCTTGTCTTATTTTACGGCTCTGGATGTGCAGAAGGGGTTAAACCTCTGTCCCCACCCTGCACACACACACACACAGAGCCCAACACAGACACTTTGCTCCATGTGTCTGCTTGGCAACTTGGGAGAGTTTTGCTGGCATGTGGGAGAGACCTGCAGGAGTCAAGTGCAGCATTAATGTGAGCTCCCAGTGGCTTCGGGGGAAGCTCATTTACTGACCTGGCTTCGGCGTCTTCATTTACAGTAACGCTTTAAATATTTAATCCACCTCTCCTTCTTTCCTGTCATGGGCCATTTTCCCTCAATTGATTCCTTGTTTGGGGCGGGGGGCAGGGATGGTTGGAATGCATTTGTGTTAGTGGAATTCTATAAATTACCCTCATTAAGAGGCCTGGTAACAACAGGCCAGCGTGGGATTTGTCAAAGTTTCACTGCTGCACTTCTTGCCTCAGGTTCCCAAAGCTCTTCAGAGGCACTGGCTGGGTAAAGGTGAGGAGCAAAGCTTTGCTGAAAGTTTAAAAACCAGAGGGAAGGAAAGTAGAAGGCTGGCATGAGAATCATGGAATTGTTTGGGTTGGAAGGGACCTGACAGATCATCTTGTTCCCACCCTCTCACCATAGGCAGCGACACCTTCCGCTATCCCAGGTGGCTCCAGCTTGGCCTTGGGCACTTCCAGGGATCCAGAGGCAGCCACAGCTTTTCTGGGCAACCTGTGCCAGTTCCTTATCACTTTTCCCAGCAAAAAAGGTGCATGGTCTCCATGGCTGCATCTCCTGGGACTCCTCACCAGGTCAGGCAATGCTGAGTCTCCCACGTGGTCGAGCAGTGCAATCATATCACACAGTTCAGCCCTGCTGCAAGTACAGATGTTGCAACATCTGCTTTACAAGCAGGCACATAGAAGGACAGGCAGGGAAGGGACCTGCCCCAGCCTCTCATTCTACAGCCCCATAAATCTTGAGTTGACTTTGGGGAAAAAGTGATTTGTGATCTTGTAAAGACAATTTTTTTGTTGTTGTTGTGATATTTTTGGTGAGATCTCTAAGCCTCACTTTGTAATCCAATGAAATCAGCATCAGGCAGGTTGTGAAGATAGGAAAATCATGAAAACAATATCACAGTTCTGGGGTTGTAAAGGGGTCTTGGAGTGCAGTTTGGCCTTGTTCCTGATTACCACAAGATCACTTTATGAACCCTATAAAGAAGGAGCTGGAGGCAGGGTTGGCCTTTCACCAAGCCAGGCTCAGAGAAGGGAATAAAACCCTTCAGTAGCTGGGGGCAAATGCTTTTAATGGGCAGGAAAAATGAGGTTTCAGTAAATATACTTTGAAAGAGAATCACAGAATGTTTTGGATTGGAAAGGACTTCAAGGATCATCAGTTCCAACCCCTGCCATGGCTCCACTAGACCAAATTGCTCAATGCCCCATCCAGCCTGGAGAGGACAAAAAAATATTAAAAATAAATCAAATCCCTTGCACATTCCCTCACTGCTACTGATTTTTATTTATCAACCAGCTAAGAAATGCTCAGGTGTGTCAGATATGCAGCATCTGTGTTTGCACTGCCCATCCTAAACTTGGTGTCTTCAGTTAGCTGGAACAACAAATTAGAAAAATTAGAAGAAAACATCCCCAAGCCTGACCTGTTCCTTGATAGCTCAGCATGAAGTGCTATCCCACAAGTGTCACAAAGAGTTTTTCTGCAAATATCACTGATCCAGCACGGAATACAGAGAAAGCTGAGTTCATGCTCTGTGGAAAGAGGGTGTTTTCATTTCAAGGAAGATTTCTTTTCATCGCAATACCTGCTAATACCACCCATTATTACACAGCTACAACGCTCAGCCTTTGAACCCAGAAAATGGTGTAGGACTCGAGGACCGGGCTCTGTCCAACTCCAATTGTGCTGCCACAATTTAAGCAAGGATTTGAGGAGTGGGCTCTGAATACCCACAAATTGCAGAACAAACACTGCTGCTGTCATTATTGATGGTTTGTGTCCTTGATACAAGTGCTGCATCTCAAGGAGAGGAGTATTCATGGATGGGTCCAGTGCTGACTTTCTTGGAACCCTTCATTTCAGTTTGTTTGGTGAGTGCTGCAGGCTTTGAATGAAGATGCAGCATTTCATTTACTTCCCTCTTTTCTTCCCCTGGAAGCTGTCAAAGGATGAGAGCTGTGATTGTAATTGAAAACATCCCAACAAAGCCTCAAAATTTTTTATAACTGAAATTAAAAAATCTTATTCTTTAACTACTATTAGACTTCACCTTGAAGAGCCGTGCCTGACCTTCAAAGAGGAATTTCATGGCTAATAATGAGAGGAATCTGATAATTTAGCAGATGTTGACCATTCCTTTTCCTACATGGTCACAAAGAAACCTCAGCCTTCTAATTGAAAATCTAATTTGCTTTGACCTGGAATCACAGTGAGGAATTCTGGCACCTCAGTCTTGCCACTGGAGCTGGATGCTCCCCATTTTAGGAATGTCTGACAGTTCCTCTCAGAAAGCTTTTTCCCTCAGTTGATTGATACTTCAGCAAACATTAATTTTTTTTTGGGGGGTGACATTTTCCGTGCCAGTTTTCTGCCTCCTCAGACTGATATTTTTAAAGTTCCAGCCAAAATTTTTGGGAGCAGGAAGCTGGAGAAAAACATGTTGTTTTCAATACTAAAATATTTCTCTCCCAGCCTGTCTACGAGGAGCTTTGGTACCTCCCTGCTGCAGAGCAGGGATCTGAATTTCAGGAAGGAGACGGGGTTTTTTGCGCATATCCTGCTTTTTTTTTTCTTTTT
>VXBB01002401.1:24236-47390 GCA_013399915.1 Illadopsis cleaveri
CCCGAGAGGCCGGGGCCGGGCTCCCCGGGGCCGGGCAGAGCGTGGCCGACAGCCCTTACCCTGTCCCGCTCAGGCCCAGCCTCCCCGGCGCCTTTCTTTTGTCTGCTCCCAGGCGGGCTTGGGACACAGCAGAGCAGAGACCCGGCTGGAGCGAGCGGGGCTTTGGAATGTAAGCAAGGGTCATCCCCCTTGCAGCTCCCCCCAGGGTCTGCACCCCGCGATCTAGAGGGACAAACATTCCGCCAGCCAAGTTTGGGAGCAGCCACATTCCCAAAGGCACGGGGGACCAAGCCGCTAGAGGGGGACAGATCCATATCGGGCCATCAAGGTGTCCCCAAGCAATCCCAGCCCGCCGAGACGCCCCCAGCTACACACCGCAATTAAAATGGAGGAAACTCCTGAAATAAAGCCAAACAGCACAGGGGAGCAGCGGCTGCTCCCACTTCTGATGCATCCAAAGCATCTGCAGGCAACTCCAGCTTTGTGTTCCCAGGAAGCCAGTCGCATGCTGACCTGGCTCCAGACTGTCACCAACTGTGCCACCAGTGACACCATTGGGGCCTCTGGCACGGGCTCTCTGTGACCTACAGACAGGAGTGTGACCAGTGCTGCCATCCCACCATGGGAACCCTTCCTGGCACAGCTCATTGGCCACCCTGAACTCCCTCACCCATCCCTGAGGATACCATCCCCATTCCTCACCAAACTCTCTCTGTGCCCATTGCCCAGTCAGGTAGTGAGCAATGCCACACCAGAGGTTTTGAGATGAGTAGACAGGATCAGCACTTCTGGGAGAGGTTTCTCTTGTCCTACAATTCTTGGTGCTCCAACAGCTCCATGCAGAGCACAGATATAACCTGTTTATGCCAGGCCACAGGAGCCTGGCTTTAGACCTGCTGTCAGCAGCCTCATGACCATCCTCCTGTCAAATCCAATCATGGAAACCAGCACACCACAGCGGGGTCACAAAGTATGGATGGAAGCAGCCAAAAGACAACAGGACGTCACAGAAATTCCCTCTTTGTCAATGATCCTTCCAATGACCCCCACCACGCTCAGAATTTTCAGACAATTCCTGCCACAGAGCTAACATTGTCACATCCAAAGTGTCACATCCCGCCACATGATGCTCCAGGCTGAACTCGTGATAGGATACGTATTTTATCATGTGACCCAACAGACAGACACCCTGAAATCCTGATAACTTCACAAGAGGCTGTGGGAAAAGGCAGCATTTTCCTAGCTCCTGGTGTGCCTGGGGACACTGGATAGCAGAGGGTGGCACTGGATGGGCAGATCAAGGTGCCAGGCCTGCAAGTCTGGATGAGGAAACACCTCGTTCTGACATAGGCAGCACAGAGCAAAGTGCAACCTCCCCAGCTTGGCCAGATCCCAGCTTCATCAATGACCTTACCTGGTGACACAAGGGCAAAACTACCTGCTGCAGATTGGTGGCCCCAGTTAGAAGTTTTAGCTAGAAATTTCTTAAGCCCTTCTCAGGCTTTACGAGACAACTGCTACTGGCCACTTCCATCACCTCTATGGAAAATGAGTTTTGAAAGCAGAACTTTGCTGTGGTTGGACAAACTTGTCCCACTTTCCCCAGCCACTGCAGGCTGTGACTAAAGATCTTGACGCCCTGAGGATGCCAGTCCTAAGGGACTGAGTCCTGCAGCTCAGGATACTTCCAAACCTCCAAGGACAGCCAGTGCTAAGGAGCAAATCCTAAGGGAAGTTGTCTGGGACCACAAAGGCTGTTCCCCACAGCTCATCTGCGAGGTACAATCGGACACAGGGGTGGCTGGGTCACACCAAAACCACAGGCACACCTTTACTACCTCCAAAACATGAACAAATTCTTTGATCAGGTCTCAAACTCCAACTGAACACAAATAACCTTTAAGGCTCTGCCTTCAAAATGCCCCAACACCAGCCTCCTTTTCCCAGTTCAAGGGTGAAACACAGCCCACAGTTCTGGTTCCTCCAGAGCACCATACAGGGCTCAGAAACACACGTGTCACACTCTCAAAGGTCACAGCACACACAGGATGCCTGAAAAGCCACAGAAAACCAGAAATTCAGCCCCTAACAGCAGCCAGGGACCCCAGAGCTGCACCCTCTGCTCCAAGCACAGTGGATCTCTGAATTTACCTGAACAACTCACAAAAAACATCAGGAGACAGCACTTGGAAATAAAAACAATGGCAAAGACAAGGACACATGCATGGCTGTGTCTGGATGTCAGCTTTGGAACAGGTAAGCAGCTGTACAGATCACCCACAACAAGGAGGGGAGCAGAAGGTAACTTTTTAGGGACTAGAATGGATTCCTGGGGATAGAGTGAAGCCAACACTCCCATTTCAGTGCTGAAATGGCTAAAACACCAAAGCTCAACAGATGAAGGCAAATAAAATCCAAACAACCCTCACCAGCCCGAAATAACTGACTCTCTTAACTCCAGGTCACACCCTGGGCAAACAACTCGAACAAAGCCAAATCCACCTGGGGCAAGGAAAAGGCTCCAACTGCCACAGAGTACACAGCCAAAACTGGAAGTGAAATGCATCAGCAACAAGCATTCCTGCACTGACAGCCGTAAGGGACCCAGTCACCCTCCTGCTTTCCCAACCCCAAAACCCAGGGCTGTCCCTCAGGTGTAACATCAGCCTCACAGAGAGGAAGGGGAGGACACCAATCCTGCCCCAGGAAAGGGGCAGGGTGAGGGCGAAGCCCAGTTTCCCTGTGGGAAGTGCTTTGCGCTGGCTCAGGCCTACCTTGACGTCAGCGATGAGGGCGTCCTCGTCCTCGATGCCGGTGGGAACACACTTCTTGTGCAGAGGGAGAGACTCCAGCTTGTCCACGAGGCAGCGCAGTCCCTCCAGCTCAAACTGGGTCAGGTGCACCTTCCTGCTCTTGCGGGGGCTGCCCCCGCTCGGGTCCCAGGCCTGGCCATTCTGGGAGCCCCGGCTGGAGTCGGAAGAGTCCATGGATGGGGTTTTCTTGAGAGCCGGCAGGCTGCTCCGGCAGCTCTTGCCCAGTTCGTCGTAGTCCACGTCAGCACCGTTGGCAATGGGGCTGGTGAGAATGGACCTCCTGGTCGTGGGGCGCCGGGATTCCTTCCCTGCTGCGTCCTCATCGTCCTCCTCCTCCTCCTCCTCTTCCATGTTCACTGAGTCCGAGGAGCTCAGCTCCATATCTGCCATGATGGAGAAACAGGGAGAGCAATCACAGGAGGTGTTGCATGTTTAGTGGGATCCCCTCAGTCATGAGGGATGCTGGAGCAACAGATTTGTATGAGGTGAACGGAACAGAGAAGCTGGAAAAGAATATCTAAACACCCTTCCCATTCCTGGTTTGTTTGTGGGAATGCAGAGCACCAGATATGAAAAAAGGTCCCAGAGGAAGAAACAGCAAATGTCCTAGACTGAATTTCACATCCTAGACCTTATTTCATGGAATTGGGTTGGAGGGGACCTGGACTGTCATCTAGCCAACCCCAGTACCATGGGCCTGGATCTTTCACTACATCATGTTGCTCAAAGCCCTGTCCAACCTCATTTTGCTTTGGAGGGCTTGGGATCTCCAGCTGAGGGCTCAGGACCTTGATGCTGCCTTCATGTGTGAAAAAGAGGATGTGGACTCAGTCACGACTGTGAGGTCGCTGAGCCCTCCAAGTAACTTTCAGGCCTTTAAACCCTATGTGCAGAAGGCCCTGGCCAGCCAGAGAGAATTCCTGCCCACAGCACAGTGGTGGTCACTGCAACTTCCTCCCATCTCTTCCGTGCAAGTCTCTGAACTGGTGGTGGTTTCACAGCTGAGAGGAAGCTGGGCTGCTGCAGGGCCAAAGGAGGAAGCAGAAGTCTGTCTGGTTGTGACTTCACGTTCAAAAAAAACCCCACCCAGGCCTCCTCTGCCTATCACACTGCTGAGCCAGTGCCCCAGCAGGAGGGTGTAAGAAGCCAGTTAGATAGGGGTGAGGAAGGAATAAGGGCTGGACTTACCCATGCTGAGGGATTCCTTCTGGAAGTCCTTGGTCAGGTGGGAGCGGCTGGTGATGCAGTACACGTAGCGCTCCAGCACGTACCAACACATCTCGTAATAGAATGGATAACGAAATTTATTTGGGACCTGCAAAACAGGCAAGAGGATGTCAGGCCTCCTTCCCACTGCTGCTCTCAGATTACAGATGCCACACCAGGTCTGGCTCAGTGTCCAGCACGGGTCTCCCACAGGTCCTTACCCGCGTGCGGTCCTCAATGCTGTAGATCCGGAGCTGCATAGGGATGTTGAAACTGTGTAAAAAGTTGCCCCCAAAAACCAGTGTGTCCATGGGAGTGTACACAGCATGGATCCAACCTTGGGGAGAAAGCAGAGTTGGAAGAATCCTGCTGATCCACCTTGCATAGTTTTTTGTCACCCTGGTGTCATCCTAGATTGTTTCCTAATCGCATTAGGCCTAGCACTAAGGGAAACAGCCTTCCCAAGTCTGTTCCAACACTCCAAACACCTTCAAAATAACTCAAGTTCCAGTCCTTGTCTCCATGGCTAAGCAATCCAGCCAAGTCTAACATCTGAGGAATGTCAGCATGGGTTTCCTTAGGCCAAAGCCACTCAGTTCAGAAGAAGTGTCATTTGTGATAACAGGACTCAAATGAGTGAGTTGTGCAATCCCTGGTGTTTTCTGTTCCTGGTGGTGTCATGAGACACCCAGGAAGCTGAGGAGCTGCCTTGGGCCAGCCTTTCCTGAACCTACACTGTTCCATGTGTCAACATGACAGGATCTGGGAAAGCCTCCTTTAATAATTAATCAAATGTGATGTGAGCCAGCCACAGCTTTCCTAACACTTGGGCTGGACCCACAACGCCATCACAGGCATGTTTCGGGAGGTGGCAAGCAAAAGGACAGAGCCACATCACATCTCCCTCTCCCAGTGACTCATGAGGGAGCTAAATCCTGCCAGTGTTCCAGGAGTTTCTGTGTTGCCACAGCCCTGGCCAAGATCAGGATGCCCTCTGCCCACCCTGAAGGTACCTGAGGGGATGACAAATGTGTAGCCCTGCTTGAGCTCGATGCGCTGGCACTCTGACACTCTGTCCCCAAGGAAAATGTCTCCCTGCTTCCCTGAGAGAAGCCAGTTTTCATAGAGCTCCAGGTTCTGGGGTGTGGGAGGGATCAGCCAGAAGATCTGCAAATAAAGACAACATGCTTATGTAAGTCATCACATAATGAACAGCTATGACTTCTTCCCAACATCTGAATCTCTTCCTCGCCCCTCTCCCTGAGGACTTCCCAGCAAAATGACTGGGACAGTTGCTCCCCTCCAGAGGACAAGCAAGGTCTTTCCCAGCCTGACACACTGAGTGCTACAGGTAGCCTGAGCTTGTGATGCTTTTTAAGGTATGATTTACATCAGTGTCAAGAGATACAGAACCCAGGAAAGTCACCAGAGTGACCAGGAGATTTACAGAGTTAGATTTACCATGTTAGAGCTGAACTAGGGATTGGCACCTGACTCCATGCAATATAGATAAGTTTAGGGTGCAAAGTCTTCAATTTGCTGTCTGGCACCTGCATCCTCAAAGATTTACACAAACACAGACCAACAGCCACTCCCTAAAGCACCTACAGCTGTCCCAATAGGGACTGTCCTACCTTTCCCCCTCGGTGGATGTGATACCACACAGAAGTGCCACCAAAGTCCACGTGGAAATCTGTGTAGCAGCCCTTGACACTCATCAAACAGTATCTGGTGGAAAACAAGGTGAGGAGAAAGTGAAAATGAATGGTGATCCACACTTTGGAGCAGATACAACATTCTGAGAGAATGGGTCCCCCAAACCCAGGCCAATGGCTCAGAGCAGTGTCACAAGCCACTCAGCCCCTCTTCCACACAGCTACAGGGGATTAAATAAATGACTGCAGTAGCCTTACAAGTTTCACCCAGAAAAATAAGCTGGGAGACTTACTCCTCCTTCCCCTTGGTACAAACTGCTCCTTCCTTGGGCAGTTTTCCTGCAAGAGATTGTTTGCTGCCTGCCACAGCTCAGGAAGTCACTTACTTCTGCACCTTTGGATACTGCATCTCCAGGATGGCATTGGTAGACTCTGTCTGACTTTCCTTCAGGTGCCTGGGCCACATGTTATCAACCCAGTCAATCAAATCCACCTACAGCAGAGAGGTAGGAGATGTGAGCACAGAAAAAAGGGGCACAGCAAAACCTTTTGCTACCCCAGGGTGGCAAATCCCTTTTTCGTCCTTCCCCACACCCAGAAACTTTCCCAGTGCCACTGGGACAGTCCTACACATAAAGCACTTAGGATCAGGTGTTCAGATGCCAGGTCTGGACTTCCATAAAAAACATGCCAGACAGCATCTCATAGGGTAGGATTTGATTCCCTAAGCTTCAGAAGAGCCAGAGATGTTGAGGTTTCCTCTGCAGTTAACATAGAGAAGTTACTGGCCCCACACAGCTGCCACTTCCACTCTGCTGCCTGCAGCGTGAATTTGGGATGTTCATCCCATCCATCCCACCTCCCACAACTCATTTTCCCACCACAAAACAGCTTCCTGCCCCTCCTCTAGCACACCTTGAGCTTTGGCCTCCTCTGCCCTCAGAGATTTCAGCATTTTGCATCAGGAACCCCCTCTGACACACTGTGCAGAGTTCAGGCGTCCATATTTCTAACTGCTGACAGCCAATGAACAGGTCATCTCTCTGCAGAGTGACATGCCACGGTCACCACAGCCTGACTGGGAGATCAGCTCCAGCAGCTTCCAGACTGACATCCTACTGAGCTCACGCATGTTCCAAGCAGCCCCTCTTCGACTACATCCCAATGCCAGGTTGCACCTCCCCATCAGACTTCCAGGGAAAGCAGATCCCCGTGGGAGGAAGAGCCCCGCTCACCGTAGCGGGTCTCTGCACCAGGTTCTCCAGTTTGGTGTGGCTGAACTCCAGGCTGATGACGTTGTAGAGTTTCTCCCGCTCCTCCTCCGGCGTTTCATAGTAGCGCGCCCACTGCGCCATGGACATCTCGATGTCCCTCTGTGTGTTCACATCCATCACATCCACTATCCGTCGGCTCCCTGCCACCACAGACATGTCACTGAACTGTCCTTGTGCACCATGGACTCCAGGAGGTGAGATCTTCAAAGATCCCAACCACACAAGCGAGTGCAGGGTGGCTCTGGACACTTACCCACACACAGCCGCACATCATTCACGCTGAAGTCTGGATCCGGCATCCTGTGGGACAAACATCTGGCTAAAAAACCATCAAGTGCTTCCGGCTGCACACCCTGTGACCCAGGAATTGGCACCCTGATCTGTGCTGCTTTGGTGTTGGAGAAGGCCACAGAACAGGATCTCTGGGGGCACAGGACTGGGGTGAAACACTAGGACAAACTTCTGGCTTGAGAAGCAGGCTTGGGAATAGGATGTACCATCTCCAGAGCTGCAGCACAGTGACTTCTAGCAAAGGAGCCAGCAGGCCTTGAATGTGCTGCTCCCAGCTCTCGTTTTAAAGGCTGCTCGTGTGAGTTATCCCAATCCAAAGGCATGGCCGGAGCAGCACACACAGTATATTCCACTGACACAGCAGAACCACTCCAATGTTTGTACTGGCACCCTTCTCTGTACAAACACTGCTCTCACAGGCAGAGCAGGCTGGCAGCCATTCGAGCAGCTCTTGACCCACAGAAGTACCCAAAAGCTCAGGAGAAATCCAGTTTCAGCCACACTGTAATCCCCAGTATCAAGCCTCTACCCTCCCAAGTCACCCAGCAGTTAAACTGAGCCTGGCACGACTTCCTACCCAATTCACCCCAGCACAGAACATCCTGCACTGGATGAGATGTCACCCATCTGTTCACAGCCAGCTGAGGGAGTTGAGAGCAGTGCTGCTCATACTGGCTCTGAAAGTTTGTGAGGGGTCATTTATTCCTCTAATCTTTGTATAAATCAACCCCCAAAAAAGACTGACCCAGTTTACACTTAGAGCTGCAAACCTCAATGGATGTACTGCAGCAAGAGAGGCAGACAGCAGCTTAGAAGTTCAGAAAATCAGGTTGGAATTCTGGAAAATGCCAGAAATACTACAAATTATTTGACTCTCTGGCAGTAGATACCTATGTTACTAGGAAAGAAACCCAGCCAGACGTTGCATCAGAGCAGCAGTGGGACTTTCCAGGCATTTGGTGGAACTCTGATCACCTACAGCCAATTCAATTCTCTCATTTTCAGTCCAAACAGACTAGGAAGAACAGGATAACCAAGCTGGAAGATATTTCTCTCTGCTCGCTGCACATAAAGAACTGCATGGACACGACACAGTCAAACCAGCCTGGCAGAGCCAGGATCAGATCCCACACAGTGTGGAGAGATGAAGGAATTGGGCCACAGTCACCCACCACTCCATGCTTCCAGCACTTACTTTATCCCCAGGCCGTCTGAGCTCCTGAAGATGAGTGGATCCCTCAGGCCACCCCGCTGGATGTACTCAACTGTGAAGTCTGGTGGGGAGAGACAAGAAGAGGGAAGGTTTAGGAGAAACTCCTTCAGAGGAGTATAGACCCATGGAGGTTGAAAAGGATCTCTGGAGATCCCTAGTATAACCCTGCTCCTCACTTTTGTACACTCCTTCAGAAAGTCCTGAAACTCCTTTGCAGCAGTTCTGAGAGTGTGCTGCTGACAAGCCTCAGACAGGACCCCTAAGGAGGGTTTGCTCCAACAGGCTGCTCCTGACAGGTGAACAGCCTGGGTTTTGGTGCTCACTTCCCTAGGAAGCTCAGAGCCAAGCAAGAGATGCCTTGCAGAAGTGCTCCTCCCTGCTGGTAAATCCTCATGAGGGTCTGTGTGATGAAAAGCCATCCCACGGAGCCATGTGCGTGGTGAAAGGAAGGGGAGACGTCCCACACAGTCCTTGAATTAAGGATCTGGTAGACATGTGGCTGCAATTACAGGTGCTGACCCGGGCAAATCCTCCCATTCCTGGCTGCCACGTGTCCCAGCAAGCTGCAGACTGGCTCTGTGCTCTCTGGAGCAAGCAGCTTCCACGCCACTCCCCACACACTCCCTGGGACCAGCAGTCCTAAGACAAACCTTTGCCTTCCATGAAGACCACGAAGGTGGAGTTGAACTTGTTGGTGGACAGCTTTTCCTCCAGGTCAAACGTCCTCTTCCCTTCGATCTCGTCATCGGAGATGCCGTCGTCCTCGTAACGCCGCCTCATCGTGCCACGCTGAGGGGACAGCACCAGGAAGGGAGAAGTTACAGACCGGAAGGGAAACTATGGACCAGGAAGAACAACCAGAGCCTCATCCCAACCTAGCATAGCTCAGCAACGGCCTCTAGGGGAGCCCAGGTCTGTCCTGAACCCAAAACATACCAGGGAAACATCAGCTTTGCTCCTCCTCCATACAGATTTGTGCTAATTGGGCTGTCTGAGAGACAGATAATCACTCCTAATGAATTCCAACACGGAAATACCGGAAGAGGGGAGAGAGTTTAGTGTAACTGAGGCAAAGAACAAAGAATCAGTTCCCCACTTTTACAGGTGCATCAGTATTTTGCTGCACTAGAGGTAAAAGCACTTGTGAGTTTAAATATCTGCCAGAACACCAGTGATAAAAAAAAATTCTCAAGTTTTCATCTTTGGCTGTGCCTGTACACAAAAGGTGATTTATTCCCTTGTTTGTGTGGGGAAGAATAGCAGAGTGGAACACTTTTCTTAAGAGAGTCTTGTAAGCACATCTGTACAGGGATTCTTGACAGACATCCTCTTCTGGCATTGCTGGATCTGGAAGAAATTACTGTCCCCAGCTGCTGGCCACCTGGCCAGAGAGCAGAGCCCTGCGTGGGAATGCTCCCCAAATCCCCTCAGATAAAAGGCAAACCTGCTCTGAATTAGCCAAGCTGCCTTCCCCTAATTAGGGATGTTCCCCTTATCAAGCGTGCACACCAACTGCTGGGCCAGCAGACAGCCAGGGACAGGACAGGGCAGGAGGTGACACAGCTGCTGGCACCTGCCTGCAGTAGGGAGGGGCAGTGTCACATCCCCAGCAACACCACCAGCACCAGACTGTGATAACTTCACTGCAGAAAGAGGAATGACTCCCTCATACAGAAGCATTGCTTTAAATATTATTTTAAAATTAATTGGATGAACCAGGAGCACGTAGGGACACACAAAAAAAAGGCTTTTCCCCCACCCCCTCCGACATTTAATTTTAACTCCCAGTTTTAAGCAGGCTGATGGATGCACAAGGGAGTTCCCCTGCCATCAAGACAGAGTCATTCACCTATTGTTAACAGCCCATTGACTCATCTTTCCAACCCTCTTCCCAAAAACCTGAGCGATGGGGGACACAAACATCAGACAGGCAGGAACAATCGGCTGCTCCTGAATGGGACACTTCAGGCAGAGTCTTCAAGATCCTGCAATCAGGGACTGTCCCTGTCAATGGCCCAGATGATTAAACAATCTGGAAAAGAGCTGCCATCCTTTGTCTTAAGCCATCCACCATAGATGAGTGGGATCTCCTCGTTTTTAACAACACAAAATCTCACTTTACTTACAGGTTTTTACAGAGACACTTGTATAAAGGCAGGAAAATGCATTTTAAAAGCACAGACATAGGGGGGTGGCACCAGCAGAAGTGACCCGTTCCTTGGGAACACTTGGAATTTCACACTGCTAAGGCTGGGCTGCAACACACCAAAAACTGGAACTCCTAAATGCTCCCTCCGCCCTTAAACTGAGACTGGTTCTTCTAAGGGGATGCATCAGAACTTGAAGTTCTAGATGCAGAGGTGTTATGACTGTGTTATAATGGATGATTAGCCCACCTCATAAAGCACTTTTCCTTAAAAATTACGGACTCCATGAAGCCTGTATGGTGCTCTGCTTTAAAACGAGGGCACAGAGCAGAGAGGGCTCTGCCCTGTGCAGGATTTAGGGACAATGAGCCCACCTCACGCTCAGCTTTTCCTGAAGAACCCAGCATTTTGGGGAAAGGCCCATTTCATCCTACTCCTTGCTAAACCACATCAGAGAAGTTCAAGGCACACCTATGCCAGGCAGAGATGTGAATCACCTTCCAGCATGACCAACGTTTCACTTTTCCCAATCTGAGGCAAGTCTAGGACTACAGATCCCAGCAGGCAGCTGTCTGTCATTGATCAGAGGATTTGCACAATGAAGAGCAGGATTCTGCAATCCATGGTCTCACCTGCTTTGGGATCAGGTGGGTGGTGGCTCACTGCAGGACCAGGCTGCTTTTTGACCTGCTCCCTTACTCCAGACACTCACTTTCAGAGGGAAAAGCAGCTCTTTTGCCTTTGCTGGATTCAAAACCTCACCTTTTGGGGGAAAAAGGTTTTGGCACGGAAAATCTGGCAAGAAGAGGCTACGTCCAAAGCAATCCCTGAACAGATTACATTTGACTCCCTTGGCTACACTTAACTAGGAGCAGGGGTTACTGCACTGGGCTGGAACTCAGGTGAGTCCCGTTTGAGGATGAACCTTAGGATATCTGGGCTGGAATGCAGCTCCAGCCACAGACACGATGACCAGGCATTGTGTGTCCTTCTGGAAGTGGCACCAAGCCAGGCTCTGGATTGTGTAGAGCAGCTCATTCAACAGAAATGTGACCACGTGGCTGGGCCTGATTTGGATCCTGCTGGTGCCACGGGTGGATGATGGAGATGCACTGTGGCGTGAGGGAGCTGTTCAGACTCTTTTCCCAGATCTCCTTCACAGCACAGCCTTCAAAGCAAACAGGTTGGAACCTTCAACCCAAACCACTCCACGATAAGGCAGCCACACCACACAAGTGCAAACACCAGGAAACAGGCAGGAACACCTTAAACTTGAATCCCTTTGCAATGAAGAAACAGGGATGCAAAACACAGAAGGAAGGGGATTGTGTCCTCCAGCCGAGCAAATTCCAAAGTCTATTGCTCCTCTCATCGGCAAAGCATCAGCCACAAACTCCCTCCAGCTCTCAGGCTGATCAGCTTTGCCTGTTCCCATGGGCAGGGAAGAGTCTGGCCTTCTAATTGGCTCAGCATGGAGGAGAGTGGGATCCCAGCCGTGGCTGAGGACCCAAAAGCACAATGCAAACAGCTCCCATCCCATCGGACCCAGCCGGGGCCACACTGCTTTCATGTCATTGTTGTCTTGGGAGGGTGGGGAAAAACAATATTTCAGAGTCCCAGAGCAGGCAGGAGGAAGGAAAGGCTTCTGTGCTTCCAGGCATGCGTTATGGGAAAGGCAGCATCTGCGGGAGTTTTCCCCTCCTGGAGTCTGCAGCTTCCTCACAGCACAGGGACAGAAACCACAGACCCCATGTCCCCAAACTGGGTCTCTGTACGAGGACAGATGTGCTCAGTGGATGCTCCAAGACTCCCTTTCTTCTCTGATGTGCCACACAGGGAATTGCTGCCTGGAAAAATAACTGGCTACAGGTGACACCTGCAAAGCCATGAGAAGCTAATGCCAACCTCACTCCCCCACTACTACACACCCAGAGCTGTGCAAATCCTTCTGACAGCACCAAGTCTGACCTCTTCCCAGGAAGAGCTGGCTACCCTTGTCCCACAGCCTGTGCTAGGGACAGGGTTTGGCTGAGTATCCCTTCCCAGCACATTCCCAGAGCCATCCAGAGAACATCAGCAAGTCACAGTCCTGGACTCTTAGACTAGAACTGCTTCTTCCTGGGAGTGACTCCAGTATCATCCATTGGGAGCCCATCCAGTATCAACCAGTTCAGCCAGGGACGCACAGCTTCCCAAAATGAGATCAGCAGATGTCCCCAAAACTGCCACCTGTGACAATGTTCTGGGTGAAGTTCAGCTCCAGTGAAGCAAGGGCACAGAGTCAGGCACATTACATTATCTGCCAGACAACCTCAGCATTCAGTATTAAGCAGATATTTAAATATCCCTTTGTTTTCCCAGCTTTCTCTTAGGATTCAGGCATTTTTCATCCTGCTGAGAGTTTTACTAAGGAAGAACTGACAAGTGGCCCAAACCTTTTCTCTCTGTGTCAGGCAGGGTGAAGATAAAGGCAGTTTATTCATCCTCCAAGACCAGACAGCCAGCAATTCCCACCTAAGATAGCTGTCCTTCACCATTCCTTTCTGACCCTCCTGGGTGCCATTCAATTAATGGAGGAAATAGGAAACATGAACATTAATCCTGCTGACAACCATCCCTTCTATTCTGATTCTTTCACCTGCATTCTTTTATGCCTAAGGATTCCAGGGAAAGTGCCTCATGAAGCTCCACAGCAGCACTCTCCAAAATCCTTCCTTGGAAACATCTTTCCATCAGCAAGTGCTGCCTCCATGGGGCACAGCTCCTTCTAACAGCAAAGGAGCTGACAGTCAGCTGAAGAGAGCCAGAAAACTCCTCTCCTGTGAGGTTTTTTTGAGGGAAGAATGAGTACAAGGTCACATTTGAAAAAAAGAACAAGCCGTCCTTTCGCTGAAAGAGCCTCATGTATTTAAGGAGTGAAACCAACACACACCACAGTATTTCAGTCACTTCCTGTCCTGTCTGCTGCCATCCCCTCCCTCAGCTCCATCTCCCAGTGGCCAGGAACCTCTTCCTGCTATGCCACAGCTCCTTCCTCCTCAGGAGACCAGAGCACCCTTTGTTTTTCCTCTCCCCCTGCTTGTTGTCTTTCCAGAGCAGCTTGCCCATGTGAAGCCCCCCCACAACCCTCTTCCACTCCTTTGACATGAAGAATGCAGGAATGTTTTGCCTCCATTTCCAATCCCACACTCACCTTGTTGCAGGTATTTTTCTCCCTGGCTCCCAGTGTATCCATAGAACAGGGTGACTTACCAGTACATTTCTTCCTCACCCCATGCCTTTGCAGGTTTACTCTGCTGAAATGCACCCAAATTGATAATAAATCAACCAGCTCAACTCTCCTCAGTTAAGGAATTTAACTTTTCACGTATTTTTACTGCAAACAACTCTGGCTCTTGTCTAGATAAATCCAGACCTGCAACATTCAAACCTCTTGATGGGTGTTCTGATCTCGAGCAAGTACGTGAGGGAAGTCCAGAATTCTGCCTCTGAGACCTCGTGCTGAGAATCCCCAGCAATTTTAGCAGTGGCAAAGCGGGAAGAACACCTTCCATTTCTCCAGGATGACACAAGGCAGCCTGACAGGAGGATGGACAAGCAGGGAGCAGCCAGGCTGTGATCAGACAGACCCAGGGCACAGCAGGTGCCAACGCCAGAATGGGCTGTGCAGGGAAAATCCTCCCTTGCCAGTGTTTCCAGATAGAGTGTGAAGAACCAAGGCACCAAGATTATGACACCCAATCAGCAGCCTGCCAGGTCACTGCTTATCTTAAGCACAAGAGCTTTTCCTTTCTATATCCCTCTCCAAGCCTGCACCTCCCACTTCAGCTTCTGGGCTGGGCTCTAAGCTCTAGAGCACGAGCACAGCACAGAGGCAGCAGGTTGGTTCCTGCCCTCTGTGCCTCTCCCACCTTCAAACCTGGACTCCCCATTCCCCCAGATATGGGAGGCACCACTTAGGATCTAAAGAACAATCCCCTCAAGAGACTCAGGACAAGAGGAACCCACTGAGCTTGACTCAGGTTTAATGCCCCTCACCACCTCCCATTTCTCTCAAAACCTGGAGCTTGGAATGGGCGTATCCCAGGTGGCACAACCCTGGACAAAGACAGACTGAAAGCACCAGGCTGAGGAGCAAACAGGATCTACACAAAGCTGGAGCCCTTCCAGGCTTCCCAGCTCCAGGAGGGATTCCCATCACGAGCAAGGCTGGCAGCACTTCAGAATGACCGGGGAGAACGCTTTGGTTTGCACTTTTGGGTTACAAAATTGAACGTACGTGAGGAGTAATTGGGGAACTGGAGCAAGGCAGGTGAGGAGGGAGCAGGGAGCGGCCAAGGAGAGCTCCACAGCTGCTCCCAAACCCCACAGTGACCAGCCAGAGCAGCCAAACCACGAGGCAGAGGAACATGCTAGATCAGATCACAGATGGGCAGCCCTGGCAGCAGTCCCAAAAAGGAAGTGCTGCTCTTACGAAAGGATACGGCTCCTCACCCCAGTCACCTGCAGCCTCTGTCACACACAGCCACTGTCCCAACAGCCACTGTCCCAGTGGGCTTTAGTGGCACTGCCAACCCCCAGACTGCCCATTTCCACCACCAGCCATGGCATTGGGACAAATCCTGCCTGGGTTTCATGAAAGTCTGGAGAAGCTCTTGAAGAACCACCTAACCCTCCACACCATTTCAAGCACTGACCCTCAGTGCTAAAAGCCATCCTTTGACATTCAGCCTTCTCATTTCTGGAGAAGACTGAGAAAACCCCTTGAATTACATCCCACCCCTTCCCAATCAGAAGAAATCCAAGGAAAAAACCCTGCCTGGAGCCCATTCCCTGCCAGGTGTCCCCAGTACAGGCCCTGTGCAGTCAGGTAGGTGAGCAGTACCAGCTCTGCTCCTCCTTTTCCTTTGTGCAGAAAGGGAACAGAATCTCTCCCAAATGGAACAGAATAGACCAAACTGCTCCAAAAAAGGCTGGCTTGCAAATTATACACATTTAATTCATATTCCCACCACTGAGCCCACACAGACCAGGAGGCAGAGACCCAGGACAAGGGACAGACAGTGCCTTATGCACTCAGAGGTGCAGCTGACCCAGCAGCAGCAGGTCAGTCCCAAGTGACTTCACTCCTTGCTGGGGACCTCTCTGTCTCCAGCACACCGAACCAGCTTAGTTTTTTTTTTTTTTTTTAATCAGGGAAGTGCTCACCCTCCAAATTTCTCAGTGTCCCAACCCAGCTCTGCCAAAACCTGTTGCCAGTTCTGTCCCATCAGCCAGCCTGAGCGAGGCTGGACCACAGGAGTACTGGGATAACAAAAACACAGGAAGCTTTGAGGTTTGTACTGCAATTCCTGCTCAGCTGACACTGTTTTTTAAAGGGAACAGCAGCAGGCTGGCTGCATTGCAGGCTATAGGGCTGAGGATGCTCAGGGAGAGGGAAAACAACCCAGGGCCATAGGGAAGAACGTGGACAATGTGGGAATCCAGCTACTAGAAAGGATATTTCCTCTGGATTCTGTGCTGTTACACCATCCCTGCACATACTCCCTCCCCCTCTCCTCCATAAGGAGCCCAGCACTCTTCCCTTCCTTACTCCAAATGGGGCAAAGGGGCTCAGTGACACATGGAAATATTTATGCACAGCAAATTAAAGACACTGAGGCAGCCTGACCTTAAAGGAGCATACACTGCCAGCCCTCCTTTCCACTTCCAGCTGCCTCAGCTCGATCCCAAGATTACTGCTCCCAGGAGCCAGGGGTACGTGGAAGAACTAGGAGGGCTTTTCTCAAGTGGTATTTTCTCCCAAACTCTGTCAGGACTGGCTAAAACAAAATAGGATTGTGCCCTCAGCTCCCAGCCCAGAGGAGCAGCATGAACAAAGCTCACGGAGCCTCTTCCTTGCTTGACCTAAAACGACATGTGGGGGCAGCTTTATTAAAACTCTTTTGTGTACAGAGCAATGGGTAAAATATGGAAAATCCACTACCCTGCAACTCGGAGCAGAGCCCAGCCCAAAAACTTCTCTGGTTCAAGTTCCTGGAACTTCCAGAGGGATTCAGAATCCCTGGACAGCCAGCTCATTGCTGTTTACTCCCAGTGCTGTTGCTACAGCAACAGAGATGCACAAGCACGGACACAGGAAAGGGACAGAACCCCCGTCCCACAGCTCCATCTCCTCTCCCCCATCATGGATTCCCAGGATACACTTTGTCACCAAGTTTACCTGAACAACCTCAGGTGGCAGAAAGCAACACCCACAGCCAGCTATGGATGTTCCCCACCTGGTTCCCAAGAACTGGGAAAAGAGGTAAACAGGGAGCATCAGCAGCACAGGGAGTGCAGGCCACTGTGGGAAGGGAAGAACAACATCAAAGTTCCTCACAGCCCCCTAAAGGCTCAGCCATCATTTCCTCCTCTGGAATCAGCAACACTCTCTCCTCAGCAGCAGCACCAGAGATCTCATCCTGAAGGGAATTGCTTTCCTTATACATTTTCAGAGGACAAGATATGGGCAGGAGGTTTCTCCACCTTCTGAGCACATCACCATTTTCCCACATGTGCCCTTTCTCCCTCAAACCCAGCCTGTAAATCTGGGTGGCTCCTCACATGACTAAAAAGGCACTGGGGGCACAGGGACTGTTCTCCTGACTTGTCACGGTCACTTCCAGCTGGGATAACCCCAGGAAAACTTATTCCTGGTTATTACAGGAACATAACTGAAGCCTGCAGAGATTGTTTGGTAACTCACAGATAAGTTCAAGTGCTCCTGTGGTGTTTGGCTCCTTGCTTAGTCAGCACTGCAGCTTCCAGGACACACTCAGGGCACAGCCAGGCTTGGGACAGTAAGAATCCAGCAGCTATTCACCTCCTGCATCCCTCTCTGCTGACAGGGAACAGCATCCACTTGGTTTCAGGGACGTATTCTCCCAGGGACCAGCACAGTCATGCATCTGGCAGGATCTAAATGCTCACAGGGATTTCTAAAGCTTTCCAAGAATAGCCTTCAGTTGCTGCTAGCTTCTACCAAAGCCCTGCCCAGACCAAATCTGAACAGCCCCTGAATTATTTAGAGCTCATTTATTACACCTGGGTCATTTGGAATGACTCATTTGTAGTGCCTCCAGTTTGAGGCATGTGGGAGAGATTAATTACCCCCCTTGCCTGGGTCCTGTCTAGACTGGGCAGCTGAGGTGTGTCCAGCAGACCAGGGACATTTGGCCAAGGCTGGGTTTCACACAGGGCACAGAGGAACTCCAGGAAAGAGCTTGGCTTGACAGGAATTGCCAGTGTCACATTTCAAATGTGGGGAAGAGGGAGCAGGTGATGTAAAAACACCCAAATTCTCACCAGTGCCTGGGGCTCCCATGTTCAATGTCTGCAGGGAGCAAAATAGGCAGGGTCACCCCAGCACACTCATATGAGTCCCAAATCAGTGGGAACAGCCCTGGAAAAGCCAATATCCAGCAGGACTGGCCTTTGTCACCCCCCAATACCTGGGGGTGACAAGCACCAGCAATCTCCAGGGATCATTACCTGGCAGTGAGCAGCTTTACAGGACAAACAAGAAGTTGTGTTGAACCTGACAGGATTGCTCCTTGCATCCCATTGTTGGGATACCATGAAACATTCAAGACAGAGCAACACAGGGAAGGCATAAAGCTGCATCCTCCTCTTCCCTGTCTTACCTGACACAGGCAGCCCACAGCCTGACCTCCCTCTCTCAGCTTTGAGGCCATTTATCCCTCAATCTATTCCCATCCTCTAAGAAAAACTGTCACAAGTGTCCTGTCAACATGTGTGGGCCCCACAACTTGTGTCCTGCACTGACATCACCCCATCCATCCTGCAGAAGGGATACAAACAAGTTGGAAGCCACAAGATTCCAGCTGTTGGGACTCTGGGCACTGGGCAGAGCCAGCAGTGCCATCCCTCAGGCATGGGTTGAGCTTGGATCACTCCACAGCACGCAGGGCTGCAAGAAAACCCTTGTCCTGCACACTGCCCAGGCTTCATCCCCCAGCTGATGGCTCCATATGCTGCAGAGCTCATCTGAACCCCCCCAGGGGACAGCCTGGACACCGACATGTAAGGGCAGGTTTGGTAACTGCTGTTTACAGGAGAGGCCTCAGCTTCTGGCTGGTAGGGACAGGCAGAGCCTCCTCTCAAATTTCACACAAGGATCTGACCAGAGGGCAGGGCAGTGCTAAGGCAGTTCACAGACTGCCTCAAGCCATGGGACAGAGCACTTCACTCCCCAGCTCCCCTCTCACCTCCCAAATTCCCCAGCACCCACAGCACTTAGATCTGCTCCACGAGTCTGTTTCCCTCCATGGGTGTCAAAACTCTTCCCACAGCCAAAATAAGGATGGCACTGCACCCAGCCAGGGATGGTCACTCGGTGCCAACACCCCAACAGGAGCTGTGGCTCAGCCCCCAGGGAGGGTGAGGCTCCTCCTCGGGCTCTCTCCAGCAGCAGAGCCAGTTTAAGAGGTTCCTACCCCACCCTGTCTCCCCATCTCAGACTTCCAGCCCCATCAGGTTTGCTCACTACTCCAGCACAGGCAACAGCTGGGATTGGATGCCTCCCCCCTGCCAACTTCCATCCAAGGCATTATCCACAGTTCCTTCAGGCAGCATTCACCTCAGGGCCATCAGCTCCCGGGGCACTCACTGAGGGAGGGAGAAAACCTCTTCAACCAGCTCAGCTACACCGGCAATCCTAACTGGGAACCACACCCTGAGACACAGACCGGTGGGAAGGCTGTGATGGGCAGGATTTGTCCTGTGGATAATGGCACTCCCCTGCTGTGCTCCCAAGCCATTCCAAAGTGATCCAGTGCTGCTGCCCTTCATTTCTCACCCTGAACATTGTCACTGCAAGCACACGGCAGCACTGTGGTAATGTGCTAATCCCAGCTTGCAATTCACAGGGCCTTGCTAGTCTCAGTTCACAGCACAGGCCTGCCAAAATGAGCCCTGGAGCAGGCAGGTGAGATTTCCTCACACTTCCAGCACCCAGGAATATGGCAGGACTGCTCTGCAGAAGTGCAGGCAGCCTCTGTGAGCAGCAGGCCAATGGATCTTTTTCTCCAGAGCCCTTAAAGAGTCCAGGCTCCTCGTGGGGTGCCCAACAGCCTGGTGTGACATGAGCTGGGTGCAACCACCCAGTGACAGCCAGCAAAGACTTCCCAGTCTCAGAGAGGGACCGTGGCATTGTTAGTGCCAGGGCTGGACTGTCACTCAGGCTCAGGACACAATAGAGCATTTCAGCTCCTCAGTTCAGGGCCTGCAAAACACGCAACTCCAGCTTGAAATGCTGGCACCTCAGCCCAAGCCCCAGGAACTGCCTTGTCAGGGAGCTGGGCACAACAACATTCACACAGAATTAGCAGGAAACTACTCCACAGTGCCTGCAAGTCCCATCTCCACTGCTCCCAGTCCTGGGTGAGGAACACAGATATCCCATAACCTGCTCCTCTGTGTCCTCTCCACACTCAGCACCACCCACTGCCTGTGTGAGCCTCCCAGAGCTCCCCAGGACACTGCTTCACCCATGGATGGTCTTGGATGGGTGCAAGACATCCTCCCAGTGATATCCCTGAGCCCAGAGCAACTCACCCAGGCCTGTGTCATCCTGGGAGTCATGGATGCAGAGCCTGAACTAGGAAGCAAGTACAGTTAGGGCAGTGCAATCCACCTAATCAGAGTGTCCTTGTGCCACACAGGCGTGTGTGAACGGGCAGAGAATTCCTGCAGGAACATGACCACACCTGAAGCAGAGGTGAATTTCCCCTCCAAACCCAGATGTTTCACCAACACTGATAAATTCATTCAGGAAACAGACATACATCAGATTTTGTTGAACCAGAGGTAGAGCAAACTAAATAAAATAACACAGAACACTCAAGGTTTCCTCTCTGTCCTGATGGAAACCAGTCAGGAAAAAGATGCTGCCAGTGTGATTACCTGACACACCAGAGAACAAACTTCCCCTGCCATCTCAGATGGTACCATCAAACCACACAATTAATTCAGCTCCTTCACCACCATAAACTATTCTGGTCCAGGTTGTTTGGCAGGTAGGACTACTATCATGCCTGGATTGTTTTTTTTTTTTAAATACATTTATTTTTTGCTAGTTGAGCCCCAGTCACACACCAGAAACACAGCTGACAGCAGCAGAAACACACTGTACCACCAGCTCACCACTTCCCTGCTTGGAACTTTTCATTTAGGCCTACTAACCCAGCTCCCAGTAGTCGAGGGGGATATTTGAGTAAGTCAAATCATGCTCTACAGAAGAAAAATAATCATCTTTCAAGGGTCCTTCAGCAAGAGATCATCACTGACACAGCAGGAGCACATGATGAGCTGGAAGTTTCCAGGAAAAGCATGGCAGGAGGTACGAGTTAAGCCTCACCCACCACACAGGGGTCATGCCTCATCCTCTGGGCCTCAGGCCAGCACAGACAGCACAGGAGGCCACACAAGTCCAGGTGAGCCTCACCCTGCTGCCCATGTGTCTTCCCAAACCCCTTAAGCACAGAGCTCATCAGCAGGCATTTATCCAGATTAGCACATTCTGCTGGAGCCCAGCCCACCTGCACCAGGACACCAACTCCTCTTGATTTTTATTTGAGAGATAACAAGCATTTTTATACTGACAAATTCCTGGCTGATAGTCCCCTTCCCCTGCCATATCTTTATCCAGATGTTTTGGTTTAGTCCTGGATCACTCCCCAGTCAAACCAGCACCTTGAGCTGCATCCTGCACAGCTGTGGGAATAAATGTGTCAGGGTGAGGGAGGAGGTGGGACTGCTGCTGATGCCAAATTAAAACATCCACCAAAGCACTGGGGAACTCCCCAGCACCCAGAACTGCTCATCTTGAGGATGAAACTTAATGCCAAGAACCACACAGCCTCACACCAAATGATTCCAGAGAATTAAAGGATAAGGATTTACCTTTATGGGCAGCACTTTGAAGGTGAGAGTACAGGTACTGCTGTGACTCAGAGGGACTCCAACACAGAGCTGCCACTTGCCCCTCCAGGGGTTTGTAACTGCCTCAAAACAGTGTGGGAGATACAGCAGCTTTCCTCCTTCCCTGGGATCACTGGGAATATCCCCTCAGACTCTAAGAGCAACTGCTCCCAAGCTGTTCCCAGTTACAGCCCAACTCCCAGACCATTGGATTCATGCAGTCCCAGCAAACAGCAGCACAAGCACCAGAGCTCCTGACAGGGCTGGACTGGGACCTGAATGCTGGAACAGTTCCCCTCAAAAGAAAACACTGAGAAGAGACACAGGAAAACTGGAGCTTGAGGCTGGAGCTGGTGCCCCCAGATTTCACAGCCACTCAAATCAAGAACGGTAACACACAGTGTGTCAGGTCCTCTGCTTGTCACAGACACACAGAAAAAACCTGTCACGACAAACTACACTGACACCAGTTTCACGCTCCTATCCCAAAGCTCTTCCCTCAGCCTCCAATCCCCCTTTCCAGAGCTCAGCAGCCAAATTCCCCTCATTAAGGCAAACCTGGTGACACAAAAGGACTCACAACGCCACCTAAGCCAAGCCCACACCTCTGCACAGGCTGCATCCATCCACCACCAGCCTGTTTGGGTTGTTCAACCCTGCTGCCAGGAAAAGCCTCTCCCTTCTCCAGCTGCAACAGAACCAAGCCTGGAATAGGATTGTCTGAAGGCTGCCACTGACCAATCTTTGGCTGTAACGGATCCGTTCCTCCTCGGGCTCCATCTCCGACTCCTCGGAAGAGAGCGAGAAGGACACGCCAGGACTGCTGTCGTCGTCCTCTTCCTCCTTGGAAGCCAGAGGGAAACAGTGAAGAAGGGCATGGGGACACCCACACCCCTCACTTCCCTTCTCCCTTTGGGGCCAAGCCCACCCTGCCCTGGGGGCTGGGAGAACCCAGTGGATGAGCCCAACCCAACTTTTAAGGTTCCTATTCAGAATAAACGTCAGGGTAAAGGACTTCACCAGCTCTTCTGTAACACAACAGGAGCTGCAGGTCTCCCATCCTGGCTGCTCCACTGGCCCACAGTGGGATAAAAACCAGGCAAGGTGCTGCCAAACCCTGGCTTCTCCAAAATGAAACACTGGAGAGCCAACTCCTCCAAACAACACAATCACTGTCTTCGGATATCCTGTACCGTGGTACCTGGGAGAAACTACACCGGTACAGGACATCTCCCATGCTCAGGAAAGGCATATGGGATGTCCCCTACAAACAGCACCCAAGCAGGGAAGCAATTAGGGATCTAACTCCTGGCTGGAGGAGACCTAAATGCTGAGCTCTCCAAATGTGCCACCTTGTGACACCACACACCAACCTGGGAAAACCTCCCAGGGCGTCAGATGGCACCTACACTTTTTTTTTTAAAGGGACAGAAACCAACCAAAGCCTGGGTATGGCACGGCTCTTAATCCCCAGGACTATGCCTAAATCAGACCTTCGAGGAGGAGAATCGGGGAATGGGATCGGGGAAGGGGATCCGCCACCCCCTGTAGCGTTACAGAACTGCTACGACC
>VXBB01002402.1:38396-79232 GCA_013399915.1 Illadopsis cleaveri
TGCTCCAACCCCCAAGGGTGGAGGACACCCGTGGGTGGGTGGAAATGGGGCAGACAGGATGAGGGGACATCCCCCGAGGCAAAGGCGCCCCTTTCCCCTCTCCCCCCTGCCGTGCCCACACTCACGCACTCCCGGCGTCCGGCTGCCCTCGGTGCTCTGGTCCGGTGCCTGGAGCATCCTCCCCCTCCTCCTCCTCCTCCTTTATAACCCGGCGTAGGCAGGCGGAGCCGCCTCAGGACAGTCCCCCCGTGGGCACCGGCCCCCGGAGAGGCCCTGCGCTCCTCCTGCCCGCGGGGTGCCCGACAGAACAGGGGGAGAAGCTGCCCCCGGGCCAGGATGGAGCCGGTGACCAGCCCCATCCCCTGCGTGGCTGTTCTGGATCCTCCCACAGCTGTCCCCCCACTCCTGACCTCCTCAGCAACCTCCACAGAGCACCCACGGGTGTCACCCCCCTCTTGGGGGACTCCACGGAGTCACCTGCCCCCGAGGAGTGGGAAAATGGAGGCAGAGGAGAGATGGTGCTCTGCAGCACCTGTCTTACCTCCCTGGACCAGCAAGAATTTATTGAATTTATGGATTTATTTGAACCTCCATCAGGAGGCAATGCAGAAGCCAGGGTGGGCAGGAGGGGACAGGGCACAGGGCTGTCCATGGGGCCAAACTACCTTTCCCCCTTCCACGTGCCCAGGGCACCCCAGACCCACAGCAGATCTGGCATTGGAGCACAGGAAAGCTCCATCCCAAATGACAGAGATTTTTAGGGGAATCTCAGACAGGTGCAATAAGTGCCAGCTCCAGTGACAGGATCTGACCACAGAAGGTGCACGGGCACAATCAGCCTCTATGGCCCAGCCCTGGTGACCATGGGCTCATGTCTCCTGGGCCAGCACACCACATCCCACAGCATCAACTAGGACTGAAACAGTGTTTTGGGAACGGCCTCCATCTTCACCATGTGCAGAGAGGCCACATCCTGCTCTTGCTGCTTCAGGGACTTGACACCAGGGCAGGATTCGACCTTCAGGGGCTGAACATTGGCCTTCTGGCATTGCTACATTCAGACTTACTCCCTTTCATGGTCCAAGGCCAGGCAGGGAGGTGTCCAAAGCCCTGGGAATTCTCCCACACACTGAAGGAAGCTGCCTTCTCCAGGCACAGCTAATATTTAGCCACAAAACACCATCATAAATCAATAAGAGTACACAGTACCAAGTGGATTAAAAAAAAAAAAAAACAACAAAAACAACCAAAAAACCAAAAAAACTATTTCAATTTAATACAAGGTTAATGCTGGGGTGCCCCACACCCTCCCCAGCCCAGGGAATCCCTCCCTGGTGGGACCCTTGCTGGCCACTGTCACCAAGTTCATCTTCCCACCCCCCACATTTGGGGACTGATAGAGGCCAGGAGCTGTGTTTGTTCTGGGATCTGGGACCTGATTGCAAGAGGCTGGTGGGACATCTTATCCCCCCCAGGATCCTGACTGTCCTGCTGAGTCAGGGCCCAGCCCTGGGTGAATGGAACACAGCTGAGAGGCCAGCGGGTGTCTGGGAGGGACAGAAGAGGTACAAGCTCAGCGCTCCCTGAGCCACGTGTCCCACCGATGGGGTGGGGAGGGACAGGAGGAGAAATAACCCTGCGTCCCCTCCTGTCCCTGGGTTGTGTCAGTAAGGGTAGGGGGAGACAGAGATGAGGAGGAGGAAGATGCTGGGTGCTCGCTGCCCGTCTGGGAGCAGCGCCTGCACCTTGAGCCGGTGCGTGCCGGGCTCCCGCAGCGGCCGCAGGGTGGAGATGATGCCCTGACCCTGCTCGGTGCGGAGGGCGAAGGGGCTGTCGGGGTCCTGCTCCAGCAGCCTGAAGACGGGGCGGTGGCGCAGGGCGGTGGCCGGGGTGAGGTGCACCACGTCCCGGCGGGCAGCGATGCCGAGGGGCAGCGGGAGCACCTGGTACTGCAGCGTGGGGCCGGCCGGGCCGCAGAACGGGGGGCAGCGACCCACGCACAGCCTGCATGAGAGACGGGGAATGTGGGATGTGGTGGGTGCCAGAGAGAGGACAGGACACTCGGGGTCGTGGTGACATGAGGAGAGCGGGATGGGCACTCCCAGCCCCACAGCACGGCTCACCCTGGGCTGGAGCCTCGCCGGTAGCCAGCTGGGCACGGCACATCCATGCACTGGGCACCTCCACGGGTGTTGAAGCACATCTGGCTCGAGCCACACTGGATTGTGCCCTCCTTGCACTCATCCACATCTGCAGGGAGAGAGGGGACAGGTCTGAGGGTGCTGGGGTGCCCATGGCTGAGATGGGGGCTCAATCCCCAGCTCCCCCATCCTCCCACATCTGCCGGGATACTGAGGCAGTGAGACATGAGCACGGTGGAGAGCTGAGGCTGGGAACAACCCTTCCAAAGAAGGAGAAAGACTTGCAGCCTCAAAAAGATGACACCCAGGGCACCATGGGGACGGAGCACCCCTGCACTGACCCTGGCAGGTCTTCCCGTTGGACAGCAGCCGGTAGCCAGTGGGGCAGAGGCAGCTGTAGCTGCCCAGGGTGTTCCTGCACTCGTGCTGGCACTGGTTCAGTGTCTGACACTCGTCAAGATCTGTGGGATGAGAGAGGTGAAGGCAAGAGGGGAAGGATCAGTTCCCTCTGTGGCACTGCCTCGGGCCAACCTGGCTCTCACCTCCCCTTCCCAGCACAGCAATGACCACAAGGCACAAACAAAGCAGTGGACAGGGCAGCAAGAAGGACACGAGGTACCTTCTGGGAACAAAGCAGTCTCCGAACTCCCTTCAAAACCCATCCCCAGTGCATGCTCACCAGTGCAGGTGCCATTCCTCCTGATGTAGCCCATGGGGCAGGGCGGGCCCCGGGCACCCATCCCTGCATCCTTCGCCACACGGCGCAGGGCGAGCTGAGTGTAGAAGGATCGTCCCCGCGGGCGGCTGCTCGGCCCCTGCCGGCGCAGGGGAGCATCCCGAGGCACGCTGCTCATTGTGTCCCCTCCCTCCATCCCTGCTGTGCCGCACTGTCCTCCCGGCAGCAGGGTCTTGCCAGCGGGGCACAGGCACTCGTAGGAGCCCCGCAGGTTGCGGCACTCAAAGGCACACGGTGGGGGAAACTGCAGGCACTCATTGACATCTGGGGGAGAAAAGAGGTGGGGAGCTGCAGCTGGATGGGGGAAACTGAGACTGGAACGGGGCAGGGGGGTGACCCTGAGAGCCCAGCTTGTACCCAAGCATGGCCAGCCAATGCCCAGCGTGCGGTAGCCGCGAGGGCAGGAGCAGTGGTAGGACCCGGCGGCGTTCTGGCAAATCTGGTTGTAGCGACAAGCATGGGAACCCTCGGTGCATTCATCAACATCTGGGCAGCAGAGAGAGGACAGGGTTGGGGGCACAGAGAAGTGGCACCAGTTTCCCCTTGCCATCCTCATACCCCCTCAGGAGGAGTCCATACCAATGCAGTACAGCTGCCCAGGGTCTGGGGTGAATCCCAGTGGGCACTGGTCTCTATCAGCCCCTGTGGATTGAGCAAAGAGAATAACATGTGACAGGTCACTGCAGGGCCATGGCCTTTGCACCCTCACAGACAACCAGAACTTACAGCAAATGTCCATCCCCATCCTGAGGACTCCCCTGGTTACCTGCATCAAGCGAGGCACGGAGCTGGAAGTGGAGCTCCTGTTTGGCTGGGTCGTAGGAGGCTGTGATGGCTCTGGCCCGGAGATGCTGCACCCGGGGAGGCTGTGGCCCCACGGGGGGGTCGAACACGATGGTGTGATTGCAGTGGGCACGGACGAGGCGCCCATCCCGCAGGAAGCTCTGCACTGAGCCCCCGGAGAGCCGCCCCGCACCCGTCCGCACGTAGCGCTCGCTGAAGTCCTGGGGAGAGGCAGGGAGGGGGTCAGGCCATGGACCCCCCATGCTCCTGCCACGGGAGTCGTGGTCCCACGGGGATAATGGGCAGTCCCAGCACCTGCAGCAGCACCACGGCATCGCCAAAGCTCTCCGGCACGGAGCCACTGATGACGCTGTCCAGCCGCAAAGCACCAGCGCCATCTGCGCCCCGGGCAAGGTGGGTGACCCGCAGGAGCTCCCCTGCCAGGGGGGAACGGTGAGCAGCACCCCACAGCACCCCCACACACAGCTCCACTCCCGGAGCAGGGATGGTGCATGGGGGAGATGGAGTCTGAGCTTCCCCAGGAGCTGACCAGGCTCTCCTGGCAGAAACCCCTCACCTGTGGGAAACTGCAGAAGTGACTCGTGCTGGAAGGAGCCCTGGGTGAGCAGGAAACCGCTCCGGGCTGCCCTGCTGGCCTGTGCCAAGGACCAGTAAATGGGGGCCATGATGGTCACCAACACCCGCATCAGCGGCCCTGGGAATGGGGAAGAAAGGATGTCACCATGGAGCCAGCACCCTCCTGGGGGGACACCCAGGCTGTCCCATCCCTCCTGGCCAACGGAGGAAGGTTTGGGGGGAAAAAAAATAAAAACCTCTCCTCCAAGATTTACATCTGACAGAGGTTAAAACTCTCACAGGGGTGAGAAATGTCCACCCACCTATGGCAGGTGGAATGCTCCCAATGCTGCTCTGGAGGGTGGTGGTGCTGGATTCAGAGTCCCCCAGCACTCTGGCATCAAGGGTGGAGACACCAAGCTCCTGGCCGTTGATGACACCGAGCAGACTGCCCTGCACCTGGCGCAGCTCCCCTGGGGCAAATGGGATGGGGTCAGGCAGCAACACTGGGACTGCACTCCCATGGGAGAGCAGGGTGCTTGCCTGACCCCTCATTTACTAATTTGCATGTCAAAAAAATCTTGTTTTCTGGAGGTGAAGGCAGCCAGAGCAAGGCAGGCAGTGCCCCTGCCTGGCTGCAGCACGGTCCCCAGAGACCCCATAGCTCCAGGCACAGTGCCATGTTGACAAGGGATGTTGTGAGTGTGGCTCTGTGCCTTGTCACACCAACAGGCACTGACACCCCCAAACCCTGCTCTGTATCAACCTCAAGGTCCTGGCATAGCCCCAAGCTTTTATTTGCTTCTCCAACGTGCTTGGCAGCGAAATGCCACCAGCCACACAAGGGCACATAGGGCACCTGGCACTTCCTCCAGCCTGGCTCTCTGCTCCCGAGGGGCAGCAGGAAAGGATGCGTCTGTGCATTCAGCAAAGCCCCTGGGAGATGGGAATTCAATCATGGGCAGCTAAGGCAGGAAGGCCGAGGAGAGGCAAGTGAGGGCTGGCACGCTGTGGCTGCTTGGGAAAGGGTCTGCTCCAGCTCAGGCCTTCAGCTGAGCAGAGAGGAGCGGACAAACCAGAGTATGAATGCCAGGGGTTACAACAAACAAGGCAATATCACCCCAAACCACCACGCTGGAGGTCCTACCCCAGGGTGTAACAGCACTGCAGGCAGCCTCAGCCCCCAGAGGCAGCCAAAGCCCCCCAGGGCCAGGGGCACACACCCACCTTGGACATGCAGTGAGGTGTGGGCCACAGCAGAGCCCAGGGCATTGCGAGCGAGGCAGGAGTAGCTGCCGGCATCACGGTGGGTGACAGAGGGCAGGAACAGGGTGGCGTTGGGCAGGACACGAGCCTGGGGACCCTCGGGCAGTGGCTCCCCGTCCCGCTGCCACTCCACGGAGGGGGTGGGCTCCCCTGACACGACACAGTGCAGCAGCACCTGCTGCCCAGCATGGACCCTCACCTCTGCTGGTGTCACTGTCACCACAGGGGCACCTGGGCAGGGAAAGGGATGCAGGTGGTGATGCAGCATTCCCCATCACGGATCAGGGGTAGTTGGAGGGGCTAAGAGGTGACATGGTTTGCAGTCCCATAAAAGAAGGGTGCAGAGGGGGCCAGCACTCACTCTGCAGAACCAGGGTGACAACTTTTGCTGCTGTGCCCGCATCATTCTCCGCCACACACCGGTACTGCCCCACATCGGTGCTCTAGCAGAACCAACAGCATCAGCACAGCGTTTTGCTTTGCCAGGAAAGCACCCTGAAATGTGCCGGCACCCCCCAGGCCCTGCTCACCCCCACAGCACGGATGGCCAGGGAGCCATTCTGCAGCTGCTGCAGGCGCCCCTGGGCCACCACTGGCACCCTGTCCTTGCTCCAGCGGATGAGGGGCTCAGGGTGACCCTGGGCACGGCAGTCGAGGAGGGCGTCACCTCCCGAGTGCTCCACCTGGTAGATGCTGGCGTCCCCCTGAATGACGGGTGCCTCTGGGAAACGGAAAGGGGTGGCAGAGGAGGGGGGCTGGCTGGGCACCCCAGTTTCCCTGCCAGCACCTACCTCTGACAGCGACAAAGACAGTGGCCCTGATGGCACCGGCGCTGTTCTCGGCGTGACAGACGTAGGTCCCGCTGTCCGTGGGTGTGGCTGCCTCCCGCCGCAGGATGCTCCGCCCGCTGTGTCCCGACGCACCATCTGCGGGGTGCAAACCCCCAAAAAGGGTGGTTGGCCATCAGCTGGTTACAACCCCGCACAGCCAGACGTGCTGGCACCCTGAAAGGTGGGACAAGGGTGGCACCAAGATCGCATTCTCCCCCAAGTTCAGCATCCTGTGCCCCTGCCCAGGTACCAGTGACGAGCTGCCCGTTGGCCATCCAGGAGACGCGGGGCTGGGGGCTGCCCACTGCAGCACACAGCAGCTCCAGCCTCTCGCCCCGGCTCAGGGTGATGTCTGTGGGCAGGTGGGTGAAGGTGGGCAGGGTGTGGATGGAGAGGGAGAGCCGGCGAACGGCCCTCCCAGCAGAGTTCACCGCGGTGCAGGAGTAGCTCCCAGCATCCCCTTCCTGTGTGAGGATGAGAGGGAGTCATCTTGAGTCTGGGCTCCAGCTGCAGCCCTGGCTCGCTGAGCTACAGCTCTGCTGGTTCTTGTGCTCCTAAAAAGTCACAGTTTGGACAGAGCCACTTTTCCGAGCCCACATTAGCCATCTCACACTGCCCCAACCCTCCAGCCTGTGGCACAGGACTGCCCGGGGATCTCCCTCTGCTAGACAGATTCACAAGCAGCCAAACGCTCTTCAGCACCACAAAACACTTGTTTCTCAGCACTCCGACCTCACAGCGGCCCTAGGGGACAGTGCTCACCTGGACATCCCGGAGCAGCAGCTCCCCGGAGGGCAGGACAGTGGCCCTCCCGCCCCGCAGCAGGGCTCCCTCCCGGCTCCAGGACACGCGGGGCTCGGGGACACCGCGGGCGGCACAGGGCAGCAGCACCTCCAGCCCCTCCAGCCCCACCAGCTCCAGTGGGCCGGCGGCGATGACGGGGGGCACTGGATGGGGCAGAAGGGCAGGGGCTTGCTTACAGCTTGGCAGCCACGTTTTGCTGTGAGGTGCTGGGGAGGGGGATGAGGGGAGGGGTGAGCGCTGGGGCTCTGATCGCTGCTGTACCTTGCACAATGAGCCTGGTCCTCCCTGCGGCGGTGCCCGAGGGGTTGCGAGCCATGCACAGGTAGGTACCTGCATCCTCTGGCGCTGCTCGGAGGAGGCGGAGCTGCCCGTTGGAGAGCACCTTCAGTCCAGACCCTGGCAGAAATGAAGGACAGGATGGGGCAGCACAGCTGAGCCAAGGCACAAGCCAAGGTGGATGATGTGCAGGGACTGCTTCCCCCACAGAAGTGCCTCTTCCCGAGGAGTCTCCATGGAACAGCTCCAGCAGCCACCACACCCACTGAGGACAGCAGCCAGGAACCAGGACAACCCACGCACAGTGACACCCCACACCCTGCTGGAATGCCTACAAACCCCTGGCACCTAAATCTCCCCCTAGGTAAAGGCTGGCAGGTAATGTGAGCTCTGCCAGCTCCCAGCACACTCCTGCTCACCTCCAATGATGCCAACACCATCCTTTTGCCAGGTGACCTCCGGCCAGGGCACACCTGTGGCCTCACAGGACAGCACCGTGCTGGTGTTGACCATCACCATCACCATGCCAGGCAGGGGCTTCAAGGCAGGGGGCTCTGTGAAGGGCAGGGAAGTGTTACCCTGGGAAGAGGGCACAGGATCCACAGCAGCAGGAGCCTGGGGCCGTGCATACCGTGCACTGTGAGCCTGAGGTGCTTCCGGGCCGTGCCCGCGGCGCTCCGAGCCGTGCAGGTGTAGCGGCCGCTGTGCGCAGGCAGCGCCTGCCTGATCTCCAGGGCTCCTGGAAAACAGCAGGCACAGGGGAGGTGGCGGGAGGGCTTGCAGGGACGCCCTGTCCCCGCCGGGGCTGTGCTGCCCCGTGCTGTACCTCTGGGCAGGACACGGTAGCCCCCTCCTCTGTTGCCCAGCTGAGCCCCCTCCTTGCTCCATGACACCGTGGGTGGGGGCACGCCCGAGGCGTAGCAGGTGAGGACTGCAGGGGACAGCCGGGTGACAACCACATCCGTGAGGTCATCAGCAATGGTGGGGGGCACTGGAGAAAGGAGGGAGGGAGGTGAGTAGGGCTGTATGGCAAATGTTGAAGAGGATTCTGTCCCTGTTCATATGGGCATGAGTATTTCTCTTGCCCTCTTGTCCACCCCCAAGAACAGTTCTTGAGTGGGGACCCAACTCTATGCAGGGCTGGAGCACACCCACATCACACCCGAAGTGGGGACAGATCCTGGGAAGCCACTCTCAGGAAGACCCCCAGCCCCAGGAGCTCACCATGGACAGACACGAGGAAGACCTTCCGTGCCTCTCCAGCAGCGTTGGTGGCGATGCACTCAAACCTCCCCTCGTCCCAGGGACCAGGGCTGGAGATGAGCAGTGACCCTAAGGACTGCAAACTGTGCAGGGGCAGAGCACACATCAGGATCATCCCTGGATCACCCCTGTCTCCCAGGGAACAGCAGGAAGAGCAAACCCCACCCTACAGGGGAACCCTTTGGTGTACAAGGTGGCGGGTGCTGCAGGTACCTGTAGGTGCCAGGTGGGTGGTGCAGGTTCAGGGGACGGCCATCCTTCTCCCACCTGATGTGGGGCTCAGGGGACCCCCATGCATCACAGCCCAGCGTGGCTGGCTGCTGAGCCAGCAGGGTGAGGTTGGAGGGCCCAGGAGTGATGGCAGGAGGGACTGTGGGAGGGCATGGCAGCAATGAGCAGAGGACAGTAGCACATCATTGCACTGATGAGAGCAGCCCAGCAGTGGTGGGTTGCAGGAGTGTGAGATCAGGAGGGATCCATCCAGCTCTCCAGCTTACCCAGGACTTGGAGGTCCAGGCCTCGCCGGTCAGAGCCAGCAGGGCTGGATGCCATGCAGAGGTAATGGCCCAAATCCTGGGCCTGGACAGGGTCAATTTGCAGGGAGCCTCCAGGCAGGAGCTGCAGCCTGAGGAGGGAGAGCAGCTGAACCCCGTGGGGGCTCTGCATGGCCAGGCTGCCTCACACAGGGAGCAGGGGTTGGGAAGGTGACAAGTGCCATTGCAGCCACATGCAGCACACGCCCACAGAGCTGGTGTGAGGAGCACAGCTCTTCACAGGGTGACTGGCACACTAAATCACCTGTTGCTGCTGAGGGTGGCATGATCTGAATGCCAGCTCTTGGTGCCACCAACCTGCAGAGCCTCATACCTGTCGCTCCCGGGCAGGGGCAGGAGCCGGCCGGCCTTCCGCCACGNNNAGCTGGCCGTCCTTCCGCCACGTCACCCGGGGCTCGGGCCACCCCTCCGCCAGGCACGGCAGCACGGCCGAGGTGTTCAGCAGCACCTTCACCTCCTCGGGGCCCGCCTGGATCTCCGGGGCCACTGCGGCAGCACCGAGACACCACCGAGAGGGTGCAGTAAGGCTCAGGGATGGAGGATGCCAGCCCAGAGCAGCACTGGAGGCTGGGCGTAGTCCATCCAGCCATCCCATCCCATAAGACACCCTATAATATCCCACATCCTGGATTTAACCGGGAAGGAGCCGGCACGCAGGGCAGGGCAGGGCAGGGCAGGGCAGGGCTCACCATGAACCTGCAGCCGGACGCGCGGGCCGGGGTCCCCGGGGGCGCTGGTGGCCCTGCAGCTGTACTCGCCGCCGTCCGCCGCAGCCACCGCCCGGAGCTGCAGGAAACGCCCCTGGGCCAGGATCTGCCTGTGGGCATTCTCCTAAAACCCCCCGGGACCTCCATCAGCGGCCACCCAGCACCACCCTCAGCGCCAGCCCGATGCTGCTGGTGATGGTGCATCCCAGCCCCTGACCACGACCGTTCCCAGTCCCATCACAGGTACCTGCAGCAGGGAGCCCTCCCGGTGCCACTCGATGTTGGGGTGGGGCTCAGGACCCTCTGGGCACTCCAGGAGGAGCTGCCCCCCTGCCACAGCCGTGATGATTGGGATCTCCCCAGTGCTGGCCATGCCGAGGGCTGCTGTAGGACATGGGCCAGGGGGGTCAGGGTGTCCCTTGTGGATTGAACACCCCCACCCCTGTCCCCATAAGTCATGCAGGACCATCACTGTGCTCCAGATCCCTCTTTTGGAGCCCACACCAATCCCAAAGAAGGATGCAGGGTTGCTCTGGCTTTCTGGTCCCCCAAAGCTTGGACCACCCTGCAGCCCCCTCCTGGCTGCACTGCTGGGCTCACACTACCTTGGATGCTGACATGGAAGCTCCTGCTGTCCTCCCCTGCAGGGCTAGTGGCCAGGCAGGTGTACAGGCCAGCATCAGCCACCTGCACAGCCCGGAGAGGGAAAAATTGAGACACAAAAAGAAAACCCAGGTAGGGAGGAAAAAGCAGAGCTCCTACCTCAGTGCTCTCAATGTGGAGGGTGCTCTCATTCCCTGACAGGAGAGAGGGCCCTGCCAGCAGCCGTCCATCCTTCTCCCAGGTGACAGTGGGAATGGGGACACCCGTCACCACACACCTCAGCTCTAGAGGGGTGCCCACAGCAATGGATATCTCAGTGGGATGGGACGCAGCCTCAACACGGGGTGGCTCTGCAAGGCACACAGCAATATAAGAGGGTTCATCCCTTCATTGCTCCCAAAAAACTGGCTAAGCTGCCCTTCCCAAATCCCAGAGGGATGACACGCACCCATCACCACGAGGTGGAAGGCTTTGCTGACCTCTCCCACCTCATTCACCACCAGGCAGGAGTAAATGCCTGCATCAGCTGGTGCCACGGCCACCAGGCTCAGCTGTTGGCGACCAGGCCCCTGGTCACTCTGCTGCCCCAGGGGCTCTCCGTTCTTCAGCCAGGTCACTGACGGCGCTGGGGACCCGGTGGCTTCACAGGTGAAAGTGACATCGGAGCCCTCAGCCACCATCTGCTCCTCACTGCTCTCGGGGCTCTCCAGGACAGGGGGCACTGGGGAGAAAAGTCAGGTCCTCAGACACTGGGGGTGGGTTTGGCCACTCCCTGGTGTCCTGCGAGCAGCCAGAGGTGGCTCAGCCCTCCTGCAGGATGCTCTGGGACTGCTCTCAGGCTGGTTCTGCTTTGCTCCATCCTGTCCAAGCCCACCCCAGCAGTCGAAGAATGGCTCAGGACTCTGCTTGGGAACGGGCTGCAATGCACAACGTGTGCTCTGCCAACAAAAGCAGAGTCCAGTGCCCCCTGCCCTGCCCTCCCCACTCCCTGCCCTGTACCCTGTATCTGCAGGACGAAGCTGCGGTCGGCCACTCCTGCCCGGCTGGAGACAATGCAGGTGTAGAGTCCAGCATCAGAGAGCTGTGCCTGGGAGATCCTAACCCATGGCATGGGACACGAGGATGGGGAGGAGACATCAGCTCTGGGTGACCCCCTGCTCCCCAAGGTGACACTCAGCCACTTCAGGGTGCAGCAGTACCCTCATGCAAACCTGGGTACCAGCCCCAACACCTGTGGCTGACCATTGCTCCAGGGTCACTTCTCACCGGAGGATGTGCCCAGCCGAGAGCAGGGTGACGTGAGGGGACAGGCGGAGGGGCAGCCCATCCTTCAGCCAGCTCACGTGCAACGGAGGGGACCCCCGTGCCCAGCACTCCAGTGTCACCACGGCAGACAGGACTCCACGGACCACCCCCGAGTCATCAGCGCCTCTCTCGATGGCGGGAGGGACTAGGGGAGGGGACAGCGGGGCTGCTGCGGCTGTCGGGGCCGGGAGGTGGCCGCGGCGCTGCCCCGCAGGTCCCAGCCCTGCTCACCCAGCACGTTCAGCGTGTGCAGTCTCGTGTCCTCGCCCAGGCTGTTCCGGGCCAGGCACGTGTAAGCTCCGGAGTCGGCAGCTCGCAGCCCCTCCAGGAGCAGGGTGCTGCCATCCGGGGACACCCTGCATGGGGAGGATGGGACAGTGACCTGTGTGCTCATCCCAAACGTGCCCATGGGGCACAAGGGCTCTGTGCTCAGTGTACAGCCAAGGATGAGGATTCTGGGGCACTTTGCAAGGTCAGGACATCAACTGGGACCCTGCCAGGGTGACAGTGACCATCCCAGACTCCAAGGTTTAACCCAGGACGATTCTGTCAGCTGGGATGAGTGCATCCCAGACCAAGCAACAGGAAGAAGCAGCACAGCTCAACCTGCCCTTTGCCCAGCAATTTTGCACAAGGGGACATTGAGCCCCTGGGTTGTCCCCCCCAGACTCACCGAGCGTGTGAGGGGTGGTGCAGCCCCAGGGGCTGCCCGTCCTTCAGCCAGGAGATGTGTGGGGTGGGCTGCCCCTCTGCCCGGCACTCCAGCCTCACCCTGCTGCCCTCCAGCACGCTGTGCTCACTGGGATCCCCTGCACTGCTGATCTGGGGGGCCACTGCACCGAGGAGAGAGGGAGGCTGAGGAAGAGGAGGGGGAGGAAGGCTCACCTCTGAGGCAGAGCTCGCAGGGACCAGGCTGCCTTGGGGAAGCCATACCTCGAACCAACACCATGAAGTCCTTGCGTGTCTCAGCCCCTGGGCCCTGTGCCAGGCAGGTGTATTGGCCCTGGTGGAAGGGCTGGAGGGGGCTGAGCTGCAGCTGGGCCCCCCCAGACACCAGACCCTGCTCTGGGCTCATCTCTGCAAGGAGACAGGGTGAAGGGGGCTGAGCAGTGCTCCTCCACCGAGCCCTCCCCGGGCTCATTGTCATGCTTCCCCCTTTTCCCCACCCAGGACCCAGGTTTGGGAGCACTGTTAAAGCAAAGCAGGGTTTCTGCAGAGTTCATTGCTGGAGCTTTACAGGAGAAAAGAGCCACTGGTTTGGGGGCAAACCCCTGTCCCAGCAAGCACCCCAAGGGCTGGTACCGAGAGAGCTCACCCCCCACGTATCCCTCTGTCATGTCTTGTGATCCCACTGCTTTGAGCCTCAGGAATGAACCTGAGGTCTGGTAGTAGCAAGCAGGGAAAAGGCCAGCCCCTTCACTTTCTGTCCCCTCTCTGTGCAGCCCTGAGGGTCTCTTGCAGCAGGATTAAAAGTCGGGAAACTGAGGCAGGACTCCTTGGAGGGGAACAGCAGTGAGGCTGGGGGTGGCAGCCTGGCACAGCGTTCCCCTGCACACACACCCAGCGGGCGCCCGTCTTTCAGCCAGGTGACAGTGGGCACAGCCACACCAGGGACTTGGCAGGTCAGGACTAGGGGTGTCCCCATGTCAGCTTCAAGTGTCTCCTGCTGTGGGTCCTGGATGCCTGGGGGTTCTGAGGAGGAGGAGCAGGGACAGGGGGTGTGAGACAGGCTGGGGTTCACTATCAGTTCCTCAGTGTGTGCTCTGGGGACAGAGCTCCTGGCTGAGCCCTCACCACTTACCATGGATGGTGAGAATGAAGCTCTTCTCACCCTGGCTGGCTGTGTTCAGTGCCATGCACGTGTATGTGCCTGAGCTGGAAAGCTGCAGATGAGGGAGCTGCAGCACTCGAGAGCCTGGAAGAAGTGGAGAGCAGGGAATCAGGACAGCCTGGAGCAGAACCAGGGCTGGGCTACCATGCCAGCAAGATGACTGATCCCACAACACCTGGCCAAGCTCCATGCAAAAGGAGTCTGGCCATGGAAGTCTCATCTTTGAGGTCCAAAGCCTTGCTGTGCCCCTGCTGAGCTCCCAGGAAGCAGCAGCAAGGAGTTCTGCAGGATGCAGCCCTTGCTGATCACTCAGCAGTGTCATTAGTGTGTCATACAACCCAAAGGCTGAGCTCGAGACCCACATGTGGATCACAAAATGGGGATTAGGGGACCTAGAGCTGTCAAGAGCCAGGGCACAGGCAATCATCCTGGCTCATCCCAACATACCTTGGGTGACAATCACGTCTTCCTCGAGCTGCAGGGCGTGGCCATCCTTGTACCAGGTGATCTCTGCAGCCGGGTGGGATGGGATGTCACACACGAGTGAGACGCTGCCATTGACGATGCCATCGACGTTTTCGGGCCCTGTACCCACGCTCCAGGGAGCTTCTGCTCCAGTGCACCCAAAAGACAGTGCCAAAGGGGAGCCATCAGTGCAGAGGTCGATGCCTCCCCGGGAGGAAACACACACCGAGCCTCTCGCCTCCTCGGAGCGTGTGGCACCTCAGGCTCCTCACACGGGGCCAGCGTGACCAGCACAGGGAGACAGAGGCAGCTCCAGAGTCACAGGACACTCCAGTTGGTGGAGAAAGAGGAGGAGGGGAGTAAATCAGTGACCCAGGGAAGGGGAGATGCCTTACCCTGCACAGCGAGGGCAAAGTGCTTCTCGGCTGACCCGGCCGGGTTCTCAGCCACGCACGTGTAACTCCCAGTGTCACCTGCCTCCAGCAGTGCCACCTGCAGAGGGGGAGCAGAGCACCACTGAGGGCTGCCCTGAGCTGGAGAGATGCTGGGATTCCCATGGGGACCTTGGTGAGACCAGGGCAACCTCCTTTGGGAGGAAAGAATGCCCCATCCCCTCCATCCATGTCTTTCCCCAACACAACCACCTGCTTAGGGGAACACCAACCTGCAGGACTGTGCCACCCTCCAGCAGCTGGTGCCGTGGGCCAGCCTCTATGGGGAGATCATTCCAGAGCCAGGACACTGTGGGCTCTGGGTGCCCAGTGGCTTCACACTCAAAGCGCACAGTGCCATTGATGGTGGCCATCACCTCCTCCACCAGGTCCTCTGTGCCACCACGGATGGCTGGGGCAGCTGGAAGCAGGTGGTTATGGGGCTGCCACGTGCCTCAGCCCGGTGTCCCCTGTCCCTGTACTCACTCAGCACCTCCAGCTCATAGTGCAGGCGGTCCCATCCCGCAGCGTTGGCCGCCTCACAGGTGTACCTGCCCCTGTCCTCCTCCTGCACCGCCTGCAGCTGCAGCACCCGGCCCCCTGTGACACGGGACAGGGCACAGGGAAGGGTCTGTGGGATATCCCCTGCACAGCCCCAGTGACTCAGAGGTCCCACAGGTGCTGTGTGGGTTGGCAGAAGGAAGGGGACAGGATCCAACCTCCTCTGTGCTATGGATGCTCTCAGCCCACAAGGCTGCTGCAGGACCACCCCCAAGCCCCACACTGGGGGTTCATACTCACTACCCATTACCTTGCAGCATCAGCACCCCCAGGCCAGGGGAGAGGGGCTCCCCATCCTTGTACCAGGTGAGCTGGGGGGGTGGGATGGCACTGGTGTCACAGTAGAGGGCGGTGGGCTGGCCAAGGACAGCCTGTCGGTGCTCTGTCACCTCCCCATCCTGGTCCTCCTCCCGATAGAAGATCTCAAGGGCTTCTTTGGGGCTTCTTTGCTGCTGGAAGATGGGGGGCACTGCGGGGACAGGCTGTGGTCAGCTGTGGGGAACAGGAACATCGACCCCCAGGTGCATCCACAGCATCTGCCCTCACTGGAGCTGAGGAGATGTTGTTTTCCAGCAAGCTTAAACTTCTTTCCTGTTCACTTTTCTCTGCTCCCACAGGTGAGCCCTGAGGACCCCTGCTCTTGCTGAGACACCCCCTGCTCTGGGTGCTGGCTCCATGCCCAGGGCTCACCTTGGACATGCACAATGAAGTCTCTGTCATCTTCACCCACAGCATTGGTGGCCACGCAGGTGTAGTGCCCTGAATCCAAGACACCAGCTGGTTGGATCTGGAGGACCTGCCCCTCACTGAGGATCTGGAGGTGTTCAGAGCTTGCCAGAAGCTGGAGGGAAGAAAGAGAAGGGCAGGAGGAGGATTACACACCCAGGAGTGGGACAGGGCCCAGCCAGCTGTATAAAGGGTATCTTCCCACTCCATCCAGCTGGGACAGTCCCCAAACCCAGCAGCTCCTCCCTGGTCACAGCTGGGACCTCACCTGCTTGTCCTTGTACCACCGGATGGTCGGCTCAGGCACAGCCCAGGTCTCACACTCCAGCACCACGGTGCTGTTGACCCTGGCTTTCACCTCTTTCACTGCAAACTCCCCCAAAGGATCCTCTCTGGCAATCCAAGGAGGAACTAGTGGGAAAAGACAAAGGGAAGCAAAAGGAAGCAGCACTGGCCCAGTTACAGCGGTGGGGCCACTGCAGGAATTAGGAAGGACAAGAGGAGCTGCCTCACCCAGGACCTTCACAGCGTAGTTCTTCACAGCCTCCCCGTCCTCGCTGGCCACGATGCAGCTGTAGGTGCCCGTGTCTTCCTCCTGGGCGTTCAGGATCTGCAGCCCATGGCCACCTGGGCAAAGGGGGTCTCCTGAGAGGGTCGCTGCTCACAGCCACAGCTCTCTCTCCCCATGGCACCTGAAAGCACCTCAAGGGACCTGCTGAGCACCTGCAAGCCTGGCTGGAGGGAGCCTAATGCTCTTCTAGAGCCCAGACCCAGGCTTATAAAAACCAGCATTGAGGAGGCTCTAGCTATAATTAGAGGAGGCAGCACTTGGAAGAGCAGCATCCAGCTGATGGCCTGAGCCCTCAGGTCCTGCAGGATGATGACTTCTCACCATCCCACTGTGCTGGACCCCAGCCAACCAAGAGAAAGCCCCACTCCCACTCCCCAAGGCAAACACAGCAAGGGGCCACCACAGTCATGCAGAGCCAGTGGACAGCAGCACGGTACCAGGGAGCAGGAGGACATTTGTTGATGCTTTGAGAGGAACCTCGTCCTTGAGCCAGGTGATGTTGGGAGATGGGTATGGCAGAGCCTCACAGACCAGGGAGATGGGGTTGTTGATGATCACTGTCACTTCCTCTGCAGCAGCATCATCTTGAGCCAAGGTGGGACTGGCTGCAGAGATGTGGTTGTGGGTTAGGTCAGCACTAGCACACACTTGGGCTTCCCAGGGATTCCTCCCCCCACCAGAGAGCATGACCCAAGTTCAGGGAGTTGGACTTGACACAGCCTGTGCCAGCTTCAGCCTCTACCCTGTCCTGCTGCCCTCCAAAAATACAGAAATCCAGAAGACACACCCTCCCCTTCCCACAAGCCACCATCACAGACAGATCCTGCACTAAAGAGCTGCTTCCTGCTCCTCCAAGAGGTCTCACAAGGACTTGGGACAAGTCCAAGCCATGCTTTGGTTGCAGGACTGAGGGATCCTCCCCTCCTACCTGGGGTAGGCCATTAAAACCCAGTAAGTCTGCCCACACCTGAGGCCCTGCCTCCATCCAAAGGCATCTCATACCCAAAACATCCAGCAGGTAGTTCTTGGTCTGGTTTGCCACAGAGCTGGAGGCCACGCAGGAGTAGCGACCAGCATGGGCCAGGGAGGCTTGGGGGATGTGGAACAAGGAGCCATCAGGGGAGATGGAGAAGGTGTCAGGGAGAGGGTGGTTGTCTTTCAGCCAGGTGATCTTAGGTTGTGGGTTGCCTGTGAGGGATGGGAAGTGTGTTTTGGCCTTTGTGTGCAGTTTTTCCATGTGTGAGCACAGCCTGGCTGGTGTCACTGTCAGAGCTTTTCTGGAAAGCAGGGACATCATCCCAAATCAGAGTTATCATGATCTGGATCAGGATTTTAGAAGCTGCTGGATGAGCCAACAAGAAGAAAGAGAACTGTCCTGAGTGGGAGGTGATTAATTATTCCCATCACTAAAGGAGAAATGAGATTAGAGGAATTTTGGCTCCATTTGGGAAAGATTGGAGTTTACATTGTGGAACAGGCTCCACATGTGGGCGTCCCCTCCCCATCACTTCCCGGACAGCACAACCGCAGAGCCAGGAACCATCTCAAAAAATCTCTGCAGCTGATTTCAGCTGTTTTCATGTCTCTGACTGGGGACATCCATTTGCTCCACACCCCAAAGTGAGACTCAGATCTGCCCCTGAGCCCCATCTCCCACTTGCTCATGCCAGCTCCCTTCCCCAGTTATGCTCACCTGAAGCCAGGCAGGCCCAGGTGACAGGGTGACCCTCGGGCACTTTGAAGGTGTGTTCTTCACCCGCGTTCTCAATGTGGGGAGGAACTAGGAACACAAGCCCCCAGGGACTTCAGCAGCTGGCCAGCTTGGCCTCTGAGCTCACATCCTAAGGACTCCAGCAGCATGTCCAGTCTTAACTCATGTCTGTTCCTGCAAGGGTGGAGCTCTGAAACCCCACCAGGAATCCTGCAGCAGACAGAAGGCCCCTCCTTACCTAGGACCTCCACGTAGAAATGCCTCCTGGCCTCACCAGCTACATTGCTAGCCAGGCAGGAATAGTGACCACCATCCTGGGCTTGTGCATGGGTGAGCCTCAGCAGCCAGCCCCCTGGAAGCACAGAGCAGAGAGGCTTCAGGGCCCTGATCCAGGTACCAGCACATCCCAACTGTGCTCCTGTGTGGATGTAGCTCCACCAGGAGTTTGAACTCATCAGTGTTGGGGCAAAACATGACCCAAAGCACTCATCTCTCACAGCACCCAGACCTCTGACCTGAAAGCACGTGTGTGTGCTCGCTGGGGGTGACAGGAGAGCCATCCCTGAACCAGGTGACAGTGGGCTGGGGAATGCCAGTGGCCTCGCAGGTCAGCGTCAGGGATCCTTGCAGGGAAACGCTGACATTGCTTGTCAATCCTGATCCTCGAATGAACTCAGGAGGAACTGGGGATGCAGAAAAAGATAGACATCCATCTGCAAAGCGGCCAGGACATCAGAGGAGCAAAGCAAAGAGGGGAGAACTGGGTGAACCTGGTTTTTCCCACCTTCTTGCTTTGCACAGCTTTAGGACACGAACCCTGAAGGACCATTAGCATCACAATGAGGTGATGACTTTAAAGGTGTCGTGAGACAGGTGGCCCACAGCAAGTATGTGACACTCACCTGCACACTGAGCCCAGGCTTGCAGGTGTCACACTGGGATGGCCACACAGCCTGAGCTACCTCAGATTTTTTATAACTCAAGTGACCTTGACCCATGAGGTTTCCCCAAGTCCTTGGGTAGTAGAGGACTTTATATGAGATGATCTGCTGTGATGGCTCTGGAAAGAAACTCCTGCCTGAAGGACAGAGTTCTACAGCTATTCCTGAAGCATAGCCCTGCTGACCCTGAGACCTGCTACATACTGGATTGTCCAACATCTACTCCACATCAAGTTACTCCACATCACCGCCCTCCTCATCCTGCCTGCATCCACCCCACCCCCAGCCACCAGCCCCACCCCATGTCCTTACCATGCACCACAACATCAAACTCCCTCTGCTCCTGCCCCTCTGCCTTGGCGACCAGGCAAGTGTAGTGTCCTGCATGGGCCACCTCTGCCCTGGGGATGTGCAGCCGCCTCCCTTGCTCCGTAAGCAGGAGCCCGTCCCCACCAGCCACGGGCTGCCCGTCCTTCACCCACGTCACCCACGGTGGTGGTGTCCCCATGGCCTTGCACTCCAGAACCGTCTCGCCACCCTCGATGACAGAAACCTTCCTCGAGGTGTTGCTGCTGCCCTGGACCCTCGGCAGTGCTGTGGGCAGAGGGACACAGGGTGGAGGGGATGTACAGCAACTCCCTCAGCCATGCACAAGTGCAGGGGCAAAGCTGACCCAGGTAGCAGCATCCCTTCCACAATATCCAAGGCACCAGGAAATGGCTTTTGGGTCTAGCTGGACCTTGCACTGAGGTGTCACAACACCTCCAGCCACCCCCACAGGTCTCTGGTCCCCCATGCTCACCGTGCACCTCCAGGTGATGCTCCTTGCTGCTGCTGCCAGCAGCATTCCTGCACTCGCAGATGTACGTGCCCTGGTCCAGCAGCTGTACCTTCTCCATGTACACCATGTCCCCTCCTGGGGACACCAGCTTTGGGCTCCCTGGCTGGCTGGAGAGGGGCTCACCTGCCCAGGGAAGGGGACAGCAGCTTCCCCTCAGGCTCCCAGCAGGACAAATTCCCACCCAGAAGCTGGATACTGCTCAATGAAAAGCAGTCCTTGATCCAAGGCCCCCAACAGCTGGGTCAGCCCATGTGGGGAGAGATGAGGCTGAGGAACAGGGCCCTACCGTCCTTCCACCAGCTCAGGGTGGGCAGGGGGATCCCATGGCACTCGCAGGCCAGCTGGACAGATTGTCCCTCTGTCACGGACACGGCCTCGGGCTCTGGCGAGGAGAAGGATGGAGGCACTGCAGGGATGAGAGGAACAGCTCAGTGATGGCACTGGATGAGAGGGGCAGGGCAGCTCCTCACTGCAGCTCCATCCTGCTGGATACACACCCCCTGCAGCCCTGCTGGGTGCCACAAAAACCCCGTGTGACATTCCCCTGCCCTGGCTTCATGTGGAAACAATAATCTTGTCTCTCCAGCCAAGCGAGAGATGCTTTTAACTGCACGTGGCCAACAGCAGAGGATGACCAAGCATCCCACAAGCAGGCCAAGGTCAGGTTGGCCAGACACAGCCTTATTAGGCAGCCCTGCTCACTGAGAATGTTACCCAAATCTTTCCATTATCAGATGATGTTCTCAGCTGCTCATAAATACAGCTGGCTGGAAAATGGTAACTCCTTCCCATGAGGGATATCAGTTTGGAGAAGAAAAGCCCCAACACCCAGAAACCCTTGAAAAACAAAAACAGCAGAACCCAAACAATCCACCCGAGCCAGGACGGCAGACGTGCAAACATTTCCCTGGGAAGAGACTGCAGGAACAAGCCCAGAGCAGGAGAACTGGATCTTCTCCACTCCCTGGCCACCTGCCTGCAGGACTTCCACCAACTGGCCTAGAGCATCCCTGAGAAAAGCCAGAGCCTGGCTCAGCCCTCAGTGCTGTGGACATGCTGAGTGGTCTGGGAAGCAGCAGGGATGCTTGGATCAAGTGAGGAAAAGTGTCCAGTGCCTGTCTTGGCAGCAGCCCAGGAGTCCACTGAGTCCAGGGAGACAGAAATGTCCCCAGGCACACAGGGTGCAACAGGAACAGCGTGGATAGGTGACCGTGTAATGGGCACCTGGCAATACTCATCCATGGGGCCATGGCTTTCCAGGACATCATTTGGGATGAACTCAGGGGATTGCATGACTGGAATTGCAAATGAAGCAGAGGACAGGGGTCTGCTAGAGCCATCTTCCAGGGATGTATCCTGAGAGCAGGGACAGCCCCACGGATCCCACGCTCACACGAGATATTCCAGGGGGGAAAGTCCCATCTCTCAGGAGAGCACAGCTGCACTCACCAGTGACCTGCAGGCTGTACCAGAGCTCAGCCGCACCCGCCACGCTGGAGGCCACACAGCGGTAGCTGCCGGCATCAGAGACTCGGGCATGAGGGATCTCCAGGAGCTTCCCATCCCTGGACAGGGTCAGTCCTGCTCCAGCCGAGAGCTGCTCGTGCTCCTTGTACCAGGTGATGTCTGGAGGGAGGCAGAGAGCTGAGCTGTGAGGAGCGATGCTCTGCCCCCCTCACCCAGGGAAAACCCCAGGGATTCAGAGCTGAGGGACAGGACTGACTGACCGGGAGCAGGCAGCCCCGAGGCCAGGCACTCCAGGGACACCGAGCCGTTCTCCGGGACGGCCAGATCCACCGCGCTGGGCTCGATGTTTGGGGGCACTGTAAGCCAGCAGCCATTGTCATCGGCTTTGTGTGACCTGGGCTGGCTGCAGCCACCACCGTGCAGGGCCCTGGGGCACAGCCAGGCTCACCGATGGCTCTGGGTACACACCGAGCCCTGGCAGAGCAGCAGCCGGGATCCACAGCTCAGTCCCCACTCTGGGAGGGGCCACATCACCCCTCGGTGCCACCACTACTCCCCAAAGCACCCAGCAGGTTTGGTCCCTGCCCCAATGAGACATTCATTCTTCCCATTGCATGCCTGGTTTCTCACCTGGCACCTTCAGAGTCACATCCTGCTGGTGGAGGGGGAATGGGGCTGGGGGAGGAGCCTCCAGCAGGAAACACCAGTCAAGGATTTACCGTGGTACCAGTGCCCATCACCTCTGTGGTGCTGCCATCACCTCTCAGCTTCATTGACAAAGGACAAGATCCCAAGGGATCGAGCCAGTGACCCTGCACCTACCAAAAAACTGGGCCAAGAACTCCCATCCCTATGGGCAGCCACAATCCTGCCAACACACTGGATGGGACAGCCCATCTCGCCCCAGATGCTGCACTCACCATGCACTGAAACCTGCACCTCTGCCTGGGCCAGCCCTGCCCAGCTGCTGCCTTGGCAGATGTAGAGCCCTTCGTGACCAAGCCCCACTTGGGTGACCAGCAGAGTCCCACCATCCTGGGACACCACCACACCATCCTGCTCATCCAGAGGGTGCCCATCCTTCAGCCACCTGCGAGGAAGGGGACAGGCAGCAAGTGCTTGGTCTGTCCTGCCCCTGTCACTGCACACCAGCAGGGTGAACAGTGGGGTGCTGGCAGCAAGGACTATCCCTTTGTCACCTGGAATGGGGCTGGCAGTGCCAGCAGAGGACTGCTGAGCAGAGGACAAGGAGAAGGAATGGATGCCTCCCACCCTAAGGGACACCCCAAGCCCCTACCACCCACCCTGGGAACACGGAGCACTCACTGGATCTGGGGTGGGGGGGTGCCCATGGTGTGACAGTGAATCCTCAGGGAGGTGTTGGCAACAGCCGTCAGGTGGCTTTCCCCATCACCAATCCACAGCTGGGGGGGAGCTGGGGGCAGAGGGGACCTCAGGCTGGGACCACCCCTGGACCCTGGCACAGGGATGTGAGAGCAGCCAAGGGTTTGGAGGGTGCAGGAGCCCAGGGGCACCCAGGGAGGGGTATCTGAACCTTGGACGTTCAGGCTGTAGCTGAGCGAGGCATTCCCCGCGGCGTTGGTGGCAGTGCAGGTGTAGAGGCCAGTGTCTGTCACCTGGGGCTCAGACAGGTGGAGAGATCCTGAAGGGAGGACACTGTACCTTGGGGGAGAGGGAACAGAAAAGCTGGATGGGAGAAACAGCCATGTCATCCATCACCCAACCCTGGGCTGAGAGCTCACCATCACCTTGGGACAGCCAAGGGAAGGTCACCATGGCCACCTCCCATTCAAAGAAGGTGGCACAGCTGCCCATGGGGGCAAATCCCCTTTGCTCAGCCCCTGCATGAGCTCAGCATGAGGCAGCACAGGAGCCCAGGGGGATGAAGGAGGACAAGGGTCCCCCCAGAGCACAGCCCCTGCAGCTGGAGCTGGCCACGCTCTCATTCCCAGCCTCATCTGTGCTCCACAGACATAACATCATCTCAGCCCACGGCTGCAGATCCCTCCTCGTGTGCTCCCATAAATCACTCAGCACAGACAAGCCAGCTGAGATGTGGGGAGCAGCACAGGTCAGCCAGGAGCAACCCTGACAAATCAGACATGAACAGCAAGGCAATACATCCCCTAAGAAGGGCAAAACTAAGACGCCTTCCTGCTTCCCCCAGCCACAGCAATCCTGAGGTACATGGAAAGAAGGGCTTAACCCCAAGACCAGGGCCCATGACTTTAGGGGGTCCCTTCCAACATGGTGCTAACATATGGAGAGAAACATTGGAAGACCAAGACACCAGATAACCCAAAGAATGGTTGGATATGTGTTTATCCTCACCCATCAAATCACATTAAATGACTGTCTCATGGTTGCTATCAGCTTCAACGAATTGATTTGTCCCTCCAGAAGACACTCACTGGAACAAAACTGGGCTAAAACCCCACATCTCAGTGCAGACCAAGCCACTGCTGGGCTAAAAACTGTGTTTGTGCCAAACCTTGTCCCAAGAAGCATCGAACCCAGGTCCAACACTTCCCACAAGGATCCACCATCCCCAGGCACATCCTTGACCTTGTGACAGCACAAGGTAGGAATGTGCATGAAAGCAGACAGACAGCAGGGTGAGGAGCTGCACTGGAGTTGCCTTTCCTTCCCAACCCCAGCCCTGTGTCCTGGGTAGACACATGAATGATTGGAAGCAGCTGCTTGGTCCCAGCAGATGTTTGGAAGATGCCTGGTGCAAAAAAAGCCTGGTGCTCTCCAAGGAAAGCAGAGCTAATGCAGTACTGCTCAGCTGCCTCAGCTCCTGCATTGAGCATTGCTCACAGGATGTCAGGGATGCCCTTCACACCTCCCTGCCAAGCAGCTGAGTCCCTTCATGGACCTGACATCCCTCTGGAGAGACACAAAATGCCACGAGATTGTGACCCCCAGCACCCACAACCCTCCTTACCTCGTGGTAGTGAGAGGCAGGGGCTGGGGCTCCCGGCTCCACACCACCAAGGGAGGGGGAAATCCTTGGACCTCGCAGGGCAGGGTGGTCTCCTGCCCCAGTACAGCCAGGATGGTGACAGGGTCTGATGTCTGTGATCCATTCACGCTGATCCTGGGCTTTGCTGGATGGAGAGGGAGCACAGCTGGTGCAGGGACACTCCAGGTGCCCCACAGCCCTCATCACTTCTCTTCCCATCCTGCAAACCCATCTGGCACCTGGATTGGTGCTCCAAGGAAGCCAGGAGTGTTCCCAGGTCATTCTCTCCTTGCCAACCCCCTCTGGAGCTGTCCTGAGCACTCACTGCTGATGGAGAGCTGCATCTCCCGTCTGGAGAATCCCGCTGCATTGGCAGCTGTGCAGAAGTAGGTGCCAGCATCCCCAGGGGACGATGAAGGGATCAGGAGGGTCCCATCGGGGTCAAGTTGGTAGTGTGGGCTCAGTGAAATGGGCTCCGTGCCCTACAGAGGAAAGGGAAGGGAGGAAGGCAGAGATTCTCCTACAAGAACATCCCAAAGGCAAGAAGAGAGCTCTGGACACATCAGAGCAAGCCGTGCCCTGGTCACAGCTTCCCGGGACACCTGGTGCCACCTCCCCAAGCAGCCACAGCCACACTGGAGAGCTACACCCCCTTCAAACACATTACCCTGAACCCAAGGGTGGCAGAGGCACAGCAGCCTGCCTGTCCCTGTCACCTACCTTTGCCCAGGTGACAGTAGGGGGGGGCACGCCGGTGGCATTGCATGGCAGGGTGACAGCTGCTCCCTCAGTGGCAGTGACCAGAACAGGGCCAGGCTGAATGCTGGGGGGAACTGGGAAGGAAGAGAAGCTGCTCATCCTGCATGGCCAGGGCCACCACAGAGAGCAGAGCACAGAGGGAGCCTGCCCCATGTCACTGCCAAGAGGGGACACTCAGGTCCCTGTCACTCACTGTGGATGACCAGGGACACGTCCTGCCTGTGTGACCCGAGGGCATTGGTCACCTCACAGGTGAATGTCCCTGCATCCCCCTGTGAAGCCTGGTCCACGTGCAGGCTCCCATCAGCCTGGATGGAATAGTGGTCACCTGGGGCTACCTGGACATGGGCAGAGAGCAGAAAGCAGGCCAGAGGGCAGGGTCATACTCCAACATATCTCTGCATCTACGGGGCACATCCAGAAATGAATCCTTGAGCAACATCCTGATGTGGAGATAAGCCCATCTTGCCTTCCCAACACAAATTCTCCACTGGATCCTTTCACCAGCAGCTCTCTCCCCAAAGGTTGAGGGATCCATCCTGCAGTGAAGCCCCACCATAGATAGATGTCCATCCACCCACCCACCATCCCAGCAGGCACTGAAGTCTCACCCTCTGCCCATCCTTCAGCCAGTGGCGGGCTGGGAACGGGCTCCCAGCCAGGATCACACAGGGCAGGGACACGGGCTGGCCTGGGAACACACGGACCACGGGGGATGCAAGAGCTATTTCTGGGGCTGCTTGAAAGAAGGGAAAGGGAGCCAGTATTAATCCGTGATAAACTGGCCAGGAACACTCAGGAGAATGGATCTAGATCACCTTTCTTCCAAGTTCTGGATCCTGGCTCAGCATAAGCCAGCTCTGATTCCACTCCCCCAGGAATTTGGGGACATTTGCTGCAGTTTGGGTGCATTTCAGCATATGAAGCCAAAGAGGGCTTGGAAGGACATTGCCCAAACCCTGCCCTGAGGTTGCTGAGCATTCACTGTGGCCAGCTCAGGACCAGAGACAGCTGCTCTGGTCTGCCACTCACTCACTGCCAGCTCAGCTGGGATCCATTCAATGACCAAAGCATGGAAGAACAAACCCTGTCCTGTGACTGTGAGCTTGACCTCTGCCTGGATTTTCCCAAACTCATTCTGGGCTTCACAGATGTAGATGGCTTGGTCATCCAGAGAGGCACCTGGAGCACAGTGGAGAGAAGCCTCAGCCTGGTGGGGCTGGAGAGCCCCAAGCAAGCTCCAGGACAGGGACCACCATCCCCTGCCCCAGCACCATCTCCAGTGGGAACAGACCCCTCAGAGCTGGAGGCTTGCAGGCTGTTACTGCACAGCTAAGCTTGCACAAGTTAAAAATACAAATAAATGCATGCACACTCAGCTCTTACTGTCAATGAGGAGCTGGGCAGCCTCCAGCTGGCTGGAAACATCTCGTGGTCCCTGCCAGCCCACCACAGGCTTCCCGTCCTGCCGGGACCAGGTGACCTGTGGCAGGGGAGATCCCTCGACACGACACAGCAGGCTCACAGTCTCCCCAACCTTGACCTCCACGTCACCCAGGGGCTCAGGAAAGTGAGGGGCAGCTGGAGAAGAGAGCAGCAGAGAAAGGGCTCAGGCAGGTCCAGCATCCCAGCTTCCCCACAGCCAAGCCTGGAGAAGGGATGGGGCTGCAAAACCAATGAGCCAGGTGCCCTGACAAGTTACAAGACTGACTTAAAACATTTGGTGCTTTTCCAAAGCTGTCAGAGCCATTGCAGTTTTCATCTCTTCCAGTTATACACATCAACCCCTGGCTCAGCAAAATAAGTTGCACTTTTCCATCTTTAACTGCTTTAAAGCCTGCTGCCCTCAACACAGAGCCTCCCCTCCTCCTCCTCATGTTCTTTCTTCAATTCTGCCGCCAGCAAAAGATTTTCACCTGGATTTTCAGACACACAAAAGTCATCCTCCACCTCTGCTTTATCCCACTGAATGCATTTTGCATCCCCAGTTGCATCCCAAGCCCTCATGTCCCCGTGCAATAACAACTGCCTCATCTTTCCCAACTTGTTGAGCCTCCTGCATCTTCCCAAAGCTTGGAAATCCTGCCAGGCTCCCGCCTGTTTATACCAAGCACCAACACCTCCCCACTGGGAAGCCCGGGAGACTCGGAAAGCAGCAAAGGGCAGATCTGTGGAACAGGCTTGAGCACTCTGTAGGACCCAGCAGGACTTACAGCCCACATGCAGCAGGGTGCTCTGGAAGGCGCTGCCGGCCTGGCCGAGGGCGTGGCAGCCGTAGAGCCCCGAGTCCTCCTCCCGCACCGCCTGCAGCCGCAGCACCGCGCGCTGGGTGCCCGCCGGGAACGTCGCCATCACCTGCTCCCCTGCCCCGACACCCCCACATCAGCACCCCACGTGCCTCTGTGGGTCCCTCCTGATGTCACACCAGGGGACTCCCCGTGTGATGTCCCTGCAGGCAGCAGAGGGGTCCCCCTGGGGCATGCTCCCGGTCTCACCTTTGTACCACACGACGTGGGGTGGGGGTGCCCCCGAAACCCAGCACTCCAGGGTCACATCCTCTCCCACCAGCACCTTCAGGCTGGGCGTCACTGCCAGGATGGCAGGAGGTTCTGTGCCACGGGGAGAGATGTCTTTGGTCACGCTCTGCTGCGCTGGGTGTGGTGCCATCCAGCCCGAGGGGACCCCAGAGCCCTGGGAGGTGTCCCCCAACTCCCTCCATCACACACAGCCCCATTCCCAGTGTGCTGCCAGTGAACAGGTACCAGCGAACTCCAGGGTGATCACTTGCTCATCCCAGCCCAGCGTGCTGCTGGCATGGCAGCTGTAATTCCCTGCATCCTCTGGGACAGCAGACCTGATGTGCAGGGTACCCTCAGCATCCCTGAAAACCCTGAAGCAAATGGGAGAGAAGGGGAGAAATGAGCCCTGTGAACACAGGGATGATGGAAAATGTGTTGATATAAATAAGCAGTTTTCAGGCCATGCTGAGCAGGTGGTGGATGTGGGTCAGCACTTAGAGCCAGCTGCTGCAGGGAAGGACTTTGCTTTGAAGCAGGGAAAAGCACTGAGAATTGGGCTTTTTCATCTCAAAAGTCCAAAAGCCTTCCCCGAAGTCAACTCTGGCACTCACAGCCTCACACCGGCAGGAGTTGAAAGGCAAAAAGCAGAAGAAATTAAGGGGAAGTACAAGGAGTATTTTGAGGCTTGAGCTCACACCAGGTGTGCAAAGTGGGGACGGTGACCTGGATAAGGCAGGACAGCTTAAAAATAAATATAGGAAATTAAGGCCAGCAGCACGCCAGGCATCTCAGGAGCACGGGCTGGGATACTGCAATGCCTCCCTCTTTCCAGAGCTATGGCAGCCCCAAGCCTCCCTCCCCGCCCTGCAAGGGGAGCACCATCCCTGTGGGACAGGCAGGATGGAGGCTCCTGGGTCCCCAGGGGTTACCTCTCATCCTGCTGCAGTGCCCAGCCCCAGCGCTTCCAGCTGGTGTGGGGCTGGGGGTGGCCCCCAGCCGTGCAGTTCAGCCGCAGCTCCTGGCCCCTGCTGAAACGCTGGGGACTGGGGTCCACCTTCACCCACGGCGCCTCTGCACGGGGTTGGAGCAAGGCTCAGCCCACGAGTGCCATTCACCATCCTCCCACAGGGCAGCAAAATATCCCCCAGGCCTGGGTCACCCACAGGAGCAAAGCCTACCCTGGATGAAGAGCCAGAGGGAGGCGGTGGCAGTGCCACGAGCACTCTGTGCCACACACTCGTACAGGCCCCCGTCCCCTGGCTGCACGTGGCTGATCTCCAGGGAGTGGTTCTGCAGCAGCCGGGTCCGGCCGTCCCCTGGCTGTGCCACCTTCCCATCCCAGCTCCAGGTCAGGTTGTAGGGCGCATCCCCCAGAACCACACAGGACATGACCACGTCTTGGCCCGGTGAAGCCGTGATGTTGCCCGGGGTGATGAGACGGGGTGGTGGCTCTACAAACACGGGATGCCTGGGTGAAAGGAGCCTGTGCCCAGCCGTGGAAACAGCTCCAAGGCTTGGCACAAGCAGTCCCCACCTGAGACAGAGACGTAGGCACGAGCCCGGGTCACTCCGACCTTGCTCGTGGCCGTGCACTCGTAAAAGCCTTCGTCACTCTCAGACACTGCAGGGATCAACCAGCTGATGTTCCCTGAAACCCTGCAAAAAGGGAGAGATGAAAATATGGATCACTCCCACCTTGGGACTGCCATGCCACCATCCTAGTCCTACTCCTGGGACTTTTTTTTCATCTGAGTCAGGCAAAGAGTTGCATCCCCAGTTATTGCAGACCTGTCCCTTGGAATTTTCTTCTTGGGATGCTCAGAACTTGAAGGCACCCATCCAGCACACAGCTGGCACAGCTAAGGGGCTGTTGCTGCCCACATGAGTTCCCCCTGGGCCATACCAGAGGCTCACCTGAAGAGCTGCTCTTCCCTGAGCTTCCTCCTGCCACGGCTGAGCAGCAGGCGGAAAGGGATCTCACTCCATGCAGAGCAGGAGATGAGCTGTGGCTCATGGTTGTAAGCCTGGATATTGCTGGAGATGTTCACTTTAGGTAGACCTGGAAAGGGTTGGGGATGTGCAGATGTGCCACACCTTTGGAAGCTCACTGGGAGCTGCACTGGGATACAGGATGACCAAGGAGAAACCAGAGCAGAGGCAGTGCTGGAACCTCTGGTCCCTGCTCAGCACCCACTGGTTCCACTCACCGGGGACCACGCTGGTGTAGGTCACCCCTGAGAGGCGGTGCAGGGGGTGGCCCTGGGCATCTTCACCCTTCACCTTCAGCAGAAAGTCACCCGGGGGGACCCAGAGCGGCGAACCCACCCAGAGCCGCGTGGTGGAGCCGGAGGAGGAGTTGAGGAGGGGCTGCGCGGGCAGCGAGAGGAGGACATGGCCCGAGGTGTTGAAGAGTTCGATCTCCTGCAGGCGCCCAGGCGGCCTCAGACCGGTGCAGTTCACCAGCACAGAGATGGGCAGACCTGGAAAGCGGGGAGGGAAAAAAACCAGCAACCACATTCCCGGCTGCAAAACGCCCCGATGCATCATCCAGCCCCTCGGGCAGCACCACCCTCACCCTGCACTGGCCGCTCTCCGGGCTGGCTGGTGTCAAATTCCGGCTCGGTGGAGAAGCTGGCTCGGAAATTAACGTTGCTGATGCCCGTGATCCTCAGCGAGTGGCGGCCACTGCTCCGGGTCTGAAAGCAGACAGAAAGTCAAATGCTGAGGGCAGGGGAAGGGAGAGGAGATGGGAAGGAGAGGTTGTAGCCGGCCCCTCTCAGCCTGCTCGCACATCCTCTGCCTGGCCGGAGATGGGTGGGGAAAGTCCACACCTGGAAAAGCCTGGCAAGCTAAATATCCATCAGGGAAAGGCAGAGGATATGGCAAACCTGTGCCACCAGCCTACCGTGACCAGCCACGTCCCTGGCTCGTAGGGCTGCAGGGCCACCACCATGGCTGAGTTGGGGATGCTGAGCAGCTCCCTCAGACCTCGGCCTTTCTCCAGGACCTTTCCTGTAACAGTAAGTGAATGTCTCGCAAGGGTAACCCAGGTCTGTCCCCTGGTTCCTACAGCAGCCAGAAATCCCCTCCCTCAGGGCTCAGGGTAGTGCAGAGCCCATCACAGCTCACAGCCAAGGCAGCAGGGAAAACCCTCAAAGCCAGAGGCAAAGTCAGCCTGGGAGGGGAGCAGGGAGATATGCTGGTGTTTACTGGGGGCTTTGTAGCTCATCACCTTTTCATTTGAGTTTTAGGGCAGGGTTTGGTGAAGCCCTTCCTGCTTGTCCTCACCTGAGGTTTTTCTGGAGGCCAAAGCATAACTCCCCCCTCTTGTTGTCCTTCATCCTGGGCTCCTACCTGCTGGATCCTGGACCTTGATCCCTGGGGCAGGGCCACTCAGGGAGATGGTGACCTCCTTCAGACTGGAATCAAAGGGGACCTGCCATGTGTTCTCCCCACCATCCTCGTGGTCCGTGGACAGTAGGTGGACCTTGGAAGCCTGGATGGCCTCTTCCACCCACTTCAGCACCTGGGGGCAGGCAGGGTAGGGTTAAACCTGGATCTCCCCTCACCGACAGGCACAGCCTCACTTCAGCACAAGGGGCCAGGTCTCCTCACTCACCTCTGTCACCTGCTGCTTGTCCAGGTGGAAGATCTGCCCGGAGCTGGTGGCAGCGATGCGCTCGTACACGCGGTACCCGGGGTGGCTCCTGTCCCCGCAGTCCCCGGTCAGCACAAACACCACCTGCCAGAGCATCGGCCCTGTTACATCCCGCCCACCCACGAGAGGGGACATGGCTGGCATCCACCACCATCCCAGTACATCGAATGGGCCCGGGGGCTGCAAAATTCCCCCCAGCTCAGGGGTTTTATCGCCTCTCACTGCTGTGCTGCTACTGCATCCCCCGAGCCGCTGTCGCAGGAGCCCTGCGGGCAGCGCCGGGGCCGCTCACCTGGCTCTGCTTGCGCTGCAGCAGCCGCAGCAGCTCCTCCTGCTGCTCGTAGTCCTTGGCCCGAGCATCCGAGAAGACGTAAACGAAGGAGCCGGGATGCGAGATCTCCACGGCCACCTTGATGGCTCCCACGCTCATCTCCGGGCAGTCCCCCCCGCCCTGAGGGACACGGGCAGGGACGTGGCACAGGCACCGAGCCCCCCCAGTGCTCAGCTCCCGGCAGGATCCCACCCAGGGGATGCTGGCAGGGAGGAACCACCCCATTTTTCTGGAGGCAGCAGGATGGAACTGCAGGGACACTCAGGATCTCACAGACCCGGCTCTGTCTCGCTAACGATGGGAATTAAAGCACCCATTTGGGGATCCGTGCTCACAGAGGCCACCGGTTCCCCACAGACACCTTCAGTGAGCACATTTGTGCCCACCCCTGTGGCTGCAGAGCCAGCCACCCCAGGGAAGCCTCCTGGCACAGAAGGGACCAGCTCCCACTTTCCCAAGGCTTGGCACCCCAAAGGGCTGGGAAACCATTTGCAGCCTCAGCGTTACACCTCCTGCCAAAACAGCTGCATCCAAAGGGAAACACCACAGGGATTTAGCAATTCACAGGAGGCAGGGAAAGAGTGGGGATGGATACAGCAGGATTAAGCTCCCAGGGAACATTTCAGCTGGCAGAACACAGACAAAATAATTAAAAAAAAGAAAAAAACAAAACAAAAAAACTCCAAAACAAAACAACAACAACAACAACAACAGAAATTAAAAACTCAATTATCAAGCAGTCGTTCTAGAAGAGATTTTTGGTTGCATGGAGGGTCTGTGCAAACTCTCCTGGGAACAGCATCTCCATTGTGGACAAGAGCTGTGAACTGGGAATTCTCTGGCCTGTTGCAGGACTCTGGGGCACAGCATCAACATTACCTATCCTCTCCACTCCCACCTGCATGTGCAGTCCCCAGCCAGTCTGGCTCAGCCTGAACCCCNTTAAAAACTCAATTATCAAGCAGTCGTTCTAGAAGAGATTTTTGGTTGCATGGAGGGTCTGTGCAAACTCTCCTGGGAACAGCATCTCCATTGTGGACAAGAGCTGTGAACTGGGAATTCTCTGGCCTGTTGCAGGACTCTGGGGCACAGCATCAACATTACCTATCCTCTATCCTCTCCACTCCCACCCACATGTTCAGTCCCCAACCAGTCTGGCTCAGCCTGAACCCCCATCACGCTTGTGGGGGATGCAGGGATTACTCCTGGAACCCACCACCATGCAGTGCCAGGCTTCCCCCCAAGTGCCATGGGCCAGGCACCAAGCCAGGCCTGGCAGAGCAGCGTGGGGCTGAGGGTGCCTACCTGGACATGGAGCTCCCTCAGGCGCTGCTGAAAGAGCTGGGGATCCGTGGTGAGGGTGACAGGTCCCACTTCTGCAAGACATGGCCACCACCACCTCAGCCCCCTGACCCCAGCACCAGCTTCTTCCAATGCCACCCACACTGCCAGGGCTCCTGGCACCTGCCCTGGCTCAAACACCTGTGAGATTCAGGGTCCAGCATCTACCCTGGCTTGGCACCAGGAGAGACATGGGTTTGGGCAGACCAGCCCCTGTGCCCATACTGTGACCACTTCAGCAAACTGTTCCTATGCCCAGGAATTTCTTCCAACATGCTGGGTGGTCCCAGCCAGGGTGAGCTGCAAACCCAGTGCCCTTTTCAGCTGGGGAAGGCTCCCAGCAAAGCAATGCAGGAATCAATTCGCTGACTCTGTCTCCTTCCCTGTGTGGCTCCAATGGTTTTCACACCACTCAATGTTTCTGCTGAAAGTAAAGCTTGGGTCCCACTCTCCTTGTAGGAGGCCAGGGCTTTTTCAGGGAACAGCTGCCCTCTTATGGGTGTGCACAAAAAGAAGACAAAGACAGAGGCAGAAAAAAATTATTCTGGTCTCACAGCAAGTTACCAAAGCCAAAGCCTCTTAGCAAGTGCTGTTTTTGTTGAGGTGACCTGGAAGCACATTGTGGACTCGGACAGAAATACCCCCTATGGTTACTCTGGGGGGATCAGTGCAGGATGGAGGGGAAAGAGCCACCCCAGCAAGGTGTCAGCACCTCTGGGATTAAAACAGTGGAAACAGCCCACCCTGTGCCCACAGGGTGGCTTGGGGACAGGAGCCCCAGCCTAGCTCCCAGCTGCTGAGGTGCCATCCCCATCACAGCAGTCACCAGGGCATTAAAAGCAGGGAGAAGGGACAGTGCAGGCACTTGTGAAGTGCANAGGAGAGACATGGGTTTGGGCAGACCAGCCCCTGTGCCCATACTGTGACCACTTCAGCAAACTGTTCCTATGCCCAGGAATTTCTTCCAACATGCTGGGTGGTCCCAGCCAGGGTGAGCTGCAAACCCAGTGCCCTTTTCAGCTGGGGAAGGCTCCCAGCAAAGCAATGCAGGAATCAATTCGCTGACTCTGTCTCCTTCCCTGTGTGGCTCCAATGGTTTTCACACCACTCAATGTTTCTGCTGAAAATAAAGCTTAGGTCCCACTCTCCTTGTGGGAGGCCAGGGCTCTTTTGGGGAACAGCTGCCCTTTTATGGGTGTGCACAAAAAGAAGACAGAGGCAGAAAGAAATTATTCTGGTATCACAGCAAGTTACCAAAGCCTCTTAGCAAGTGCTGTTTTTGTTGAGGTGACCTGGAAGCACGTTGTGGACTTGGACAGAAATACCCCCTATGGTTACTCTGGGGGGGATCAGTGCAGGATGGAGGGGAAAGAGCCACCCCAGCAAGGTGTCAGCACCCCTGGGATTAAAACAGTGGAAACAGCCCACCCTGTGCCCACAGGGTGGCTTGGGGACAGGAGCCCCAGCCTAGCTCCCAGCTGCTGAGGTGCCATCCCCATCACAGCAGTCACCAGGGCATTAAAAGCAGGGAGAAGGGACAGTGCAGGCACTTGTGAAGTGCATGCTTCAGACCCAGACCCAGCCAGAACCACAGCCCAGCTCCCCACAGCCCCATCCCTGGCAGGACACATCCTCACCCTGTCCTGGACTTACCTGGGTCGTGGAAGGGCACCAGAGCATAGTTGCTGATGGGCTTCGTGCTCCTGCTGAGCGTCCGCTCCAGGATGCGCGAGGCCCCGTCCATCACCTGCACCAGGTCGTCGTACATGGAGCCGGTGACATCGAAGACAAAGGCAAGAGTGGCCCACCCTGAGGGGCTCTCGGCCACACTCAGGGCCAGCAGCATCCACAGACCCACAAACACCCCTCTGCGGGGCGGCATCGTGGGGGAGACGCTCAGGTGTCAGGAACACCCCTCGTGTCCTTGTCCCTGCCCTTCCCGCTGGGCACTGTCCCCACACCAGGGAGGGACGCGGTGTGCGAGGGGCCACACGCGGCGGGGACAGAGAAGGGACCCCGGGCAGGGAACGCCCAGCCCTCCGCAGCTGCGGACCTGCTCCTCCAGCGTTCAACTTCTGGGAGGGAGGAGGGAGGGCGGGAGGAAAAAACGGACTTTTGGAGCCAGCGACGCGGCGGGGAGGTGGGTGGGAGTTGGAGGAGATGGGGATGGAGATAGAGGGGTTGGGAAAGCAGATCCTGCAGCCCATGGGATTGTCAGAAACACAGCCCAGGCCCCCTCCCCAGCCCTGACCCCCTGGCTCAGAGAGACCCTGCTCTGCTGGGGGGAGCAGGGGGTTAGGGGAGGACATGGGGGTCACAGCTGAGCACCTGTGAGCAAACCCTGCCAAACCCCAGCGGGGGGAGAGACAGCTGCAAAAGGAGCCCAAGGAAGCAAACTCCCCCTGTGCTGGGCAAAGGGCCCCTGGAATGGGGGTCTGCAACCCGGCTTGGAGGTCAGGGGGCTCTGTGGGGGGCTCGGGTGGGCTCACCCACGCAGCCACCCCACGAACAGGGAGCAAAGAGCCATGCAGAGCACAGACAATGCCGGAGCCAGGACATGGGCTGGGACAGGCGGCGCTTGGCCGGGAGCGCTGGCTGGAGGTGCAGAGCGTTTCCTGGCTGCCCTGCAAGCGGAGTGCTGAGCTCATGGCTGCTCCACAGGGATGCTCTGCTCTTGCTCAACTGCCCCGCAGCGGGACCCAGGGAGCAGCCGTGGCCAAAAGCCAGCTCCAGGTGAAGCTGTGCATCTCCTGCACCCCCAGCACCAGCCCTGCTCCTCCCAGACACAGGAGCCAGGGGACCTTGGAGATCACCCATCTCAGGACCCACACAGAGCACAGTGGGACCATCCTGTGCATTCCCTTATCCCCTGCAGGCGTGGGCTCAGCCTAGGCCAACCTCAGAACAGGCAAGGACATCCCCTTACAGCAGGGCAATGACACTTCTGCCCCTGGGGCTGTGCCAGTGGCCTGTGCCCCTCCTGTCCCACAACCAGGGCTTGCACTCCCCCAGGATTTGCACTCCCAGCCCCACAGAGTTGAGGGGAATCCCCCACCCTAAAATGCCACAAAACCTACCTTGGAGCATCCCCAGACACCAACCTGCATCCCAGCTCCGTCCTGCACCCTGGCAGGGTGCACCAGCAGTGCTGGCACAAAGAAACCCCAACAGCATCTCCTCATCACCAAATTAATCCCAGCCAGCCCTTCCCACACTCACCAGTGCTCCCAGTGCCAGGAGCACCTGTGCTAAGCTGGGCTTTAACCCCTTCTCTGCTGGGGTTAAGGCACAGCCTCTGGGTAACCATTGTGGTTTGGAGCCTGTGCCTGTCCTTGCCCACTCTATGGCAGAGGAAAAATCCCTGGGAGCTCCCACCATGTGCTGGCACAAAGCATCTCTGGACAAAACCCCCTGCACAAACACAGCCTCCTTGTTTGGACCATTAGGGCATCTCCTCTGGCCTCCCGAAAATAATTAGTCAGCCTCGTTAGGAGAGCAAACACAAGGGACATGGGCTGGCAGGGAGGCCTCACAGTGCTCATTTCCGGAAGAGTTGGCAGCACAGAATGGCCAACACGACCCTGCTGCACGTGAAAAGCCCAGTCCAGGCTGTGAGCCCCTCTGTGAGCCCTGCCAGGGGAGGGGGGGCTGCCAAGGGGCAGCTCTAATCCGGGCAGTGGGACACAATTATGGAATATTCGTATCAAGATTCCTCTGCAGCCACTGTGTGCCAAAAGTGACCCAATGGCTCCCAGCCCGCTGCATGGATGAGGGGGCTCAGAGGGAACAGGGACGGTGCCCATGGGCACATGGCTGTGTCTTCACTGCAAAAGGAAAAAATGGGATGCAGGCCCCATCTGGGTAAGAGGTGGGAAGAGCAGTGTTATGGGGGTGAAGGGAGCCTGGGGTGCCTGGAGCTGAGACCTGACAGCACCTCACGGGTGTGGGCACAGTGCCTGACTGCCTGCCTGCCCACAGAGCCCAGAGCACCCCTATTTACACCTGTGCTGGTGCCATCACAGCCCTATGCTTGGGGCATGGGACAGTGACACCCCCCAGCCCAGCTCCCAGCCCCACCACTGCCAGGGCAGCTTTGGGGACCCCTGTGATCCCCCCATCCCAGCACATCACAGACCACTGCCACTTCATTACTGTCATTAAGCTTTTATTTCCACTGTCACAAAGTTCCTGGGTTTTGTTTTGTTCTGTTATTAAACTGTTTCATTTGCTTGGTTTGCTCTTGAATTCATCTCAAGACAAGGCAGCGGGGCATGCAAGCCGAGACACCGGCACGGACGCACACGCAGGCTTCATCTTCACAAACAAGGCTCTTTGCTGGAGCTGCTGTTTCTCAGCCTGGAGCTTGGCCATCCCCTGGGCAGGGGTCACACCTGTGGCACAGGGCACCCAGCCCAGGGCTGGTGGCCACAGGAGCAGAGAGAGAAGGGAAGGACGACTTTGCTGCATGGGCAGGGCTGACGTGTATCTGACACTCCAAAACTGCTGCACCCCAAACTGTGCACTGAGACTGGGGCCATCAGTTCCCTCCTTTGCCCTCAGCCCTCACTTCTGTCCCAGCCAGACGCTCCCCTCCAATGCTTTCAGGAAGGACAGGTGACAGATGCTCTCACTAAATGCCCCAAATCTCCTCCTTGGATGGGGGACAGTGAGCCGGCTGCAGGTCACTCACCCATCCCAAATGACCCCCCAACCCAAAATACATGGGAAGGGGCCAGCTCTGCCAGTGATTTCAGCTGCCCCCATGCCATGCCTGGCCCAGCTTCAAAGCTAGCCCTGCTCCAAGCGGGGCTCAAACCCAGATCCCAAGACTCCAAGACAATTCCACCCTCTGGGCAGCTGCATCCCTGCCCACTGAGGAGCAGCGACCTGGGCTGGGATTCCCATGGCCTCAGTCTCCCCATCCAACAGGAATGTGGTGTCCTGATGGCACGGGAAGAACCAACAGGCATCTGCTTCTGTGAAGGAGGGTGAGATGCAGCTGGTACCTGGCACAAACAGGGTCTGGGGTCCCCCATAAGCAAACACCCCCCTCCACCATCCCAATGGAGAGCGCTCCTGGGACCAGCCTGCTCTCGTTATAAACTGCAGTAATTCACAGCCTGCTCCAGAGGAAAAACCCTTCACTCCTCTCTCTTGGGTCCTGGTTTGTGCTGTGAGGAGAGGGCAGGGGGGAATCTGCCCCCAGAGCCCTCTCCCACATTCATACTCCTGGGGGAAACAGCTCAGCCCAGCCCAGCCCCAGAGCTCAAGGAAAGACAGATACAAAGCAGCAACAGTCAGCGCACAGACAGAAAAGTGAAAAAAAGAGAAAGTACAGACATGGCATTTAATGGGGCAACACCAACAGGGACAAATGAGAGGGGGCACATGCCACAGTCACCGGGGCTGGACCCTCACCTCTGCCTGGCTGTGCTTTGGGCCCCCTTCCCATGGCCAGGGCTCTATTTTGGACAGGCACCAGGAACCCGAGTATGAACAGAGACAAACCAGGGTTTGTTGGCTGTTTCATCATGAGCAGGTGTAAAACAGAGGCTGGAATTAAAGACTCACTGATGTAAATTCCACCCCAGCCTTTCACGCACCATTCCTGGTGTTCTGCACGTGCCTGATGCTTGGTGGGTCCCTGTGCCTGCAGCCCTGAGCCCCATCCAACACTCGTGTTTGCCAGGGCACAGACACCAAACTGCTTTGCAGAGGGGGATGGCTCACCCCAGCCACTCCACTGACGGGGAAACTGAGGCACAAGGAGGTTAAGGCCAACATTTCCAAGCACGAGACGCTCCAAGCCTTATTTTCAGTGATACCAAGACACTGCAGATCCTGGTGGTGTTCAGGCCCTCTGTGCTCCCCAAAAGGGAGACTAGAAGCATCCAAGCCAGGGTCCCAAATCCACAGCCAGAGGGGAACACTGGGGCCAAAATGCTTTGCTCAGGGACACTCGGCATTGCCAGGAGCCCTGGCAGGGCTGACTCCCTGGGAAGACATCTGTGAGCACTGATGGAGCTCAAACCATGACAGGTCCTCCAAAAATTAAAAGCTTTCCAGGGGAAAAGTGTCAGAGCAAATGAGGTTTGCCTTTGCCTGGGAACTATGTCAAACGTGGCAGGGCCCATCATTCATCAGCAGAGGTGATTACAGCAGTGTCACATTCATTGGGAACATCGATTGGCACCAGGAGGGGACCAGTCTGGCAGATGAGCATTCAATAAGCTGCAGGCACTGCAAAAACCTACCCCAGAGAGTTGAATTTTGGCCACAGAGCAAGAAAGAAAAGGAGGTTTCCATGGGAATGAATAAGGGACACCCTCCAGAAGCACCCCCACAACGAAACATGGGCATCCTCAGGGGCAGGGACTGCAGAAGAGGCAGAAATATTGCACGTGGAAGTGAGGTCAGTCTCCTTGGGGATGGGGAAAGGTGGTTTTTCATGGGCCTCAAGAAGTACCACAAGCACAAAATCCCAAAACTGGGGAGTGGGGCTGCACAGTGAAGAACCAGCATCCTTTGGCTGGGAGGATTCAGGAAACACTGAGGCACCATCTTGTCTCCTGCATCATGAGACACCTGTCAAGACTGTCCTCCACATCCAGATGTCACCTCCCACTGCCATGGGGACAGTCCTTTGTCTGGGCTTAGCCACGGGAGCGGGGAGAAAGATGGGTGGAAAGATGCTGCTACCATCAGCTGGACCAGAGATGGAAGGGGGAGGCCCCAGGGTGGCTTTAGGGGTCTCAAAGGCTTCTTGCACTCTGTTCCTGAGGGAATGCACATCTTTCCTTTCCCAGAGCAGGCGCCAAGGCAGCTGAGGCATCACCCATGCAACGCTCATTCTCCAGCAGAGATGTCAACTGTGTCCCACTGTGGTGTGGGTGCTGGTGGGGCTGAGCTGGGGGCACATCCCAGAGGGGTGCTGGGTATTGATGGAGTTTGGAGAGGCCATGCAGGCCCCGCTGATGATGGGGAGGCTGCAGCCCAGTGTCCCCAGGTGTGTATTCCCAGCCCTTTGCCTCCTCCAAGGTGGGCACAAGCAGCTCTGCTTGGGCCATGCCCTGGGTTCACAGCAAAACCTCCCATGTCCCATGGGAGTGAGGGGGTAAGGAGACACCCTGAGCTGTGCACTCAGCCTGGCACTCCTCTGTCACCTTGTCCCAGCTGGGATGGGGGCACAGAGCAAGACAGATCAAGGCTCCCCCTCTGCCCCTCCAGCACACAGGATGATTCACAGCCACCACCAAACACCTTCCCACCATTTGCAAAGCAAAGGAATCTGCTTGAAAGCAAAACCCAACTCTGGGCTCCATTAATACTTTTTCATGCAGTGAGACAATGAGTGAAAGGAAGGAAATGGGGACGTTCTGGTGCCCGGCAGTTTCCTCACCCTGCCCAACTGAGGGATGGAACTTGGCCTGCTTAGATTCTGGGCTGAGTGAACCCTCACTGAGTTCCCAAAGGGAAGGGTGAAGAGAAAAATGCAGGGAACACGGGGACAGGAAGAGGAAAAGAAGCTACAGCATCCCCTCCAAACAGCAGCCAGCCCACGGAGCTTGGGATACGAGGGGTGGGAGGAGAGGGGGGAAGGCAGATTTTTGGCTTCATTGTTATTGCAGGCTCCCGGGTCCCCGCAATAGTGTACGAGCATGTAAACCTTACAAATCCTCACCTGGGTGGGTGGACACACACACGAGAGACGAAACACAGCAGCAACATTTACAACAAATAAATAAGGATATCGATCGTCGAGATAGGCATATAAAAAAAAGCCTCACTTTTTTCCACCAAAGAAAAAAAAAAAAAAACCCAACCGAAAAAACTCAAAACAAAACCAAACCAAA